>CM070079.1:39515138-39827980 GCA_036250285.1 Pyrocoelia pectoralis | reverse complement strand
AAAATGTTTTAGTTTGTAGCGTAACGTACCAAAACCTACCGTCAGAATAAAAATCACCAAGGTTATTTATACAAGGGGGTCCTAGAATCAAAGTCTACAATCTCAAATTAAAAAAAAAACAACAAATAAACGATTTTTATGCAGAATTTACATCTAAATACGATGCGTCACAATTTAGAATCAGAACGTGCTATATCCAATTGAATTTTAAATGCTAAAGTGAGTTTGGATTCAAATTGTACAATCTTCAGCGTTCGCATTCTTCAAACAAATTAATGGTATATCAGTGAACTGTATAATATTATAGAGTTCACTGTGGTATACATACTTCAACCGTTGAGTGAAAAGTATACTCAACGCATCAACTATAGGAACTTTAATGGTACTTTATATAATTATATTTGTAATTATTAAGTGTTCCAGTTTCCAGTGTTTTTAAAAGTTTATTATTAAAATACCTATTACCGCTATTAATTAGTAAATTACGTAGTATAAACATATAATAAATATGTATAACAAATAATAAATACTGATATGATTTAAAGTAGAGAAACTAATTATTTATACTAAATAAAACAAGACACTACCAAAAACAGAGTTATTTTGTAACATTTAGTTTAATATTACGGTTAGGATTGTACTTTAGATGCCTTGTTTTATTTAGTAACAATTAGTTTCTCTACTTTAAATCATATCAGTATTTATTATTTATGATTTTTTGTTAAATTCAACGCTTGCTTTAACATAATAGATTAATAATTATAGTTTACAATAAATATTACAAAATAACTCTGTTTTTATAAACTTTGGGTATAGGGAATGCTTAACAAAAATTAAACCTACATAATGAAAGATTCTATTTATGCAATTAAACGCAGGGTGTTCCATTTAAAAGAAGAAAGAAAATGAAAGGTCCGAGTTTCGATCCACTCTGTACACAAAGAGAGAAAATAATTGAAATGTAATCGAATGAGGAGATATTACATCATATTACAAATCAAAGGGCGACACAACTGACATGGTTTTATGCACAACCCTTATTACAAGCAAGATCGTAACCTGTTCCTAGCATTCGATTCAAAGTATTCAAGGAAGCCATGAAGGAAGTTATTCGAAATTTCGGAGCATGTATTTAAACATTCGAATGAAAACATAATTATAGAACATTATCAACACGCAGTATTTCACTGAATGAGAGGATAAAACATTTCAAAATAAGACTGTGAGGCCTATGTACGCGTGGACTATGTCCACCCTCCTGTCGTAATCCAGAGACCTTTCATGGTTACTCTTAGGAATTTTACAATTTCATATATTTTCGTCAATTAAAATCAAAAAAATTCATTAATCACCAGAAGAAAGTTGTCTCATTTTCTTTCCACCTTCAATTACTTCCTACAAAATTAAATTAACTAACATTTGTATGCCATTTCTTTCTAATATAGTTTAGTTCTTTGCCAGCCCCCCCCCCCCCCCCCCCCCGAATATACTAAAAATTTCTTCCATATAGTTCCTCAAATGCAGCCATTTTCATAATTTCTTTTAATCTCTTTTAGAAACCAAAAACTTCTGCGATAGCCAAATGTTGCGATGGCATACAAACATATAATTAAGAGTTAAATACCCAACGTTACAAAAAATGAGTGTGAAATTACATTATTTAATTAAAGTTTTTAAAGATATTTTCCTTGAGATTCATAAACATACTTACACTAAGTCAAGGTTATATTTTGTTATAAATAACCAAATCATATTGCGCACATAAGATGGGGTGACTAAAATGTTTATATGTATCATTTTAGACGAATAAACTGTTCAAATAAAAATTTGTTATAATTACACAAATAACTTACAGTAAGTATTTAATGTTTGCCCACTTACATCACCATCCTCTCTTTCCTTACTGTCAGGTAAGTATATAAAAAACCTCCAAAATTTGACACTATTATACTGATTTTTGAGCAGTTTGTGCCTATATAAACATTGTGAATCAAGTAATTATGATTGTTACTAATTCAAACATAATAGTTTAAAGAAATAGCCAACAAAAACATTTGTCAACAATAATAGACGAAGAGAAGCACTCACCTTCTGCATTCTGTACGAATATCACTACACAAATGATACTATTTGATTTGTTTAAAGTATTAAACAACTAAACAGGTTCTCAAACAAGTCAGTTATCATTATCAGTTTCGCATTAGGCAAGCAGACAAAAGTAAAATGGTGACACAAGTGGAGCAAAGGAAATAATTAGGAATGAAATAATATAAAATTGCATCACATAATTATTGTTTTTGCAATGAAGCAAATCATTTGTGGCGAGATGTTTCCATTTTTTGATTTAAAAAAAATGAATCACGTAATAGGCCTAAAATCATATTCGCCAAATATTTAGGCGAATTAGCTGTTTAAGAAGGGTTGGTTATACCTAATGAGAGATAATAATTTACAGCAGGAAGAAAAATAAACTCAACATTTGTTCAGTCTACTCCTCGTTTTTTACTAACAGGTAAGTATTAGTCCGGAGGCTAGTGTTATAAACGTGCATTTTATAGGTAAAAGCATGCAACTTTGCAAACTTGGAATATGGACCACAACTACCCTTTTGAGCGTTGTAGGCATCGCCGGAACTAGCCAGGAGGCGCCATATTGGATTTCGACTGGAAGCACTTCCCGTTGCTCTTTAAACGCTTGTAACTTTTAAACGAAGTGTCCTATTTCAATCATTTTTTTTTACTTTGAAAGCTATTTTTAAAACAAATATAAAGTATTCAACACTTTGTACTCGTAAAACGTAAAGATTTAGCACAAAACTAAAAAAACTGAACTTTTGACGAAAAAAATGTTCTACTTGGTTAAAAAGTTTAATTTTACCTTAAAACATTAAACGATGACTTGAATGAAGTAACAAACAATTCAGGAAATGATATCGTTGCAAAAAACAAATTCCTTGAAATGTTTTTATAACTAGTCCTGGTCACAGCCGTCACATAAGCAAAGGTGAGTACATGGTAAATCCGCTTTTACGCATTTACACATTCGCGAACAAGAAACTTTGCACTTGCACCTGATAAGTTCGCGCGATTCATCGCCCGCTGGAGGTTGTGTGATCCATACTGGTTCCCATGAATCAGAATCCGAACGTCGTGTCCATCCAAATACCCGCAAATCTGGAACCTGAGGTGTTGCTTGAAGAGCTTGGGCCCAAACGTGACCAGCTTGGTACGCGACCCTTAGGACATGCTGTTTTAAGGCATCTTGAGTTGGTGGAATGTTGTCCAAGTCACGGTTCTTTCGCGCAAACAATATGAGCCTGGCCTTATTGACCTCAGTTTCGTCGCTGCATCTGTCATACAAAAGTACGACAAACCTTTCGATCACAGCCATCACAGCGTCGACGTCTTTAGGCATTGGGGAACAGGAAAGGACACACAGAGCTGGAGTTACTTCCGGATAGCTGCTCCATGTTGTCCAGCAGGTGGCTTTTCCTCTTCCAGCGAATTTCGACGTAGTGTCGCAACCCGTAAGTGCGTGGAACGCCAGGATTGCTTTGGACTTTTCTGCGCCAAGTGCATTTGCAATTTTGGCGATGTTGATTATTCGGAAATTTTTACCTGTACCGAAAGCGACCCAGAACTTGCAATCCAGGACAGTGGAGTAGTAAACGGCCAGCGCTACGACATCCGTATCCACACTTCTTATCAGAATCTTCTTGTAGTCTAGACCAACTCCATGAGATGCGTGCAGAAAGATTCTAGTATCGGCCTCCTCTTGCGTGCAGGGTGCTAGTCCATTGAAACCAAAACACGATGAAGACGTTGTTGAGGAGCACATAACTTTTTCATCGAATGTGACTAGGACATGTCCCTTGTACGATTCTGATACGATTTGCGTGGCCAGTATATGGAAAAGTTCTTCTTTGTTTTGATTCTCTCTTAAAAAGTCTGTCCAGTTTTTTGGCACATTCTTTGTAAGTTCAACCCGTCGACGTGTCCCTTTTCCTCTTTTTTCTCGTGTGCCCGATTTCAGACTATCCGACTTGTAAACATCAAAAACGATGTCTACTCTTCTCAGATTGGGTTTTTGAAACTGATTTGCAATGTACTTAATAACTTTTTTAGAGTATCCCATAAAGGTGTCGTTTTTGTCAGGCAGAAGCATATGTACTAACGTAGGACCATCGACAATCAGCATGTCAATGTCAGGGTCGTTGGTTGGTTCGCTTTCCTGTTCTTCTGTTGAATCCAACGCCTCCAGATATTTCATGAGATCGGCCTTTCCTTTACAGTTTAATGATCCATTTTCTGATAAGGAAGGGGGATAAACGTCGTATTCGTGGCCAAAAAATTCTTCTATGTTCCCACCTCGGATCTGACATGCTATATACAGTTTCAAGAACACACTCCGGTCTTTTTTTAGATTCTGCACTTTTCTTTTAGAATCACTGCTTTGTGTTCTTTTCGACTTGGGGTTAAATAGCGGAAATTTGTTTCGTTTAATTGGCAAGTCCAAAGGCTTTTCGAGATCAACTAGTCTTTCTTTGTAGAAAGTTTCACTTAAAGCTACGCCGGTACTCTTAAGTATCTTTAATGCATTACCTACTTCACTGGCCACTATTTCGCTTGTATTAAGGATAAGCAAGTCTGTACTTGTATCAGCAAACGGGTTTCCCATTTCCCGAATGGTCTTAGTGAGACTTTCAACTCTTGTGGCAAACTTCCTCTGCTTTCCCAGTGTTTCGTCATGGTGGGTATTTGGGATATTTTCGGATTGTTGGATTTGACTTGTAAATTCACCAACAGTACGTGCTACTTCCGGTCCGCAAACCATCCACCGTAGAAGCGCATCCGGATTTTCAGTCAGACCTATAGCTCCCCCAGTGCCTTTAACTACTGCATTATTTTGCTCGTGCGCTTCATCGATTGGCATACAAGAAAAATGACGACCAGTTTTGTTGACTGTAAACTTCCCTTTGAGAAACTCTTCATATACATCAGGATGATCGTGCTTCAGGGTTAGCATATCACGCAGGTGAACAGCGACGTATCTTGCGTAATTCTGGTGATGTAGAGCGTGATAAAGCCATTGCACGTTCTGTAACGTCGAAACGTACTTCTCGAAATTCCCCTCGTGAACTGCTTTGTCCCACGCAAAAATGTCTAGTTCGGTTTGGAGAATAAGGTTCCAGAATTGAAATTGAGGATGGTTTTCCGATTGTGATAAACACCAATCCTCCATCGATATATAATCCATTCCTGATTCCGAGAATTCCGTGTACGCTTCTTCTCTAAGGGCGTATAGCGCACACGCTGTTAGATGATGGGCATGAAGAGTCTTCTTTACATGAGCAGCTTTCAAAAAAGAGTCCGCTGTTCCAGGGGATGCAATCTGGCCTTCTTCCAACGCTGCTGTCTACCCGGTATTTTGTAAGAGGTTTCCCAGGCATTTCAGGAGCGACATTTTGATGTGCAGTCCACTCAAAATAATCACGAAACGATCCTCGCCAAAAGTGTCAGGCCACGTCCACTGTATTTCCTTCATGAGCTTGAACAAAGGTTGATCACAGGTAATTACCGGTGTTTGTCCTGGGTTTGTAATCGATATTGCTTTTTCAATAACACTCATTGAGTGACGTAGCATTGCAATGGATTTGGAATCATCTTTGAAGAGGGGCAGCAGAGCAGTGACTGCCGGCATCGTTGAATCCTCATTTACCAAATCATTTCCTTTCCGACTGTGA
This sequence comes from Pyrocoelia pectoralis, assembly GCA_036250285.1. Classification (NCBI taxonomy): domain Eukaryota; kingdom Metazoa; phylum Arthropoda; class Insecta; order Coleoptera; family Lampyridae; genus Pyrocoelia; species Pyrocoelia pectoralis. The sequence goes on along the minus strand of CM070079.1, from coordinate 39,822,237 downwards.
AACGCTGCCCAGCTCACGGAACTAATCGCGCCAGTGTCGACCTCCAAAACATGCTTACACCAAGAATTTTCACTGTAGGTTCTCTCTAATTCTGTCATGGGATTTGACAAAGGCTGAATATCTACTTTAGGTGGTGGGGAAGTCTTCAGTTTCCTACCTAACATTGGAGGGACAGATGAGTAACTAGATGGCAATTTAGGAACCGTTTTTCCGGATATTGTAACGAACTTCGTGCGTTGGTTCGAACCGGGACACGTAATGTTGAAAAAGTGAAATTCCGGTTCCATGGAAAGCACTTTCTGCGTGTGTTGCACTAGGGTTGTGATCGATGTTGTAAAGACGCCTAATTTCAAATTTGGGGGTACGACAGCACCAATGTTTTCAAAATGGACAATGGCAGCATTGCCCAGCTCTGCTGAAAAAGTTAAAACTCGGTCATACGGCACAGACAGACCTAAAAGACATAAAAGGTTGATCATTTCGTTTGAACGTATTTTTGAGTGCACATAACCTCCTAAAAAAAGTGGGAGTGGGGTTTCTTGAGATCGAGAATGCCGTTTTCCAACCGATGCACGATTACGGTCCTTAAAGGTGTGATAGGTCGTTAACTGAGCTAACGTGAGACTGGGCTGCATTATGGTAGCAGTATCTTGGTTATGAAATCTAGAATCGTGCGCAACCATTGAAAAAAAGGTTACTAACGTTGAAGGCACCGATTTTTCTTGGCACCCACTTGGAAAAGACCCGTCAAAGGGTGGCCGCCGATGTTGAAGAATGTCCCTTCGTAGGATTCTGGCAGCCCGAGCTAAGATCACTTCTTCTGCCTCACTATCTAACGCACAGGTTTGCCTTATACAACGCCCAACGTCTTCATTCAGAGCAATCAGAATATCTCTACCTTCGTCGTGAGCCTGAAGCTCAGGGAAGTTAGCTAAAATCTGGTTTTTCAACCTAGTAGAATGGACACTGGATGTCTGTCCACCAAGCTGCTCGATCTTGCTACAGAAAAACTGCTTTAATTCACTAAGCTTAAACACTGGACTAATCTCGTCGTTTTCCAGGCTTGACTCAATAAAAAACATAAGTTCTGCAAAAGCACTCTTAAACAAAACATCCTGAAAAACATCTTTTTCCTTTTTATTCGCAGACAGGTTTGCATTCCTCCTGTACAACGATGCAAGACATTTTGCGTGGTACACTGCATCTATGGCGATCATGTCTCCTTGACTTAGTTTCGCAATCAGAGCGGTGTCTTGCAAGTTTGTTGCACATTGTCGAACTTTGGTGTCAACTTTAAAGGTTGTAACGAGGGAGAGAGGTTTGTTCTTCATTTCGGGATTTTTGTTGTCGCAAAAAAAGCAAACCTGCATTTTTTCGGATGTGCCACGAACATCTGATTTTTTCTCTTTTACTCTTAAGTTCCTACTTGCAGAAGGCTCATCCTGTGGAACTAATTCTGAATTCATCAACGGAGTCAACAACCAACAACGCTTCTTCTATTTTTTGTCTCTTTTCCCAACGCTGAGTAGCCCGATTAACTTCCTTTTTATTGTAACGCAGGTTACATTTTCTGTGAAATTTTGCCTTGTTTTCAATAAGAGTATTCTTAATGCCGTCTCCTCTGTCCAATCTTTCCAGTGAGACTATTTCTTCGGGCAAACTTTCAATAGCTTGAAGAGCTAAGAGGTTCTTCTGTATAGTTTCGTATCCACGACCTGAATTGCGACCCTCATAATTGCTGGGACACGTCAACGGTTCGCCTGTTACCTTCTGGCAAAAAATACATTTGGTCCAATCTGTTCCGGGACATTGTGCAGGCGACGAATCATCTTTCCTCACTAGCGAAAGCTTCCGTTTCATTTTAATATCAGAACCTACAACCACTGAATTCCTACAACACACGCACACATAAATTTTTTACGAGAACAATTGAATTAACGTAATTTACATATAACACACAGAGCGTTTGTTCATTCGCGTAAACACCACCTTTGAGTATGATTCAAAACTGGTTATGTAACACTCCGCTCCAACTTGATACTTTATATTAGTGGGGGGAGTAGAGGGTTGTTAGGAGGCCGTAGCTATGCCATAAGTGGGAAAACTACACCGGATATAATTATCAAGGCGGAGCAGCGGGCGCGCGGTATTTGAATTCAGACGCGCGTTTTATTTAGTGTTGTTTCTCTTTCGGATACCTTTTATATTTTCTGTCAAAACCTAAGGTTTTTTAACCCATTAGTAAAGAGTTAATAAATTCTAAATCAAGTTTTGTGCCGTTGTAACTGCTTAAGAAGTAAAACAAAGCAGAACATTTTTTTTTCGATCAGAATTTCAGTTTTTTTAGTTTTGTGCCAAATCTGTACGTTTTACGAATACAAAGTGCTCAATATTTTATATTTGTTTTAAAAATAGCTTTCAAAGTAAAAAAAAATCATTGAAATAGGACACTTCGTTTAAAAGTTACATGAGTTTAAATTGCAACGGGAAGTGCTTCCGGTCGAAATCCAATATGGCGGCTCCTAGGTAGTTCCGCCGATGCCTACAACGCCGAAAAGGTCAATTGTGGTCTATATTACGAGCTTGCAAGGTTGCACGCTTTTACCTACAAAATGCACAATTCTGGTCAAAAGTGTACTTTGGCCTCCGGACTATATTTAAAAAAAACCTCAAAAAGTGACAGTACTTACGACTGATTTACATCGTCTTCCTTTTTTCCTTGTTTAAAATTACTAATCGCTAACTAACTGAGCTGAAAATCAGTGGCGGCTGCTCGAGGTATAGGGTCGAGGTTATTTGTCCCTATACGCTAACCTAACAATAACGGAAAAAGCGTCTTCGTCAACAAGCAAAGACGTCAATCGTCATATTCAAGAATTATTGGCTAACAACTGTGACATTATTGAATTTTTGTTGATTCATTCTTTTAATTCATTTTAATCATAAAAATAAAAATCATTGGCATGCTATTAGACGCCAAAACGTTTTGATATATACTGCCATCAACTAAAAAATAAAAAAAGTGCATTCTTTCTTACTAGAATGCATTATCGTACCTAAACGAGAGAACAACCCTCACGGCCTCACCAGGAGAAATTTGTTTCATTCTTCTTGTCCCACAATTGAACTGCAAAAAGAAAGCCGCAACTTTATTATGGCAAAAGTAATTAAAATAATGATTATAAAAAACTGAAAATATAAAAACATCTACTGAATCTCTTTCTTCATATTCATCTCAAAAAAATGTTTAGATGAATAAGTGTTTAATTTTGATCAGGCCGTTGATTAAATGTTATGTGCACACGTTGCGATGATCATCATTTTCATTGCCGCAACATGTACGGCTCATTATTGTACCAAACTACCAAACATAAGTAACATTGACAAAAAGTGTAAAGTTTATTTCGTAGCGCTAGAGGCGCTTGTGATTTTTTTAAAAAACGGACAATACGAGCTGTTTTCACTGTGTCTGTAACAAGAGAGAACCAAAAAAATTCGTCGGAACATTACCTAATAGAAGTGTTGGACGAATCTACCTCTTCGTGTTAATTAATTGCTCCCGATGTACTAAATGAGAAAGAGAGTTCTGTCAAAAACAGTCATTAGGTACTCTAGAAAAAATAAATTTAGTTCACGGTGACTTTTTAGTAGATACCTACAGTCGAATACACGTTGGGTACGAAAGTGCCAATGGCCGACGACAACAGCGTCAGAAAGACTGTTGGCGAGCATAAATTATCGATAATTTGTAGTGAATTTTTGGCAAACTGTGTATTTAATTTTGTACAATTCCAACTACTTAGTTGCTTTACCTAGATCTAAATTAAAACAATGCGCCGCGCTTCAGTTATTTTTAATGTTAAGTACCTATAGGTAAGTAGGTTATGGATTGCTAAAGCAAAGAAAATGTAACTTTCTTCACTAATTTTACTAAAGAAAATACTACCTAATCTATTTTCCAAGACAGTTTTATAAAAATATTATTATTACCTAAATAAAATCTTTGAAGGGGGCCATTATGACATTTACTTAAAATGAGTTGCACCGTTGAGTGAAAGATTTATTCAATGGTTCAAATAAAAACATGTACCTACAAGAACTTATACATTTGTCGACAATTAAAATGAAAAAATGTATTCTTACCAATATGCGTCCACGTAAACGAGGAAACAACCATCACATGTTCCATTTCTACGCTTTCTTCCTTTGGTCTTCATTTATTTCCATCAAACTTCCTTTAGGTACATTTACAATGGAACTTGCTAACATTAAAAGAAAATCATTATTTATGATTTAAGTACGATTTATTGAAAGAAAGATCGTTAGTCCGTGAAATGTTTGTATGCATTTCTTATACTTTCATTTACGAAAATCAATAAATAATTCGAATATTTGTATGCCATTTCTCTATAAATGTTCTTTTTATTAAGTTTCGTATAGTATACTTTTCAAAAAAATTTGCTTTAAATCTTCAAGCCTTTAACAGCGTTACGTTTTGGATATAAGAAATCTCTTCATTCGTTCAATCAAAGATATGTTAACAGATTTTATTAAAAAAATCTGAACGAAGAACGTCCCTGAAATTTTGAGATAAAAGTACCTACCGTTCCCTTTTTTCTCGACTACGCATTTTCACAATTTCGTAATGATGCGTAAACTTTTTTTCTAAAACTGCTTGGGAAAATAGCATTTTCTCTAGTAAAATTAGAAAAGAGAGTTAGGTACAGTTTCCTCTTTAGAGATGAAAGCAAACAGTAGTGCCAACACCATTTATCTATACCTAACTAGAAAAACAAAAGAATTTACACTTAATGTTAAAAATCCAAATTTCATAATTGTATGCAGTTTTACGAAAAAAATTATGTGAAACACGAGGAGATTAGTTGAAAAAAGCGCAACTGTCTTCTCTAGTTGTACAACTATTGTTGAGACTTTTAATAATTAATCGTCAGAATATGAAAAAATGAGTTAAAGTTGACTGAAGTCCTATTCTTAAAAATTTGTTGTTTTCACATTAACAGAGTTGTTCATTTATTCATCCACAGATTCCTAAGTAAATCAAAATTGATTCTTCTTCACACAACGCGTGCTGCACAATAGTCAAAGGAATTTTTAAAATTCCATACCTACTGAAATTTCTTTGATTCTCCTTCTCCATATAATTGGAACCATTATTTCAAATGTAGACAACCTATAATGAACGCGAAGCTACCAGTTCCGTTTGGTTTTGTAATAAGTATTGAACAACTAAACAGGTTCTCTCTCAAACAGTCAGTTATCAGGAAACGTTCAAAAATAAAAAAAAGTGAACCAGGTGAAGGAAAACGTTTAATTATGAATTAAAATACTGTAGAACAACAAAATTAACGTTTTTGCAATAATTTAAGACATTATTCGAGAGATCTACACCGTTAAAGTTCTTATTTTAGTAAAAATCGCACCACCTAATCGTTTTCCTTTTACTGTTTGTTAAGTATTACGTGTAGTAAGTCGGTACTTAAAAATGAAAATGTGAAGTGTAATATTTGGTACTGCTGCGTCACGATGCCAAATAAACGAGCGGAATTCCAGTATTGTTTAACTGTTAAAAATAATTCAACCACCGTAGAATTATACAAATTTTTTTTAACAGAATACCTACTAAAAGGAATTTATTCATCAGAATAGGTATACATGGTTTTTAGGAGTTGCAATGACAAATTCTTCAGTGCAAAACATGTTCTTATGCTACAACAAAGTGTATGAGAGAATGTAAGTGTTTGTGTAATAAATTTTGCATAATAATCGATAGCTTGAGGATCTGTCATTACATTACATTACAAATGAGCGGTGAATTACAAAATTTCGTAGAGAAAAATGAGGCTAATCAAAAACGAATGTAATGTACATTACATTCCATTGCGTAAGCAAAGCAAGTTTTTTTAACGGTTTTTTTTAAATACGCCAACACTACGTTCCACTTAAAATTTTTTAGACGCTAAAACGTTGGCAAAAAACCGTTACGTATACCTACATGCTTAATCAATTATATTATTTACTATTCGCTCATGAATTATAATGTAAATAAGTATGATAAAAATTGCTCTTAGCGAATTTAATTATTTTAACGGTTTCTTACGCATTATCTATTAAAACAGGAAGTAAAAAATTTTGCAGTACGTATACGCTTTGATGCGTGACAAAGCTTGTTGCTATGGAAAGTTTGGGAGTGCCAGGGCCGCAATACTGTGTTCTCATTGGCCCGGACAACTCCGAATATACCACTACAATCAACTAATAGGAAAACGAATCCTAGACGAGCTAGAGTCACTAAAACATTTTTTAAAGCTTAAAGCTCGAAATTTTCAACCATTGCTTTACGCCTTTTACAACACCGTTTTTAATTTATTGCACCCAAACAGACGCCCCCACAAAGAACGTGTTTCAACCCCGAAAAGATTCAAGGTCGAAAAGGGGCCGTCCAAACTGAGGGTAACGAATCAGCCAACCCCATACTGGCAACAGACGCCATTTGTATTTCGTAGTAAAGCGAGAAGTAATAGGAAAAGTTTCCATGTGCTGTACTTTGAATGGATTAATAGGAGAGAGAAAAAGACTGACTAATTAAAATAAAGTAAGCCTACTTCCTCTCCCCTGTTCACCCATCGGTTCTTCTTCATGATCGCAGTAGGCGAATTTGAAAAAATGTAGGATGTACGAAAAACCGTTACTTATTGCGCAGCACTAAAAACGTCAGCAAAGTGTAATCATGACTAAAATTATCACAAATGTTTACATCACCTACAAAAAAAAATCACAACACCAATCGCGATTATACAACAAAAAAAATGCAAAAAAAATAGCGGAAAATAGTCAAAAGTTGATGTAATGATGAGGAACCGTTGCACGAATTAGTTGTTGAACAAGATGGCCGCATCTTGTTTGCAATGCGGAAGTTGCAAAAAACTAGGTCGACTAAAATTCGACGCGTCTCAAATTGTTAAGTATAAAATAATAAGTAATCCACTAATAAAATAAGAATAAATGAGAACGTTACACTGGACTTACACCTGAATTCGCATTAAACACACAAAGAACTATTAGTTAACAGATGATTCAACACACTAACTTCGTCTATATCTCTGTCGGAATAAGAAGTGAAGAATTTTCATAAACTCACCGCAGGTCTTCTAGAGTGGGGAATTCTATTAGTTCTCCGCATTGGCCGAGTTCACGATCCCCACTCCTTGCGAAAGAGTGGCGTCCGTGAGTTTAGACTGTGACGTACTGCGCACTAAATAATGCCTCTCTATCGTTGTGAGAAAGTCCTTTACAACTCTCCTTAACTCCTTTATAGTAGGATAGAAAAGGAGAGCCACAAAATAACTCTATCTTCCTTACACTATGACACGTGGCGGTTCGATGACCGCCCGACACGTGTATTCTTATAGTACATTGTTGCGTAACGCAATTCGCAATTTATCCCATTTTCATTTACCCAAACTATCACTAATCGCCCAAAAAAAAATTCGCACAATCTGCCCCCAAAAACCACCCCACACAAAAAAACCGAACCTTCTCTTATAACGCACTTACTTTTCAAATTTAATTCTTTCACACAACCAAACTGACGAACCACCTCTAATTTAATCACCAAAATTTGCACTACGATAACAAAAAAAAAATTTTAATACCCAGAAAGATGAAGGTACATAGCAAAGTTTCGTTGACGCCATACCAAACTAAAGTGGAACAAAGAAATTATTTTATAGTACGCTCGCTTTCAAGTATTGATCAGTACTTCTCGTATGTCCTCGTATTTTTCCGGTAGCTGAAATTAGGTCACTAAGCACATCCACGTGCCGATATCGGCCTTGGATTCTATGCCGTATTTTTGGTACTACTAAATAATAGGAAAATGTGCAAAATTTTACCTAAATCTAATCGACCATTACGATACAAACCCGACTGATCGAGTGAAAAATGCCGAAGAAGAGAGTTTTAAATTAAGAGTAATGACCGTAATTGTTCTTAATCAACGTGGAATCTTATCGGTAATTCGTTTAAATGCTGTAACTGAATCACATTCCTATACATGTGAACGTAAAAATTTGTGAAGATTCAAAATTTTTCGAATTTCGTCCAAGTTTTGCGCGCACATTATACCTACCTAAAAGAACTAGAAAACTTCGTGCGTAATTTTATAATTTAATTATTGCGGCTATCACGCCACTTTACGGAATCGATTTGACCCCGCAACTAACGCGCAGTTGTAGAATAGAACATTTTCAAAATGTTCGCCACCCAAAGGCAGGTGGGCATTGAAGATTTTTGCAAAAATTCATGGAATTGGACGAATAAGGCAATGCAATTTCGCGATTTCTTTATCTTGAGAAGGTAAAAAAGGAAAAAAAAAACACAACTAAATTGATTCAGACGACTCTTCACAACTCAGATGATATAAGATCAGATGGGCGTGTGAATGCCCTTCTCCTGGCGCCTACAGAGTCTTATAATATAAAATTCTTCACCTTTATCGCGAAAATAACAATTTTGGACTGAGTGGGACGAGTCTTCATTTACAAAACAGATTTAAAACAGCAGTGACAGAACGAAGGGAGAAAGTTACCTTAAGAAGCTGTTCGTCAGGAAATATGTATTGATATATCAAAAGGTGGTTTTAGAATATCAATTAATCAATTTTACTACATCACGGATACTGTTATCAGTTATCACACTGATACCCAACTTTCCCAAAAATTGTATAGGAACTGTAATATGTGAGATGATCATTGCGATACCTTGGCCTATCCTTCTTGGACTTTTTTATGACAGTTTATTACGTTCGGCATATCAGCATAGAAGAACTATGTCACTACACTCGCATTGGAAAATTTTCGAAGACGATTACTCTTAAATGCAATGAGACGAATAAGTAACTAAAATGTGTAAATTTTGTGTTTTAGCACCCGCTACCTATGATAATAATTTTTCAAAAAAAAACTTCAGATTTCCTAATTGTGTGAAAAAATGTCGGTATACTTAAATAAGTTTATAAATATTATTGTATACAGGGTGTTTAACTGTTTATACTCACAACGTAATAGAGGTTACAGAACTCGTCAAAACGAACAGGTTTTTCAAAATAATTTTTTTGCTTTTGGCTTTTGTTTTCGAATTATGGGCCTCTTTTTGTTTTTTTACATATCTCCATTATTTGTAGTCGGATTTTAAAAAATTAAAGTTCCTTGGAATCAACAGTTTAATATCTACAACGTTTGTTCGAAACTTTTTCACCAAAAATTTACAACAGCAAAATGGCAGTCATTTTAAATTTTGGAAATTGAATAACACAAAATTTACTCTACTACTATAATTTAAAATGACCACCATTTTACTGTTCTACATTTTTGGTAAAAAAGTTTTGAACAAAGGTTGTAGATATTAAACTGTTGATTCCAAAAAAATTTAATTTTTTGAAATTCTACTACAAATAATGGAGATAGGTATAGAGATTTATAGAAAAACAAAAAAGGTCCATATTTCGAAAACAAAAGCCAAAATGAAAAAAATTACTTAAACAAAAGTGTTAGTTTTGACGAGTTCTACAACCTTTATTACGTTGTCCAGTTTGAGTATAGAAACACCTTGTGTAATCGAATTGTTAATTAAAGTTCAAATTTAGTTGTATGTACTTAGGTATTCTTAAAAGCTTTAATTTAAAACTTAACATCGTAATGTAATTAAGTAGGAGAAAATTGCAGTTTATTAAAAAAGTTATATTTTTGAAAAACTAAAAACAAAACGAATTGAATAGTTTATAAATATACGGAGTGTTATACATTGTGTTCATTTTAAAACTTACCACCCCTATAACTTAAAAACCGCAATAACTTTCAACATTCGCGGGGACACGTCGATTATTATTTTAGGGGGGAACGTTTTTGACAGTCAAGTGGTCTTGATATGTTCATCCCTCTAACCCCTAGCAACCCCAATTTTAAAATCTCAAATGCAACTACCCCACTTGTTATACATCATTTGAAAGCCCCTTTCAATACCAATACAACAGTGTATTCCATTTGAAAATTGGATGAGATTTGATAAAGTTATGGGTCAAAAAGCAATCATTTGACAAAAACTTATTTATTTATTTTCTTTAATGGTTAATAATGAAAACCCCCATCTATTCCGAGAAGGTAATACGCAATACCTCCAGAACATGAATGTTTGGGCAGGAATTTTTAGGAAACGCCATAATAGGTCCCTTATTTATAAATGATTCTCTAACCGGGGAGGTGTACTTAGATATGCTTCGGGACACAGTTGATCGACTAATCACTGAATCTTTAGAAAATCAAGTGGATCATCACGGAAATTCTTTACTGCAAGAAGACCTACTACACTTTCAACAAGATGGTGCACCCGCGCACTACGCTAGACCTGTACGTGATTGGTTGAATATCACATTATATGACCCATAACTTTATCAAATCTCACCCAATTTTCAAATGGAATACACTGATGTTGTATTAGTATTGAAAGGGGCTTTCAAATTATGTATAACAAGTGGGGTAGTTGCATTTGAGATTTTAAAATTGGGGTTGCTAGGGGTTAGAGGGATGAACATATCAAGACCACTTGACTGTCAAAAACGTTCCCCCCTAAAATAAAAATTGACGTGTCCCCGCGAATGTTGAAAGTTATTGCGGTTTTTAAGTTACAGGGGTGGTAGGTTTTAAAATGAACACACTGTATATAAAAAACAACTATAATTCGTTAAGTAATACCCACTCGAAGTAATACCTATTAAAATATAGTTCTACGGATCCACGGGTTCATTCCTCTGTACTTATATGTAGCTGACTAATGTTAGTAGGAGAGCTAGCGAACCCCGTTTCAATTGTTTAAAAAGTATATGTAAATAGCCAGAATATTCTAGCGGTTGCAGGTATCTGCCAGACGAGTATACAGTATGTCCCCGGATTGAGTTTACAAAAGGTATGATTGACAAGAAATTTTCGAATTGGAATTTCATATTTTGGGATTCCGTCCTCTAAAACGTATTTTTAGTTTACTTTCGATTTTTTGAAGTCAAGTAGGCCTTTTTACAGTTGAGCAAAAACTATTTTAGTTCTAGGTAAACCATATTTTCCGTTCACAGTTTTCCAAAGTGTTACTAAGAAAATTTGTTCAGAATGGAAAGTTATGGCGTTATGCAAATTTTCAGAATGATTGGCCTACTTTGATAAAATTCAGTACTACTGGTCAGTTTCCATTTGTGTCAATTTCCACCTTTGTTTTGTGTCAACTTTGATAAAATCCAGTATTGGTCAGTTTCGTTTTGTGTCAATTTTCAACTTCGTTTTGTGTCAGCTTGACTTTAAGGAAACAAATCTGCAATTGAAAATATACAATCATACCTTGAGATGGGTTAATGAATAATGATCACAAAAAAAAACATAAGAAATTTTTAATTAAATTATTAAAACAAGTATTAAGTTATTATATTAACCCTCCACCTTTGTCGCTGCATAGTTGAATCCTCCGTTTCAGTTCCTTAAAACTATTCCCGATTTCCTGAATTGGTAAGGCGGATTTAGCAAAACGATATTTAAACATTTTTGTTAATACCTTCGTTATAAATAGAGATATCGTTTTGCGGTTTTCACTATTTTTTTTAGTTTTTAGTGCTCTACTTATTATCGTAAGAAAAAATATACGATTTCATTTAACTTTTTAGAGATATTTAAAAAAATAGGGTAAGTTATAAATCAACGCTCTCTCGCAGAACAATGGAAAAATATATTGTTGTTTTATTTTTATAGAAAAATACTTCCAAAAATGCTCTTTTAATCAAAAGTTGTTTCAGTAAAATCGGCCAAGCCAAACTGACACTACAAGCATTTTTCTTTTTCGGGGTAAAACCTTCCCCCACCACTTTATTTCACAGCTGTCAAAAAAATTGATGTAAGGTTTTTTATTCAAAAATGATCGTAGATTGCCATGACAATATTTTCAGACCCACTTCATTGGGACATTAAGCGAGAAAATTAAGCTTTTATGAACTATTATACCAAATACGCCCCCTAGCGGCCATCCTAGGAACTCGAAAATAATTTACAGAGTTTTTTTATGGCCACATTTATAATAATAATAAAAATTTCCATTGTTGTCAGATGAACAGGTCCTGAGATACAGCCGCTTACCTCGCTTATTTGGCCACCCGGTACATTATTTTGACATTACATCAATAAGTTTGCGTTTACCTTTTCAAAAACAAAAAAAAATAAAAACTTTAGCACCCTGTATATCGAAAACCAAGCATTTTAGGACATATGTTTATATGACCTTTTCGACTTAAAATTGGTTTAGGAATGATCCCTTAAAATAAGTAACAATAGTAACATGCTGTATAGCTGACATTTGACATAATTAATCATTTTACTAATTGCATCCGATAGCGCTGAGAATTTAGCCCAAAATATAACTTGTTTCCAAGGGCAATTATCGACACAACATTTTGAAATTAACGTGGTTTCCAGTTCCAAACCAATTAACACAATCAATCAAAATATTATATTTAAAAATATAGTAAAGGAACTGCAAGAAACTTTTAATCTCGAACGAAGGACATATCACGTGCGTCTTAATCGAAAAAGGGTTAAACTACATCATTTTAGAATACAAGACGCATTTAGATTTAGAAATTTAGAAATACCTATATGCAGCATTAATTCTACCTTGATGTGATGTGGTCAAGCGTTCTGTACGTTTACACTTTGAGAAGTATGACTCTTCAATTCTTATCGATTTTCAAGATGTAGGTACCTATTCATCCTAAAAATATACCAGGATTCGAATTAATTGGGAATTTCACACAGAAATTTAAAACCTTCCAAAGGAAATTTAGGCTGAATTAATAGAAAAAAATATCTGGCAATGCACGAACTTCCTAATTTTAAACTCGGCGGCCATTTTGAGCAATCGACGTGATATTATAAAACTAATACCACTTCATATTCATACTTTTTCATCAAAAATCCAAAAAAATACGGCCACGACACACACACACGTACATACCACACATACGGAATACAGTAACGAACGGTTAATTGAAAATCATTTTGAATTTGTTTGTAGATCAGAATTCAGATTTTAGGAAAAACATATTGAGATTATGTTGGTATCAAAAATTGGTGCATGTATTATGCGTTTTAAGCGCAGCGGATGATGTTTGTCAAAAGTGCACTTTGAACGGTAACTGGACTTAATGAAACATTATGGTTTTAATCAGAATATCCAAAAAAATAAATGATTTATCTAAATCAGAAATTTCTTGATACGTTGCCTATCAAACTCTGCCAAAAAAAACATCCCATCCCATCATTTTATCATCTCGACAATATTTTTTTAAATTACTAATTATTATCATTTAGAGCTTTTGGTTGCTGCACTACAACTATTTGCAACATAGACCAATGCATGGAAAATTTTTAGTAACATCTGTAATTCATAAATGTATCCTAGAAAATCACTGTGAAAGCATTCCTTTTGATGTTAGATATCCAGTCCTATTCGGCTGGCATTATAATTTATAGAAATCCTTGTACATTTGTACAGCAATGTGACAATATTATGCTACTATTCAAGGATGTCGACATGCTATTAAATTAAAAGAATCAACGTGGTGCAAAGTTTTGAGTAACTCATCTAGTGATAAGATAAATGCAACTACCACGTCACGTTGCGACGGATATGACCCGTAACTAAATGATCTTCGATCGTGTCGGTTACGAATGCTACAACATTTTCAAAAAAAAAGCAATAAAAATGAGTAGGTATAAAGTGTACACTAATCATTCAATGAACGGGGTCATCGCAAATTTTAATCAGAATATCGCATGAGGAAATTACCTATAACTTTTGTCTGGAGAATGACCAATATCATTATCTCCTTGCTTTCATCTGTCGTATAATATTCAATTGAAAACGCTCCGTACAATCGCGAAAAATTTAAGTTAGACATTGATGGAGTTCCATTCGACCATTAGAAGATTAATCAATTATCCATCTCATTCAAAATGCGGTGTGCTGATGGTTCGTCTAAAACCATCAAATGAGAAAAGTAAATCCAAAGCTACACTTTTCATATAATAAAGATCCATTTCATTATTCCTGGAACAAGAGCAATCATTTTTCTTATGACTCTCCCACCACAAAACGAATTTTCCGCCTAATGTTCGCGCCACTTTTGTATTTCGTTAGAGATTAAATTAAAAGTATGTTCGAACGAAAATGATGAAAGGATAAATTTGGATACAGAGAAACTGTTTTACATGTTCTTTTCTGGTGCAGATACCAGGAAAATTTAGAGGAAAAAATTTTTAATTATGGCAGCAAAAAATCGACGCCGTAAAATTTCCGCAGAGGAATTCATTTCCGTATTTGCAAAAGAGCCATATATCGACCACATTGCAGATGTAAGGTTTTCCCTTTGTATAAAACTAGGTAAAGGAATTGGGTCATGAAAACTTACAAATAGGAGTAAGTCAACTGTATCTAAATGTGTAAAATCAATACGAAAATGTAGGTTACTGTAGAGATTAAAAATGAACAAATGGAGTTCGTAAATGAAAAATATTTTCAGTAATCACTTTGAATGCCTATCATCATACCCTCTAATACATTCTCACAGAATGGCTAAGATTAACATTTGATTGATCCAATGTGAGATAGATTAAATAGAAGCATCAGTTGCATCCGTGATACTCTCGTTCTTACTCTAATATTTACTCAATTTTGTTTATTTAATTTATCTTAAGATAAGATCACAGCGAGTTATTGTAGGTATAGGGTTATGTTAGACAGATTAGATCTGGTTCTGCATTCCCAAGATGGTAACAACTTACGAGCTTTTAGTACTATAATACACTCAAAATTCCTAAACTCTCTCCCTGAACTGGTTCGCCACTTCACCTCGACGGTAACAAACCAAACAAAATTAAAATAAAAAAGTTCGTCAGAACTCTGTTTTGATAAACAAATTTTTCCAGCTCCAATCACCACACCCAGTAATCTATTAAATAACTATTTATTGTTTTTTTATTTTTTTTTTGTTTTTATCTATAGTTACTGTTAAGTATTTTTAAAAAATGTATGAAACATTATTTTATTTTGGTCAGTAGCCGGTGCTCCACCTTCCGCACGGTCATTATATCTTGGAAGGCTTAGCCTTAATTTTAATACTGACTTCTTCTTCTTCTTATACATGGATAAGTATACAGGGTGATTTTTTTAAAACGATCCGCCTGAGATATTTCAGAAACCAAAAGGAAATTTCAAATTTGACAAAACGTCAACGGCTTGCTTTCTTTTTTTTTCCACGTCTATCTGATTAAGATTATAGGTTTCGATAGCGCTTACAGATCTCCTGAAATTGCAATGAGAAATTTTCTCATAAAATGTATGAGAAACGTGGGCCATAATCCTTATAACATAAGCTTTCATTTGAGATACCACGCGATGGGTCATTATTTAAAATTTGTTAGGGAAGTATTCGTCAAACCCTTGACATATAAGTGGACACGTTTTCGGAAATTTTTAATTTCCTTTTGGTTTCTGAAATATTTCAGGTAGATCGTTTTCAAAAAATCACCCGGTATATGTTTATTATTTTCAGTGTTATAAAGAACCATTGTAGTAAGGCAATAATAAAAAAGATTACATTTAAGTCATCCATACAAACAATTAAAATTTTTGTACTCCACTGATTGATCCTAACAAGAATCTTCATTCTCCTCCCTCACCCCACCTGATTGGGTTAATTCAAATCATGCTTCAGGCAAATGGCATTTTTTGATAAGATTCCGTCCAAATATGATCAGCTGTGACCTGGCATCAACAGACAACAATACGGTATGGTGCGTAAATCGTCGAATTTCACTTTGGAATGTGTAACTTCAGAAAGTGAGTGTAGGATCAGCCCATAATATCGTATACAAACTGGGTTACACCAAAATTTGTGAAAGATGGATCCTTCGTCTTTTCCCTCGTGCTCAACATGTTTGTAAATATCCTTATGGAGTACAATTAAAATGGTAACAACTTTCTCTTGTCAATCATTTGTGGTGACGAAACTTGCTATCATTACTTTGAACCATCTATTCAAATTCATCATAAACCAAAAAATTTAAAAATCACCCTTCTGTAGATAAGGTGATGCTTGACATTTTTGTACGATCGTGACCTTTGTTGATAAAGCTTAAAGAACCTAAAGTGAATATTAACGCAGGGCAGGTTTCATTAAGCAAATAAGTCAAAAAATGCTTTTTTGTCGTGTTATTTTGGTCCACGACAATACTCGGCCCCCACGTAACAAGAGAAAACCTGCAACAATGGAAATGGTGGATTTTAAAGCATCCACTCTTATGGCCCAGGTTTATCTCTTGCGACTTCTATACCTTTTGGCCCACTGAAAAAGGAGTTTAAAAGGTTGCCGTTTTGAATTAGAGGCACAAGTGCAAAGCCCTGTACATGAGTTATTATAGATTTGGAAATGACAAATTAATTAATGGCGAAAAAATGTGGTAGCTGAAAGCTCAAAACGTAATTTAGTACGTAAGTGTTTGATTAATTCTAAGGAATTCGTTCCAGCCAGAAGTTATTATTGAAATATTTCTATAAGCGAAAAAAAGAAATTCACAGGGCCCGCCCATTTTCAAGGTGCACTTTTGCCGTTGTTTACCTGAAATAAACAGCTTACGTGACACGATGCGTTTCAATCAAAAAACGGACAAATAAAATCCTAGACTTTTATCGTTTAAATCTTGATGCAGGTAGAAGAAAGGTAGATAGCAACCAATAATATAACCGATATGTCCCTTCAAGTTCAGGTTTCCTTACCTTTAGTAGGGGATGTCGAGACTTAAATTTAAAGGAACACATTGCGGTTTTTTATATGAACCAAATTGATCATAATCTAAGTAGCAGCTTTTTTTGCAATTCCGGGCAGGTGTATTATATACGTCTATATGTAATAGGAATTGATTGAACGAATACACACGTAAATTATTCATTAATAAAAGCATTAAAACGCTTATCGCTTCCGGAAGACTTTGTACGTAAATTTAACAGCTGTTTTTGACTTTAAAATATGTGTACGTTGCGTCAAACATCATGCAAATTTAAAAGTTTTTCAATAACAGGAATGAAATTTTAGAAAATTCGTATTTTAAATCGCGACAATATTACAGGACAAAAAACATCAGTTTAACAATAATAAAATTCGAAGAGAGGTCACTAAATCCTGGAGCTTCCTGGAGTTTAAGAATGTCACAGAATCTTTATGAAGACCCAAAAATGGGAAAAACCGCCTAATTTCAAACAATTACAATTTGGATAATATTACTTGGTGTGGTGCTAAACACAGTCAAAAGGTTGGACCAAGCCAATGTAGAAAATCTTAGGTTTATTATATTTTGGTCTAATCTTTTGTAGATATAGTGAAAGAACACTGTTTTTATTGAGAATGTAATTGGAAAACTGTACCTACAACTTCACTGTTTTTCAAAAATGTGATAGGAACAAACGGTGATTCAAGTGATTAAGATTTTTTAGGATAACCTTTTTTTTAAAACTGCGGAAGAAGCAAACGATAAAAAACTTAAAACAGCAAAAAGTGACAGATATTACATCCTTCTGCAATTTCTGCGATTTTTTGCTTCATTACTTATTTTTTGGACAAAGAATATTTAGAGAGAAAAAAATTGTATCTGTACGCATCTTTGCTTTCCCTTTTCTGAAGTCTGAAATTAGGAAAACTGGAAATGATCGAAAAATTCCACCAGACATGGAATTATTAGGTGATCACATTATAGAACCGTTTTTCTTACATGGAAACTTAACAGAAGAGCTTTCCTTACAGTTCCTGCACAAAAATAAGTAGCTTCGGCAATTAGTGCAGTTACTAGGAACAATCAAGAGATTTGTTTCCAGATAGATGATGGGTTGTCTTGCACATAACAACTGTGCGTTAAGTTTATACAGAGTGCGAGCAAATAACGGAGTTAAACTCTACTGCATCCTGGAGCAAAAGTATTTATAGATAATTTTTGTTTTATGAATCCTCCACACTTTTTTGATTTAGATAGCGTTTGACATTACAATTTATTATTGCTTGTATTGTGTTTCTAATAATGTCAAACAAACGTGTTGCCATTTTAGAGTTTTTTCCTCAAGGGAAACCCTCAGGAGGTTGTGTCCAAAGCGATTAGCAGGTTCAAAAAGCTCGAGCATCTCCATAAGAAAAGTATCTCGCGAGATACGTATTAGTAATTAGTCACTACGAAAGATTGCTAAAAAGGAGGTTAAATCCGCGTTTTCCATAGGCTTCAGTGACGCGGAAAGGCCTTTCCAACAGAACTTTGTCCCGATCTACAGGGCTAAAGTGATTCAGAAGTGGTATGAGGCCCATTTTCTAGATTTTATTGCTTCTTTCGAATGGCCGCCCTACTCGCCGGATCTCAATCCTATGGCTTACAGTGTCGAGTGGATTTTGAAAATCACACAACAGTCTGGAGTCGCTGAAACAATCTCTGCGAGTCTGCGCCGTGGAGTGGGATCGATTATCGCTGAAAGAGCCGAATTCAAGAAACGTTTGGGCTCCTGTACTGACGTTGAGGGTGACCACTTCGTAACCAATTGAGTATTTCACTGCAAAATAATTGCGCTATTGTTATTCTTTGTTATTTTCTTAAATTTGTTCAATAAACTTACATTGCAAAATATTCAACTCCGTTATTTCTTCGCTCCCTATAATTCCATCTGATCACTGAAAAGTGACATTTTTTCAGATTTCAATTTCAATGTTGAGGAAATGGTACGTACGTATGGATAATTTTTTGATCTACAAAAAAACCATATGTTTTTAAAATAACTAAGGAACCAAATAATCGGGCACGGTTGCCGCGTACCTATAGATTGTGTTAATAGTAGATAGTAGATTACCAAAAATTCTGAAAGTTTTTGAGAAATTTATTTAGCTTTTCTAACCCGAAAAAATGTATAAGAATAAGAAGTGTGGTACAATTTGAAATGGTTCAACCTGGATTTTAATACCGTTATTTCTATCTTGATCAAAGTAATCTTTTTTTAGAGAACGTTCCGATTCGTATAAAAATGAACAAACTTCTGAACTTTTGAGCAATATTTACGACTGCGAAGGGGAAAAGGAGGAATTTTTCCGGAAACAATGCGGTATGAAGTATACATAGGTCTTAAATGATTCTGAAAACATTAAATATCAAACAAAATTGTTTTCACACATTCTTTCAGTTTCCTACCATTTTGCGCTAGATTGATTTTGTGACATACCTATAGTAACGCTGCCAAATTTTGTCACCGTACTCACAGTAATGATTGACATACATGAATGAGGAACTTTTCTTAATTTCAATTAATGTACCATTACAGATCGCATTAGTGTTGCTTCATAAAGCTATTAGTCAAAGTTTTTCGGTAAATGAAAGGTAAGTATGTGGACGGGATCGGTTAATTGGACATATATAAAAAGAAGCCAAAACGGAAGCGCATAAATTGCAAACGCTTGAATTCGGATTAATTTTAAACGAGTATATTTATAAGTTTCAGCCACTTGCGCAATTTAGTAGCAGCTGCATTTCAAAATTAGGACAATTCATTTATGCAATGTAAACGCAGACGTTTGCAATGTATTTGAAGTGCGAACAATTTTTTCCAATTTTATTCAAATCAGTTGCAAAATCGATACGTTCCATTGAAGGTGAAAAATTCTGAAAAAGTGTACTTAAATAAACAATTATTTATATTATTACGATTATTATTGTTAGTTCAGGTTTGTGGTTGAATTTACTTATAATGGGGTTTGTTTTTAATAGAGAAAACTACAAAAATAAATGTATTTATTAAAGTATTTTTCTACTTCTTGTAATACCTCAAAAAATGAAACCAAGTTTTCAAGGAAATCAATGTAACATAGCCAAGAATAGGAATTTACAATTAAAATGAGCCATTTAATTATTATTGACCCAATTTTTTAACGATTCTAAATATAACACAACTCCAAACATTTCTGCTACAAAAAGAATTAGATCGTAGGTATAGCAACGCAGCAGCGTGAGCAGATAGTATTATTAATAGTATAAGTGGATAAACAGGTCTTTAAAACACGCGCGAGTTTTCATGCACGACGGCGCAGCCGAGTGCTTGAAATAGAGCAAGTATTTTAAAGACCAGTTATCCACGAATACTTTACGCTATTTTTTTTTATTGGTTCACTTTGAAATCTGGTATTAAAATGGAAATAAGAACTAATAATGTGAAATGGTTGAATTCGTATGTGAAATCAGTATACCTTTCGTTGTCATGGAAATGAGAAAAATGGAAATTAATTTGCAGCCTGTCATTTTATTTGACGTAACAAAGTATTCCTGTCAGATCAATAACCAATAGAATTCACGTTTTTCAAATTGGTGATGCAATCTGTCATTTTATTTGACGTAACAAAGTACTACTGTCAGATCAATAACCAATAGAATTCCCGTTTTTCAAATTTGTTGATGTTGGCATGGCAACTTTAAAACACGCGCGTTTTAAAAAGTGCGATTTAAACACGCTGGGGCGTGGTTTAAAAGGCTAAAATAGGACACCAATAAAAAAAATTATATACATGAATATCGTTATGTGCGACCTCACCACTAGATGTGCACCGTCTAGCTGTACATATTTGTGAAAAGATAAACGCGTTGAATGGAGGCTTGTTATAAAAAAAAGCCTAATTCGTACAAATATAACTGAGGGTGAGAGGGCTCCAACTCCATATACGAAAATTTAATTGGGAAGGAGCAAGTATATTAGGACAATATAACATGGATGTTGGTGCACAACACAGCAAACACCAAAGGCTATAATGATGCATTATTAAACCGTACGCATTTCATTAGCGAAACTGTTACCATCAGCGAACAACTGTTGTTCGCCAACGCTATTGAAACATATTACCGTTTTTGGTGTATACTATATTGCATTCAACAGCCAATGTTCCAGTCTTTCCAGATAGTTGTGCATTTTCTATGTATTTGAGGAACCATAATTTTAGAACCGAAAGATACGTAGTTTTCTAATTAAAACTTCCTTCTAGTTCGGGAGTTCCACAAGGTTCTATACTTGGCCCCACTTTGTTTATCCTATTTATTTTCTATATATTCCCCACAATCCACTTTTCTACTTACTCATTCATTCAATTATTTATTACCGTGCACGATTTTTATCGAATGCACTACTATGAATGCATTGGGCTGCTTAAGTAGTTATACAGCATCCCTTAATCGTATTATAAGTAACACCATTAGTGTAAAGACACTAAAGTTGTTAGTTATAATACGATTAAGAGACAAACACACCAATATAAGACTTGAAGGCAACAATTCAATAGGACTCTTTCGCAAGACATGATACGTGGAATAATGAGAGTTTTTGGAAAATGTTTTCAAATGTAGGTATATCGACAACATTACAGTGGACAGACGTAAGCTCATTTTTCAGAATAAACAAGTACTAATATTTTTTGTTTCAATAGCGTTGAAAGAACTAGGTTTTATTAGGTCACCTACTGAGCAAGTTCGTTTGGCAACGCTAATAATCTCGACAGTCTAGAAACTTTCACTAGAAGTATTATTCAGTGATTAAGCTAAATAACGCAAAAACTACATCGCGATTGTTGTTAATATCATTTTCAGACGAAATTTGCAAAATCCGTGCAACATAGAAGGTAACTGGTAAGTAACAGAGCAGGGCTCGAAGCAGAAAACAGCACTGTGGTGCATGTTACGAGACGTATGTTCTTCAAGCCTTACAGATTTCAAACGAAACTAAAACAAACTGA
Organism: Pyrocoelia pectoralis; assembly: GCA_036250285.1. Lineage (NCBI taxonomy): Eukaryota > Metazoa > Arthropoda > Insecta > Coleoptera > Lampyridae > Pyrocoelia > Pyrocoelia pectoralis. The sequence goes on along the minus strand of CM070079.1, from coordinate 39,800,336 downwards.
AAACTATAACAAACAAGAAAAAAACATTATCAAACCGTTTTGTGACGATTTACGGCTAGAACATGAATAGGATAGATTACTAGTAATAATGATTCGCATGTGCTCCAAGGTCCAATAGACAAAATTTAAAATTTTGAGGTAACAGTAAACACACAAAACACTGAATTATGAAACGGTTAAGGTACGAAACCTCGCTTTATAACGAGACGGTGCACCGGCGCAGGTGAATTAATTAACGTGTGCGAGATCATCTCGACAGGCATCTTCCAAGTTCCAACAGAAAGTTGAGTAGAACATACTGTGCCGATTGCGACCTTTTTATATAGGGATATACCTCAATTACAATACTTACAGCAGATATATGCTAATGGAGCACCGTCGATTTATTTGTTTAAGTGGTGCTCCCCTACCATAGGATTATTGTAAACGCGATGACGTCTGCCATGTGACAAGGGCGTTTTCATCTAGCATAGTTCGTTCAGAATTTTGCACATTTCTCATATGCAATAAATAGTAAGAGAATGGTTATGTGAAAACAAAGTATAATTGCACATGAATATTCAACATGGTCGACATTTACACTTTTCCCATTGAAAGGTAAACATGGTAACCTCTGCACTACAAAGCCATAATTGCTTAACATTATGGTTAATTAATTGATTTTTTCGTTTATAGCCTTTCCTTTTTAAGTTCACCCAAAATTTTATATTGGTATATTGTTAAAAATAAATAGTTTTAATTAACCTCGCACAATGTTTACAAAAAATATATATATTTATTATTCTCTAATTAGGTTTGTTTAGAAAGATAATGGTGTTAATTACAAGATTTAAGATTATCATTAAGCTAATTAAGAGAACGGAGATAAAAAAGAGGTATTGTTTAACTTCTACGCGAAATCATTAAGGAACATTTTCTATTCTTTACTATTATAATTAAAATTTATAACCAAGAAGTTCAGAGAATAATGAAATTCTCAAGTAAATATGTGCCAATGCTTTCAACGCTATTTAGATGCCGTTCGTTGTAGAAGTGATGGAAATTTTTGCAAAATACTTTAATTTCATGCTTTTCCAGCTGTAAATTAAAACAGAATTGCATCTCTTACAAACACAATACAGTTTCTTCGTTTGAATGTCCTCTTGTAAGGTTCGTTTGCAAAATAATACGAGGACTTCCAATAATTATTGTGGCGTACGATCATTTGTTCGATGTAATATCGTCGTGATCACTCGTTTTGATCGCTTTTGATGAAACAGACAATACTATAAATCGGTTCTCTCTAGGTCTAGAGACTTCGGAGCGCTACATCGGAAACAAAAAGTGAATAGATAGTTTCTGCCATTGTAGGTTGCCTAGGACCTTTTACTCTCTTGATGAAAACCATGAAAGTGCCAAAACTTTTTAACAATGCATTGCAATGCTGATAGAGTGTTATTCCTATTACCTATTGAAAGCGTGGTCCAATGGTAGAAGAAATTGACTTTCAAATTCTATGCCGATGATCCACCGCATAAATAAACTTGTGTAAAAAAATGAAACCTCTGAACATATTTAATAACGTGTTTTTACCGTTTATGTCCTTCAAAGATAAATTTTGTGTACCATCGACGTATCTCATACAAATAAGACTTAAAAAAGAATTTCATTTTTCGTAGACAACTAAATATCCTTTAAATCAAATATGGTCGCACTTACAATTACAATTTTGGAAGATTGTGGTGAGGTAGTAAAAAATTTAAAATAAAAAAAAGAAGCTTAGGAGCGAAAAAGAATTCGTAGGGCATCCATTCGTAACATTGGAACAAGATCATTTTAATTTCCTTTGCGAAAAGCATCGTCATGCATTTGAACTGGTGGGAACATTGATAAAAAAATATGTTTGTTGGTTCTGATACCCGACAAATGAAAGGGAGGTTTATGTATCATTTAACAGTAGCCAAAGTACTTGAAAAGTTTGCAGGTTTTAATGATTTAAGGATTTAATAATCGGTTATTTCTAGATAATCTTAATGAGAAACAGGTGGAATACCAAAATCCTGATAACACATTGAACGGTACTTCCAAAAGGCTCTTATGTATTTATAAGAATTTGGTAGGATCATTTGAGATATATAGTATATTTTGAATGATTTTCAAAATAAATCACGAAATTTAAGATGAAAATATTACGTGTGCAGGCGACTCATGCAGTGCCACAGGCAAGCCACCCACTACAGATCAGTATTCTTCACAAGTTCACGATGAGTGGAACTGTAGAATTGTTTCTTTTGTTGGCGATTGGGAGACGACGACGCCTTCGACAAAAAGAAGAAGATTTTGGGTACACTCATTGCTAAGTGAACGACTTGAAAAGGGCCTGTTTGCTACGTTGTACAGAGATATCCTCGTCCACATCCATCTCTGTAGGCTACTGCGCAGTATTTTGCGGAGAGACTGAAGTGTCTCGTATGTGAACACTTGCATTTAAAAACATGTATTGCTATTGGTGGTGAGTCTTTTTGTGGCGAGCGCTTAGGCGGAAGTCGGCCACTGCACGCCACCCTAGCGTTGCTAAATCGGTGGTCGCGACCGCGCCTGTGTGAATAGCTGAATATAAATCCATGTTTCTTCAAAAAGGCTGAAAGGTGAAATGGCTCTAATATGGGAAAAAACACAACACTGGAGAAAAGATACATTTGGTGATTCATCGAATATTTTTGTATTCTTCAGGTTTCATGAAAAAATAGTGTTTCTAGTATTATAAATTTATAATTATTTATCGGCCAAAGTATAGGTTCAATTAAGCAGTCTGTTAGTTTTGCCCACGAACCTATTAAATGTGATGAGAAGATGCCAAAAATTGGCCGGAAAAATCAGTATCTTTATATTTTCCACTGTGATTGATAAAATTGAAGCAAACTATATTTTGAAGCTGGTCACACATTAATGAGCTTTAATCAGTAGGTGGAGATATCGCCAAAATATTAAAGAAACCAATACCGCCTTAACGCGCGGGGACCCATGAGCATAGGGGCCCCATGCGAATATGTTGTAGGGTTTAGCAATGCCTGTGGCTGATGGGTAAATAAAACCTGTTTTCCCTGTATGTCCTTGTCTTGCCCGGTTAGCAAAAATTCTCCCCTCCTGTTTCTTCCTAGCTGTACAGCATGTTTTAACAACAATTTTGTTGAAATTAGTATAGTGACAATAAAAGAAATAATACATTATTTTTAATATGTATTATCAACATCAACCATTTATTTTTTATTCCTGCGGAGGGCAGCACTCTTTCTTTGACCAGGGGCCCAACACTGTTTCTTTGCCAAGGAGCCCAAAATGGTGTAAAGGCGGCTCTGAAGCAAACCTATGACTTTCGCGATTTTGCAATGGCAGTTGCATCAGCATATTCGGGAAAATTGACGGTAGTGGTCATTTTGAATTGAAATGTTAAAACTTCGTATGTCAATGAAGCATATCATCACTTCAATTTTTAAAGACCACCATGGAAAAGCGAACCTATACATACGAGGATAATTGAAACTCGAAATGAACAATAGGAATAGCAACGCCTTTGGACCAGCGACGCTGAAATGATATTATACCAGTTTTATAATGATCACTTTCGAGGTTATCATAATATTCTTGCCAGTAATAAGTTCTACTTTATATAATTTTTGTTTCCTCGTCCGGCTTACATTTCTTTCCGGTAAAGCTTCAACTTTAGGAACAGGTAAAAGTCACAGTGCAACGGAAATAACTTGGCTTTCGTTGAAAGAGGCCTGTCACAATGTTTCCGATTGTTTCCGATGTGGAGCCATATATCGTCCAAAATAACTGGACACTCCCTCTTTTATACGTTTTATACTTTTATACGTCATCCGCTTTGGTGACAACTAGAACATGCCAAAGTCAAGGTGCAAAATATGATATGTCTGTTGAAATGTATATAACCATATCTCTCCCCTAAAACGACGCTTGATCGAATGTCTCTGTAAAGTGATTACCGTTTTTGACGATCCGGGACGCTTACCATCTTCTTCTCTTTTGAAGGAGCAATGTTGTCCCATGTTTGCTGTATTTCAGCCAATATTTCAGTCGTGTTCATTTTCTTACAAGATAGCATTTTATAATCTTATATTTGCGTGCAGTTTTTAAACAAACGAAACTACGAAAAAAAAAACAATGGCGATTTCATTATCGAGAGAGAGCTAATACTGATATAGTCTCACGTTTCGACCAATCATCCTCGTATGGCATACCTAATTAAATTAGGTAAGGGAAATTGAGCAAGATAACAAGAATATCAATTTCAAAAATTTAGAATCACTGATACCACATAACAGAATCAATTTGTGAAAGTATGATTTCTTCTAAATATGTCAACAAAATTATCAAAAAAATTACTTATTTCAAATATCACGCAATATTATCTATAAAATATTGGCACCGACTGCCCCAAAATTATTTTTAATATCAATTGTCAGATTGCTACTATTAAAATATCGGACAAAATATTTTTTTTATAAATTGATAATAATTATTATCTTAAATAATATTAAAAAAATATCTGGTGCAAGGAACAAATTGCCCTCCCAAACCCACTCTTCGTTTTTTTTTTCAAGGGGTGGATATGATGACAATACTCATATCATCTCTAGAAAGAATCATTTACCAAGGTAGTGTCTGAAAAACGAAACAAAAATATAACCTTGAAACTTCAGACGAAATAATAATATGCAAAACGAAAGAATTTTGGCTTGTAATTTGAAAATAAAAGATGCTATTTATGTAGTTCATAGTTGCTCTGTAGTCTGCAAATGTGTACAGATTGTGTCATCCAACCTATATTTTGTTATATAAATATTTAAGAAATTTAATGTTTTTCGCAAAATTGGTAAATTGGCACATGTTTTATTGGTTTTTTTTAAAATGAGAAAAAAACATATTCAGCTTTTGATTAGTGGAGGTCAAACCGTATCATACTGGCGCAGCTGTTTCAATAAATCAAAACTTGTCAAAAAAATAACTGAAGTTCAGGTGAAAGTTAACAATTATTTTAATAACGGTTATTTCTATTCAACTCATTACCTAGATTACATTAGACAAAACAATGAAAGTATTAAAAAACATAAATTTTTTCCACGTGTTACAAAATTCGGTAATTTGTATTCTTTTGACGAGGTAGTAATTCAATGAAACCGAAAAATCGTGCACGATATGAAACTACGTTCGCTCACTTGACCTATTTATTGTTATCACAATTCGGTTAGTTAGTTCAATTCGTCCTATATAACTAGGGCGGATCTGTAGAGCTTTTCATCCCCTAACCAACCAACCAAACAACCCCAAAACACAATCATCTTACTATTAAGACCATGACCACCGATCATGTAACAACAATGCGATATTCCAACATTGGCGATTTTCAAAATTTAAAAAAGCGTCGAAAGACGCCGTCTGAAAATTATATTGCATCCAGGGCCCACTCTTGCATCGATCGTACGTTTGTTCCAACGGCAACGAACACGCAACACGCAGCGCAGCCCCGCGCTGTAATTTACCACAAGTAACTTGTAAATCGAAAAATCACAGTCTAAGATCATTCTAAACGTTACAACGGATCCCCATTCTCTTTAGAATGTTGCGAAACGCTGTGTGAATCGATAGAGAAGAACTCTCACATTCTAAATTCGAATCTAGTTCATGGATTCTAGAAAAACCTCGAATTAATTTTTGTGTTGTTAATTTAGCGCATGAGTAACTTTTTTTATGTTTTTATGAGTTATACCGATAGTAACCGATTGTGCCTATAGAAAATTCTATCAACGATAAATTTAAAATTAACGTTAATTTTCAGGACAGTGAACTTTACAAAAAAAAGCTCATGGTTAAATGATTATACTGAGGGCCGTCACACTTTCACTACTTTGTGTGTACTACGTCAGTTAATACAATTATTTTATTATTAGATTTCCACTTTTGTACAGTCGTAGTTACATAATTATTATTATTATTATTATGACTTGTAAGATGTTACGTTGCAAAAGTGTGTTATTACATGCGTAGGAATTATATAAACGTTATTTTCGTGTGTGAGCAGAACGCGGATCTTAATTTTTGAACTCACAAACGATGGTGACGTAGAGAAAATTTTCGGTTTTCTCAACCGATTGAAGAAACGTGACATGTATAGCGGTGACTAAGCTGAAAATTCTAATTGTGATGATATAATGCTTCATGGTTTAAAGGTTACAGTACTTTAGTGATTGCACAAGCAAGGTACTCCTCCTGTATTAATTTGCAGCAAAGTATTTATTTATTGACAAAAATTTGTTTGTCATGGTCTACAGATTTATTGTCTAGTCGAATTATTGAAGAATTTTTCTTCTATGTGACGGAAATTGTACCAAAAACCTCAACGAAATCAAATTTAGTTCGAAATTTTTGTATTTTGTGAAGTTGTCAGTTTTTTATGCAAATGGTCATTTGTTTTAGGCCATTTGATGAACTACGATTTTACGTTTGTATTAGCATGACTTTGCGTGAGTTTAGGAGCTAAAAAATATATCAGAAAAACTACCGAAAATACTCGAACAGTTATAGACGTGCTCGTGCAAGAAAATTAAAATGTACTTAGCTGTAATTTATCTACGAATTATTTAATTAACAAAATTCACAAAATCTATCGCACCATCTTTGTACAACTTCCTTTCCGCCATATAAATAAATAAAACCCAGTTAACTTCAAGTGCAAAGCAAATATTTAAGATGGTTTTAGATAATCAATGTTATCATTATTAATGCCTACTATTTCGACATTAGCTAACAATCAAAAAAACACCCTTAAATAAAAAAGATGCAATTTTATTTAATTTTGTCTAAAGAACCAAGATCTCTGTTAATTATCATAGTGAAAAATTATAAAATGCAAAATAAAAACTATATAATTATGTTCCCGAATTTGTGGATAGCAAGCGAACTGTTTCAGGAAGGGATGCAGAAAATTAGATTTCAGTAAATTTTGACATTTCTATTGTTTAAAAAAATAAACCATTGCCATTGTTTGCGTTTTGTCCATACGTCTGGACCCACTTCTCCTATCCTATAGATAGCTTCAGCAGGTAGGATATACTTTGAATGTGTGCCAAGCGCCTTTCAAGTTGTTGTGGGAAAAATATGGGTAGGAGAAACCCCACTTCAAAGGGATGTTCACGAGTCCACGTATGACTCAATTACACCGTGAGAAGGGTTTTTCACACGATAAAGAGCAGCAGTCAGAGCCGGCGGAAACGGCCCTGCAAGGGATGCGGCGCACGCGGGCGCCGCTACAAAAGGGGCGCCACCACAAGGGCTTTGTTCACAAATCACAATTTCATTAAAAGAAAAACATTTCAAAAATGAAAACTAATGCATTCGTTAACAGGGTTATACAAGGTGTTTTTTGGGAACTTTAGTTAGACATTTCTGGGAAAGTTTTATAGGTAGGGTAGGTTTATGAAAATTTGAACGTAGATGTTTCCTCTGAAAGCCGAATCGATGTAAAATATTTTCGAAACGGCAGCACATTCCTATTCATCCTGTATATGCTGGTGAAAACCCAGTTGCCATAACTACAACGGTTTTCAAGTACATATCTATAGAACCAAAGTACCGTCTGCATCCGCCTTAATTTTTTGAAAAGTGAAAATAACTGAAAAGCCATAAATTGTAGGTATCAAAAGGACTGAAATCTCACGTAGAATCCAAAAGTGGAATAAAAAATAGGGGTTGACGTTTAAAATAACGATAAGTTACTAGCTACTTCGGCATTCATTTGAAAATATTTTACATCGATTCGGCGTCCATAGTAACCCCTAAATAAAAATTTTGAAAGTTTTGAAAATGTATTAACAATGTCTATTATATACCAATTCTTATAATTGTAATTACATTTTCTAGTTATTTTCAAATTTTTTCCTTATCTAAAGTTTTTATTTTACTAAAAGAGAATTTGAATTGTAGGTGATTATTTTGGTACCAGATTTGGATCAGTGAGAATTTGCTGAAATTGTTGATAATTTCTCGATGATTTTATGTGTGCATAGTTTGGGGGGGGGGGCGCTTCAGTGGAAATGGCCGGCAGGCGCCAAAGACCTCAGCACCGGCCCTCGCAGCAGTTGTGTAAATACGTATGTTACTCGTGGTTGGCATATGATGTAGTAACAAGAATCTATTCCGGTGTGTTTGATAACAAATCAAACTACAGAAAAAAGTTGTTTTACAAATTCTCTTAAAAGGAAGCAAGATATTTCCCTACGAACAGCAGAAGCAACTCACTAGGAATGGGCATGAGATTTAGTAGTGACAAAATTATTTAACAACCTTGAAATTGTTATTGAAAAACATGAATTTGATGCGTTTCAAATTTACAATTTTGATGAAAACAGCACAAAATCGCAGCTAAGGGTCCTAAACATCAAGTGAAGCGGAACATTAGTAACCATTGAACATGTTTGGCAAAATTATGTGACTCTTACTCCATGTGATACATAACCCTCAACCCCTCTATAAAAGTGTTTATCCCTCTTTGAAAACATCGTGCCAATGTTAGATTCTGACTAATTTTGGTGCATTTTTTTGTTTTTAAAAATATGTACCTACTTATGGAACGTTACCAAGTCAAGTACTAGTCATGGCCCATGGGAACAATGATTTATCAGTTCATGGTTATTCATGTTGTGGATAAGGTTGACCCAAAAGGTTGTGTACAGAAAAACAATTCATTTCACCAGATACGTAATTGGTATAAGGCGAAAGTGCAGAAAAAACAATTGATGTTAACCAATGCACCATTACGTTTTGAAGAAATGTAGTAAAGGGTAATTTTAAATGTTCCCCCTTGTACTGTATCGTCTGTATCTCATTAATTTATAAAGTAGAATATTTTTATTGATGAACAGTTAAATGCCTTCGCATGGTCGCAAAAAACCACGAACTCGATCTCTTATTTTGCTATTGAGGCAATTAAACGTTCAACTCGTTAGGAAAAATACCTTTACAGAAATTAATTGGAAGTCCTCAAAATGGGGCCAAGTAATAAATGTTCCCCATGATTCTTTATTAAATTTGAAGTTAAAGTATAAAAGTTAAAGTGGAAATTTATTTTGAGACCATGGGGAAAAATTCTTATATAGAATAAACAGGATGTCTGAAGGCAAGACGGCAAAAAAAAATCTTTTACCGTCCTGCCTTTTGCAGATGTTTTAACATTTTTCAATTTTCAATTCTTGTGCACGTATGTGTTTTGTAATTCCCTCTTGCGGGATGTTGGTCCTTCTCCTTCAGACTTTTTCTGTGTGCCAGGAGACGGAAACGTGATCTAATACCTATGCGGGCACAAACTTTTATATTACGCATAAGAATTTTCCATCATAGGAAATTTGGACGCCAAACTGCTTAGGAAAAGCCGATATGCAATGAGGAAAATTGAGTTTTCGCCCATCAAAAGCGACAGATCAAGAAATCTAATCGACAATGTCTAACATAGTTTACTATACACGTTGCGTATTTAAAAATTTGAATTTGCAAATTTTCAAAAAGCAATTATAATCCCAGTAGTATTAAGAATTTATGTTCAGCGCCAAATTAAAGGTGCAATGGTAAAGTAATGCGGGAAATAACTTACCAAGTGTGCATTTCTGTTGGCAACCAGAGTTGCACAACGCTCGACAGATTACATTTTCTTATTGCAATTAAAGATCCAATTTTAATCACTAGAAATATCCACTGCGAATAAGTCATCGGTATCGTTTTTATTACGACGAACTATTTCAATTTGGAAAAGAAAAAGAACAAAGGGTCATAAATACTTTTACGTTTACGCTTTACCTACATATCAGTTCAGAAATAAGTAACATGAAAACTTAAATCAATACGACGTTCCAGTTGGCGTCGGACGCTACCATTACGGGCGCCGGGATGCCTAGAGCATTGATCGACCTACTGACCCATTTACAAGTTATTTATAGACTATGTATTATTCAAGTGGGACGAATAAACGTTCTAGTTATGCGAGCAATTATTATCATTTTGTTTTAATGGAAATTGTTCCCGTGTTTTCACTTTTTGTTCCATTATCATCTAAGAAGGAATGAAAGTATAAAATATTTTTATGTAAACGTAAAGGTTGTTATGCAACGTAAACGGTACCTAAAGCAAAATGGCAATGAATTGTGAGAATGTTATTTTTATGTATCTAAAGAAAATTTACGTAACAACAATACGATAAAAATATTTATTCACTTAATTACAAGTTTTATTTGTGACCTTTTCAGCAATTACATTCTCTTTTAATTAACTGATGCCGCTTTCTAACTCATCACTCGATAAATAACGATTACCTCATCGTTTTCTTTGTGTTCTCAAATTAATGAAAAAATTTGCAAACGAATTCTGGTTCCGGCATTTCGCTATTTCGTCGTAAGACCAAAACTCAGTGAACATGACCAATTCGTTGACCGTGACCAAAATGCCGGATGTCTTAAAACGCCAACATGGAAGATTTATAGATCCAATGCCGCAAGCATTTGTGTCCAAAATACCTACTTACGACCAAAACGCAAAACGCCGACGTCCAAGTCGCCCACGACGTTTGTAAATAAAAAGCCCCCCCCCCCCCCACCGTCCTATGCGCACACAAAATCATCGAAAAATTATCAACAATATCAACAAATTTTCACGGATCCACATCTGGTACCAAAATATTCACCTACAATTCACATTCTCTTTTAGTAAAATAAAAATTTATTTGTTATTCCACTTTTGGATTCGACGTCAAAACCGTTGTAGTTATGGCAACCGAATTCACCAGCGCATAGAGGAAGAATAGCGATATGCTGCCAATTTGAAAATATTTTACATCGATTCGGGTTTCAGAGTAACATCTAAGTTCAAATTTTCAAAAACCTACCTATAAAACTGTCCCAGAAATGTCTAACTAAAGTTTCCAAAAAACACCCTGTATAGTGAAATCTGAAATTATCGTGAAATGTTTTTAATGGTTTAAAACGTTCTGTTAACGATAGTGATGGACTCGGGCCGGGCCGGGCCGGGCTTTGAGGCAAGCTCGGCTCGGCCCGAACTTAAAAAAGTCTGGCCCGACCCGAAGCCCGGCCCGAAGAAAAATAACACAGCCCGACCCGAAGCCCGGCCCGAAATCGGGCCGGGCTTCGGGCCGGGCCGGGCCGCGGCCCGACTTTTAGCAACAAAGGAACTATACACTGTGTCAAAGATAAGGAGGGCCACTATGGGGATTTCGGAAACGGTAAGAGATAGAGTTTCGGTTAAATGGGAGAAAAGTTGGGCAATTTTGAGTTTAGTAAAATGCCATTTTTATACTGACGAAATTCCGAACCGTTCCGAAGTTATGCGACAAAAAGCGAATTTTCACCATTTCGTTTTTGACAAATTGTTACTTTGTGATTGATGTTACATAAAAAGTAAGAGAACTTTCTAGAGGTACTTTTGAACGTTCTTTAATATGGCATGCAGCAAAATGGAATCCGACGTATCGTTTTCGAGCGACCATCACCAACTTTGTTTTTTACATACGGTCCTGATTTTTTTGTACATAATATTAGAAGAGCTTTTTATTCTGCATTCAAGTTTCAAGTATGTATCACACTTAATGGTTTAATTGCTATTTTATACTTATTTTACTATTTTACTTAAGTTTACTAGATTCTACTTTTGAAGACGCTCTTGATATTTTACCCTAAGCCGTAGTACGCGATTGTTGGTTTCAGAAGGATTGTGCACTTGCGCACAATTCACAGGTGGTTAAAGATTACCTTTCAAATAGGTTTGCCGAAAGAGTTTTAAGCACCATTTCTGGAACACCCTGGCCACCTCGTTCTTCCGATATAACCCCGCAGGATTTTTTTCTTTGGGGGTACATAAGAAATTATGTTTACAAAAATATCTTTGGAATAGAAGAAGAACTCCGAAGGTTTGTACTTAACGCATTCCAAACTGTAACACTTGCAATGTTAAAGAATGCTTTGGATTCCACAGTTAGAAGATGCTATTTACGATTGGAGAACGAAGGAGGGCTTTTCGAGCATTTATTATAATTTTTTTTTAATTGTTGGTATGTGTCATGTTTAAATTTTCTTTTCATCAAATGTTATCTGTTCATTTTTGTGTTCTTGATAGTTTGTAATTACTTGGTTATAAAATTTGTATTCAAAATCTAAAATTCTGTGTCATTTCATTAATTTGATGAGAAAGTACAGTTAACAAAAGCCCATTTATGAATAAAATTCAGTTTCAATGTTATTGGGAGGGACACAGGTTCATACTTAGATTTTTTTCGATAATCGTAAAGTAACTATAAAATCGCAATTAAACCAAAGTGTGATACATGCTTGAATGCAGAATAAAAAGTGCTTGTAATATTATGTACCTATAAAAAAACAGGACCGTATTTAAAAAAACAAAGCTGATGGTGGTTACTTGAAAACGAAACGCCGGATTTCAATTTTCTGTATGGCAAGTTAAAGAACGTTAAAAAGTACCTGTAGAAGCTTCTTTTATTTTTTATTTAACATCAGCGGCAAAGTAACAATTTGTCAGAAACGAAATCCTGAAAATTCGCTTTTTGTCGCATAACTTCAGAATGGTTCGGAATTTCGTCAGTTTAAAAATGTCATTTTATCCAACTCAAAATTACCCAACTTTTCTCCCATTTAACCGAAACTCTATCTCTTACCGTTTCCGAAATCCCCATAGTGGCCCTCCTTATCTTGGAGACAGGGTTTTTGTTATTGGGTATCATAAACAAATCACGATAAACAATTGTTTACTTATTTGTTTCTCTGCTTTCTCGTAAACAATAATAGGTACTAATTTGTTCATTTAATCGAAATCGTAATTACAACGATAACAATGTTAGCAATGATGCGCACTAAACTTTGAACGCATAATCCTTCTCGTTATAGTAGGTGTATTGGTTTCGGGCCGGCCCGAAAAGCCCGAATGGCCCGAAAAGCCCGAGCCCTTTGGCCCGGCCCGGCCCGGAAAAAGTTTAGCCCGGCCCGAAGCCCGGCCCGGTTAAAAATATGCTGGCCCGGCCCGGATTCGAGCCCGAAATCGGGCCGGGCTCGGGCCGGGCCGGCCCGAAAGCCCGAGCCCGAGTCCATCCCTAGTTAACGAACCGTCTGGTCAATAAGTATCTCAAACACGTTCACCCTAAACTTATCTTTTGAAGATTGTGCCGTTTCACAAATTGATTAGGTAATGGCAACGGCCATGCCCATCATCGAAAAATCAACGAGGAAAGGCATCAGCGCAACTGGAAATATCCAGTTCTAAATAGTCAAATAGTGACCTTCATATTATATGCGTTTAGATATTGACTTACATGGGTCAACGATGATTACCATTTAATAAGACCCAGGTTTACTTGAACGGTGCAATTAACAATAAAAATAGGGGCTTTCGGAACACTGAGAATCCACAAGAGCTTCATGAAAGCAGCATGATCCTCTGAAGATCACAGTTGTAGGAGCAGTTTGCAGTCACGACGAGCTTTTCTTTGAAAAATTGTAAATTGTAGATCACAGACGGTTACACATGGGCGTCGCTACTAAAGGGCAAGGGAGGCCCCCCCCCCCTGGAATTTCATAAAACGCGTAAATCGGTTTTAGAAAATATAACCACTTTTGGAATATAATGTTCTATCCGATCGGTGACTCTGCGTAGCCTATTGAGTTACTAATTTAAAAATAGGTAAAAATTTTCAAGTATTCTAATTTCTACTTGAAAAAATGTAAGATCCCCCCCCCCCCCCCCCCCTAACAAATTTTCTTCCTGCACCACTGGTTACATCATACAATAAAACAACCGCAAGATCCAATACAGTGTAGAGGACTTTGTCTGGACTTAATGTTCAATCTTGCAGTGTGCAGTGATATTACAGAACATCGTGCTGTAGGATCATCATCAGTACATACGTTACCGTTAAAGTGTGAAATCCGTTCTTTCATAAAATAAGTGGGTATTTCATGAAATAACGGATTTGGCCAGTTAAAGCGTATAATAAATTTCTGTTCTATGGTTTAACTAGTTAATTCATAGAGTAACTTATTATAGACAATTGAAGTGTAAAATATAAACACAGTGATTAATAAAACTGATAAACAAAACTTAATAAAACTACAGAACCTAAGATACATTAATAATGAAATTATAATATGAAAACAATAAACAAATCAATAAACTAATAATACATAAAATTTTCAAGTCATTTATGATAATTCTTTAAAATGTTATGTATTAGTTTATTCATTTCGTTATTGTTTACATATTAGAGTTCCATTATTAATATATCTTACGTTCTGTAGTTTTATTAAATTTTGTTTATCAGTTTATTAATCACTGTTTTTTTATTTAATAGTTTAACTGTCTATCATAAGTTAATTTCATAGAATAACTAGGTAAAGTGTAAAATTATACATTTAGTTAATACTTTAACTCACACGGTGCGTTATTTCATGAAAGAACTTAATTATACACTTTAACGGTAACACACAACAATCAATGTTTGTTTAAGTGAACCGTGGTGTATTCTTCATTGGGGTATTTATTCACAACAAAATAGTGGATCATTCTGTGCGTAATTCTATATTTCTAATTTTTAAAATCGTATATAACCATCTCCAGCTAGCTACTCAAGAAATATCAAAATCAACACCGACGAATGTCAACAGCAAGTCCTTTGAGAGACTGAGACTGTGGAGGACATAAGAAAAGCACGTTTCAATTTCAACAGAACTCGGCGCCAGCTCATTTGTTCCAATTTTCGAGGTAAGGGCGTTTTGCAATCGAATTTGGCGGATGTTAATCACATGGATTACAGAGCAAAAAATTCTAGATCACCATATGCTACTGTAAACGCGCTGAAATTGGCACTGATGAGTGCTTGAGATGAGATTACAATAGAAAAAGTTCGAGAACGTCCTTAGACACATACTAAAGCCCATGGAAGTAATTTTGAACACGTGCAACTTTTTTGTTATGATAATTATTATGATTGATCTTAGTAATTAATAATAAATTACATGGTATTACACAATGTAGGTATTTCGTTGTTAAAAATCGTATTATATTTTACAGATTTTAGGGCAGCGAACTTTTATCTTCTAACTAAAAATATCAGCTATAAACAATGTATGAATTTAATGTAAATGCCGCATGAAAAATGCAAACGTTCTTCAGTTAGATAGTGTATTGACATTTCGAACGAAATTGGTTTCTGCGCAACCATTCTTTCATCTTGAACTCTTGAAACGATCTTCTAACGAACGCGCAATTCTCTTCAGTGAAAAAAGAAGTTCGGTATGACTAGAGATGGGATACCTGAGGTTTCTAGCATAATGACTGCTGAAATACGTGAAGCTACCACCTGATGGAAACGCCCCGAAGAAGTTCCAGGTAGGATAAAATAGTACAAAAACTAGGGTATTACCGTTACTAGTTTTACGAAGGATTCCTGGTGTATGAAATTCACTCGAAGAGAATGACTTAAATTCGTATTATAAGGATTGTTTGTGACTCGAATTGGATCATTTGAATACGCTGTGACCTTATTTCGATGTAATTGTGGAGTGGTTTAAAGCAAAAAGTTGTCTACACAACCCATTTCTCGCATGATCAAGATTCATTAAAAAGAAAATTAAAGAGGTAGCGTAGGTAATTTTTCAGAAACTATTCTCCAGGTTTTTACACAAAAGAAAAATTAAAAGCTTTGATGAAATTGTGGTTCAATTAAATTTCCTGCAATATTGGAAATTTTACCACTAAAAGTAATTAACTTTTGTATTCATTTATTGCTTACTAACCCTTTTATTTCTTCATCATGGGAAAATCGTAGATTTTTAGGACAATTTGAAATAATCAATATAATAAGACATTTATTTCAATTTTTCCCCATATCGAAGAATGTTATATTATGCAAGTAATCGATTACTGTTCGTAACGAAGCAGAACAAAGGACATGAAAAGGAACACTGCGCTGCGGTCGAATTATACAATATCTGCAAAACATCTCTTTGCGCTGTAGAGAAATTGGGTCATCATCGATTGCCTGTTGACCCTTCGTACACGAAAAGGGTCCACTATGTAACCCCATTCCTAATACAATTTAATGTAAATATTAATTTCCATTTTTCACTGAAACGGTCGCCCTTTTAAGGTGGTTAGGTATATAAAAAATGAAAAGTGGACTCAATTACTTCACGTATATGGAGTAAAGCAGTTTATTGCGTTGTTGTGTACCTATTACTATAATACGCTATGATGCAATGCCATGACCTACTTCTATGACACGTGGAAGTGTTTTTGGTCCCCCACATCCTACAAAGAAACTACGTCATGATACGTTAACCTCGATACTATTCCCTTCGCTTATTTTTTTTTTGGGAAAGTTCTCAGGGAAATAGACTTTCTCAATATTATTTAAAGCGCAAAAAACCGTTGTTTTTTTCGTACGGATGTATCACATCTAATCTAGTAGGTGTATTAAAACTTTATTAGAGACAGGACGATGCCCATTATATTCGGTGTATCTGTTATAATCTCAAATAAAGAGGAAATTCTAATTTTAAGCTATTTGATTCAATTTAAGAATGAAATTAATGAATCAATTTTAAGAAAATTATCCTTGCCTACAAATTAGAACAAGGACAAAGTTAAATGCAATTAAGAAATTGTTGATCCTCATATTAAAGTGTTGCCCTCTGTTAGTATAAAAAGAAACCGATTATGACGTAGTACTACTCGTACCGCCATCTTATAAATACTATACTTACCCCATTTTGAATTGAAGGTTGTAGAAAAGGTTTCCGACGATTTTTCTGGCCCTCTGTTATCATGAAACCAAACCATTACACTTCCTTGATTTAGAATCTTAATTTATTAATGACATTTAATAAAATAATCAATGACAATGTTCATCCCCTTAGGGTTCGGTAAAACCATTAATGTCCATTGTTTCCAGACATTTTTAAGGGGTAGGTATCATAATTTGAAATTCTGCAATCTGTAATTGTAATAGGTTTGCAATATTACGAGTGCTTGGCCCACTGAATATAGTTTCATCTTACTTTTGTTGGTTATTTAATCGTCGCTGTTGCTACACGTGGGACGTAGTTAGGTCTCTTGTGCCTTCTCGTCCGGTCCGCTTGGTGTCGTATTCCTATACAACTTTTTGGATGTTCTGTTAATGCACCTTGAAGGTGGCTTCTGCAGTTTCCATAAATTCTTCAGGTGTCGAGATCTCTGTGAATTTGAGGGTTTCCGACAAACCAGGGTACGTTTACTCCAATATTTAGCCATTTGATTTGTACTATTTACAATTTTTTAATTGTAGTTGCAGAGGCGTGGGTCATTTATGGGTCGTATCGTTGTCTTGTATAAGAGCAGTTTATTTACTAGGTATTAACACTAGTGTACCGTTACTGGACATCGGTGGAAATAGACTAGCAATGCAGTCGCTTTGACAAATTCCTCTTCGACGTGCTCTATATTAGCTTTTTTGTCCAGTATTGGTCCTGTCATGGGATGTCTTGTCCCAACGTGTATATTTGTATGAGCTCTTCTTCTAGTGAAAAACACATTGGAACTTTTTCCTGAATTATCATGTATTCGCCAAGTGGACCACCAATTTTCTAGGTTGTCGGTTGCATTTGCAAACAACCGTTCAAACTCAATCCAACAAATTTATCAACTCTCATGTGCACGGGTGGAAGAATATACGTCAAAGAGCACCGTGGTGCAACTGTACAATATCAGATTATTGAACTACTCATTGAATATTCTTTAAGACGCCCAATTCCTATTGTTCCCCTATGCCTTATATTTCTTATTACATATTTTTGTTATGGAGAGAGACTATTTCAAGATCTGAATATAAGAGGTACATGTGTTGTATTGTTATACAACGTGTCCAAGATAAGGATGAACAGCATGGGGATCTTGAAAACGGTAAGAGATACGAAGGCGGTTAAATTAAAGAAAAGCTGTATAATTTAGGGCATGTTCACATGTAGTTTGCAAAAGTTCATTATTGTTGATCGTTTCCGAGATTTAAAACAAAATGCGATTTTTGGGTTTTTCTTTTTTCGTAATTCCTACCTTTATTTTAAAAGATTTTTAAAAACCAAAGATACTTCTTCATTGTCACTTCATTGTCACATTACGGTTTTGAAGCTTATTTTTAAGAAAAACTTCAATAAACACAGTAAACCTGTGTCCAGAAAATAACGACAACCTATTTGAACAGTTATTGTAATTATTTAACTTTAATTAAATAGGTTTAAAAGATTGGAGTTGTTAAATTTGTACATAAAAATTTTTATCAAATACTAAAATTAATCCGAATATTTCTTTAAAAAAATTTGCTTCAAAACCATAATCTGTAGGTAATACATCGTTAAATTCGTAATAAAAAATACTATCGAATACAGGGTGTTTTGTTGGTTGCGGCGATATAAAAAAATAAAGTTGATGATGGTTCCTAGGAGACGAAACGTCGAATAAAAAATTTCACAACGCCATCTAATAGAATTCAAAAAGTGACATTGAAGAAGTATCGTTGGTTTTTAAAAATCTTTTAAAATAAAGGTAGGAATTACGAAAAAAGAAAAACCCAAAAATCGCATTTTGTTTTAAATCTCGGAAACGATCAACAATAACGAACTTTTGCAAACTACATGTGAACATGCCCTAAATTATACAACTTTTCTCTAATTTAATCGCCTTCGTATATCTTCCCCGTTTTCAAGATATCCATGCTGTTCGTCCTTATCTTGGACACGTTGTATACCTATCTAGTGTATAGGTGTATATCTGCCGTATTAAAAGTAGCAAGAATATTTGACAATTTGGATGAACAGCTCTTAAGGACGAATCTGATAATGATGCTGGTCCGTTTGAATATGGCGAAGCCGACAACTAATGGCTATATAAACAAAAGGATAATGAGAATTCTGATGTGGAAGATGTGTTATTCGATGGGAGAAGACGGCAAAAGCAGTCACGATGGTGACGATTCTGAATTAGCAAAAACATCGGATCTAGGTGATTTACGTGGCAAATATGGTACAGTTTGGATGAGCACTCCATCCATCGCCCAACAAACATGGTGACAAAATCTTCTTCGGCAAAAGCCTACACCAGTAAGCTCAACTTAGAGTTTTTCGAAATTCGAAGTGCATATTCAATGATATATTTTGCAATATTGTTGGCAATGAGATCAAAATAAAGCAAAACTGGTTTATGACGAATGGAATTCTGAAAATTCGACAAAAATGTGTGGCATCAGCTAACTCTGAAAGAGGGTTCCTAGGTGTACTAATTACAGGCGGCAAAACCTTAAATCCCTCTCTGCTCAAACTACTGACAATCAAACAACCGGGTAATGGTGGATAAATCTGTTCCAATTTTGGAACTTTGGCTCATGCCAGTAATCTATAATTTAGTATTTATTGTCCACCGTTTGCGACATAATATCGTTATTCTTTTAAAAACTGCTACTATTTTGCGTATTTTAAAAAAATATTCTCCACCACCTCCCTTAAGGATGGAAAGAAAAACAATGGCTCACTTGTGTAGATTCCGGGGTACCAGATTTAAGTGAGTCTTGGGGATGGTGGGAAGTGAAAAAAGATCGTTTCTCTGCGGACAAAACAGGAGGCGGTAGTGGGGGCTGAAATTTACAATTTGAGAACAGCAAAAGTGCAATAAAAATTGATGTTCCCATTTTCAAAACTCACCTCCGCCGTACCCCCAGGGGAGAGGGATGAGGGTGAAGTTTACATATCATGATTGAGTAGGTTTCACAAAGTGAAGGAACCAAGGGCGCCGCCAGAAAATTTGCCCAGGGGGGCAAGCACTATTGGGGGTTCGTGGCTCTGGCGTTTTTTCAAGATTTCGTACAAAATTTATTTTTATTTTTAATAACTTTTGCCTTTTTTCTTTTTCGCGGGGGGGGGGGGGCGATGGCCCCCTCTTGGCGGCGCCCTTGGAAGGAATACGTGTTTTCTTTTTTTGTAATCGGATGTGTCGTTCTCGAGATATTCAAGCGTTTCCACACTTTCTGGACACTCAGTATAATCCTTATTCATTATAAATATTGAAAACCGACAAATGATAGAAATAGCCGACGAACACCTACAAACGATTGCAAATAAAAAAAAAAGAAACATTTCGAAAGTTAGGGGGCTAACTTCAAATCGGTTAAATATCTCGCGGTACACCCTGTATACTATTGATTTTAAAACCAAATTCGGCTTACATTTGGTAAAATTTAAAGTGCAGAAAAAAATGAATCCCTCACAAAATAGTGCTATAATAAGAAGGGCGATATATTTCCAAGTAGCAATTTATTTAAAATAAAAATAGGT
Organism: Pyrocoelia pectoralis; assembly: GCA_036250285.1. Lineage (NCBI taxonomy): Eukaryota > Metazoa > Arthropoda > Insecta > Coleoptera > Lampyridae > Pyrocoelia > Pyrocoelia pectoralis. Next base: position 39,779,913 of record CM070079.1, on the reverse strand, counting down.
AAATTTTCCATTTTGACTCCCAAACTCAGAGAGATATTGAGTTTTCAGCTGTATAACAAGTAATTTCACCACATTATTTATTTTAATTATTTAAAGGCCTTAAAAAAAGTGAGCTTCATGAACTTTTAGTATCTTATTACCAAAAATGATTTATACTGTACAAAAACCTAACTGTTAGTTTAATAAGGGAATATCAATTCCAATCCATTTAGATTACAATTTAATTACTTTTAATTGCATTTAATTGATCTCTTGCATAAATGAACTTCCAATATTTAACCACCAAGTGTATGAATCACTGTGTAATTCAAGCGAGTATCACCGAATAGTTTTCGGAAATATATACTTTCTCTTTTGACTTGAAGTCAAGAGGGAATGTTTAAGTAAACAAATAAAACCCTCCTAAAGGCGAACTTTGTTCGTTACCGGTTGCTGGAGAGTGAACTTACTAAGTAATTATTTATATTTTAATTATTAAATAATTAGAAGTGTGTTATTCAACGATTTCCAGTTTCACGCGTAAGGTCAGTATGGCTATTAAACATTTAATTACAGCAGTTACCTAAAATGACTGCTTATATATGTGTAAAATTATAATGGTTTTTCTAGACTCAAAATGGTAAAGGATGCACCCCCTCCGTATTCAGAGACAGCACCACCAAATATCGGCTTTAACGTCCCTTCTATAAATGCAACATCGGCGCCCGTACATACAATTGTTCAAGCTCCTGGACAACCAATTTTTGCACCACCAGGTAAGAATGTGTACTTAGGTACAATTCCTTAAAGCTTTATGGTAAATTTTGATCTTTTCATGGAAATATGTAACCAAGGTTTTATACAACAAAGAATTAGATAAATATAAAATTAAACCCTTACTAAAAACGCTATTACAATTTTACTTTTTTGAAACCATAGATTATGATTTTTCAATAATACACTTCCATTAGTTGGGAATATATTTAAATATTTGTTAACGATAAATTGAAATAAATGATTACAAAATCTCACACTAAATAGCCTTTTCTACTGGAAAATAACTAATTTTTACCTAGATTGATGCCATAAGATGATAAGAATTGTCAATAAACTTGTGCTTGATTATTTTAAAGGTGGCTTGTTATTAAAATTATTTAAGTTAGTAAAATATAATGTTTCAGGAACGTCAATAGTTGTTGCTAACGTACCTGTGGTTTCGCCCGCATTTGGACCACATCCACAACCCGTCAACTGTCCCTACTGCCATCAACAAACAACCAGTAGAACTTTAAACGAACCCAGTACTAGAACTCACTTAATGGCCGTGCTTTTGTGTTTAATAGGGTAAGCGAATTGTTACATAATTTTACAATGATGCTATATTTGGAAATTTATTGTAGATGTATACCTTGCTGCCTTATTCCGTATTGCATGGGCACCTGTCAAAATAAAAATCATTACTGCGCAAATTGTTCCGTTTACCTAGGGACGTATATTGATGGTGGACGGCATTAATGATAATTGTCATTTCTGTTAATTATAAGTTTTTTCGCTTAGGAATAAGATTATTATACATACTTATATTCTTGTCGAAGACTGATTTAACAATAAATCGACGTGTTCGTAGCTGAAAAGTGTGTTATACCGTTGATTTTCAATCAACGGTTATACTTATACGTCTAAATCATCCTTCATTTATAATTTTTTATTACCTACACCTAGTATCATTGTATTTAACATATAAATACAATGCTAGTATTAATAAAAGTCTCAAAAAGTATTTAATACTCCACAACATATTGAAAGAAAAAACACGAAATATGATTCAGTTAAAGTTACAACGTAGGTACTCCAAAATCTAGTACCTAGTCTTCAATTTCCAAATTAATCGAGAAAACCAATTGGAAAGAAAATATACAGCGTGTACGAAAAGTATGAAATATCCGATAAATCACGGTAAGCACAGATTAGTAAAAGTTGTTAACTATTTTTTGTGTATTATAAGCTGTGGGTATTGTTAGTGAAACAAAAACAGAATATCCGGGAATATATTCCCCAATTAAACGATTTTTATAGAGGTAGGTAACTTTGAAAGTCCGTTAATAAAAGTTAAAAGTATGTATTGACATTTTGATGCTATGATTTGGAGAGATTAGATGTCTTAGAAGACTTTGAAAGTTATAAATGTGTGCGGAGTACCTTTAATGAATCACCAAATTGACCTTAATCATAACAAAAATTCATCACCTTTCTATACCTAGGTGTGTAGCTGTGTTTTCCCTAGATCATAAACTAAATACTTTACCACGTGCATTACCTTTCACAGCACTGCACTGATATATGGACAATTTACTCTTATTAATCTTGTTAATTGAATCTCATTTTCATTTTATGCCCTGGGGCCCCTGGGGGTAGAGCTTCCAATACCGGAAGAAATTTTGAATACCGGTTTTCGGTATTCAATCAAGTGAATCCCGGGATCCCGGTATTGACTTTTTTTACTGCTGAAACTATAAAAAAAAGAAAAAACGCATACCTAGCTTAGTAATTCACAGTTCAAAATTCAAACTATTCAAGTTATTCAAAGATGTAAATATAAAATGTAAATTAAATAAATCCACGTAAAATTCAAAAATTTCGTATTCAAAATAGAAGTGTGAAATAAAAAATTGAAACTCAAAATATTAATGCTAATGAATCCTAAATTATAATTTGAAAATTCAAATTTCAAAATTCGCAACGCAAAATATTACTGCTAGGTATTTAAAGTTAAAAAGTTTAAATTAAATTGAAATTTGAAATAATGAACTCGCAATTATAATTTTGCAAATTCATAGTTCAAAAATTAAAACGTAATAAAGATGAATTTAGCAGTGCCATTTGAAAAATCAAGTTACCGTTTATAGAAATTTTATCAATTGACGTAGTAATTTCTCCGAACACAAGAAGATTTCGGATTTGACCGTCCGGTTTACGATAGTACATTTCATGTTTTAGTAATATCCCATCGTCACGACCTTCTAAGCTTTGTGATCCCTGCGATATTCCATTTTTTGGACACATGTGGTCAAACGATTAAGTACTATGTGTGACACATAAAGTCGCACTAGAATTGACCAAGGAGTATACAGGGGGTTCCATTAAAAAAATGCAACTTTGGTATACCTAAATCATCCTGTATAAACTTTGCGATTCAAGTGAAAATATTTTAGATTTGTAGCCTTACCATATCCCATGAACGAACTTTCGAAATGTTCGTTAATAAACCCATAGTCTTCTATCCACACATTATTGGCCCATCCACAATATTTTGCACTAGTTCTAAATATCATTAATCCAAAATATTTTCTACTAAAATTAAATTAAATTAATACCGAAATACCGGTATTGGCGTATGGCGTATGAATACCGGTTTTAAATACTGCATCAATTTTGTCCGGGATCCCGGTTTTCGAAATCCCGGGATTCCGGTATTGTAAGCTCTACCTGGGGGGAACGAGGGTTAATCTGTGTGTTGTTTTTTTGCATAAATATACCAAAGATTCCCCTAACATATTGTATCTTGACATTTTTGGTTTTTCTCTTATTTTTTTTTAAATCTAAACATACACTTAAGCCATTATAGTGAGATAACCATACCCGAGATGTTAACGAAATTTGCAAGCTTTGGCAACATCCAATAGTCCAAGAGCTGGCTGCAAAAAAGCTGGCCTATCGAGTAACAGCATGAAATGATTTTTAAAAGCTAGTACTTATACAGACCATCCATAAAATCTTTGGCTGCCTGGGCGCAACTTGTGCAGAAATTCGCCATGCCTTCTCTCCTGAATATTTTTTGGCACGTTACTGTACCTATCGAGTAACAGCATGAAATTACTCTTAAAACATAGCTTTTATACAGTTAAAAAAGAAAAAAATTGGCTGCCTTGTAAAATCTTGTGCGATACCTAGGCACCCAACTTTTTATTATTATTTTTTTGGCACGTTACTGTACCTATCGAGTAACAGCATGAAATTACTCTTAAAACATAGCTTTTATACAGTTAAAAAAGAAAAAAATTGGCTGCCTTGTTAAATCTTGTGCGATACCTAGGCAGCCAACTTTTTATTATTTTTGGGCACGTTACTGTACCTATCGAGTAACAGCTTGAAATTACTCTTAAAACATAGCTTTTATACAGTTAATAAAGAACAAAATTGGCTGCCTTGTTAAATCTTGTGCGATACCTAGGCAGCCAACTTTTTATTATTATTTTTTTGGCACGTTCCTGCACCTATCGAGTAACAGCTTCAAACTACAGCTCCACTCAGCAAACAAGATAGTCGGAAAATATGTCAACTAAAATAATTAATTTGAAATTTTTGACGCGGCAAATTATTTGTCCAATCATATTTGAGAATTTTAAGGTGTACATTCACAGCTGAAAGTAAATTATTACAGTTGACAGCTGACATTTTCCTCGGGCGTTTTATTACTTAATCCTTTTATTGTGTTACTCTTGTTTGTTAAAATCTGTCTTTCTGATGACTTCTCATGCAGCATACAATACATTTATGTGTATCCAACAATACACATTTAAATTAAGCGCCCAGATATTTCTTTCCGGATTGTACCTTAAAAGCTACTCTAGCGCCGGTATCCCCTCTCCAACTATCTTGTTTGCTGAGTAGAGCTGTATAACCAAATATCTCGAAAAGGAGAATTTTTTTCAAAAAATGTTTCTGACGAAAGTTTTGTGGCTTTGAGGGGGAAAGATGGTGACATTATCAATTTAATTGTAGATGGCGCCACTTTAGAGATTTCATCATGGCGGCCATTTTTTTAAATGGGAGTTGATTTTTCTTTCCAAATGAAAGTTGTAGCTGGCAATGAGACGAATACAACAGTTTTTTGTTTTTTTTCATCGGAGCATTTTTCAGTGAGTTACGGTGTTCCAAAATGTATAAATTAAGTAAAGTTTCCACCCCCATAGTATACGTATTTTGTAATTCTGCACCAATCAAGTACTCCGAATCGTGAGAGGTAAGGGGACTCACGCTCCAAAGGGATGAAAACCCCGTCACGTTCACGTCGTTCATCCTGGGTAATGCTAAGCAGGGGAACATGCGTGTCAATCAGCCTGGACCTGGTTAACTATCAAACAGAATCGGTCCAGATAACGGATAGGAACAACACAGAGAGGGGAGAGAAATGCAGAGTGGTGTGGAGTTACAAAATACGTACACTATGGGAGGTGGAATTGTGGAAACTTTTACTTAATTTATAAACTTTGGAACACCGTAACTCAGTGAAAAATGATCCGATTACAAAAAACCAAAAACCATTGTATTTGTCTTATTGCCAGCTACAACTTTCATTTGGAAAGAAAAATCAACTCCCATTTAAAAAAATGGCCGCCATGATGAAATCTCTAAAGTGGCGCCATCTAGAATTAAATTGATAATGTCACCATCTTTCCCCCTTAAAGCCACAAAACTTTCGTCTGAAACATTTTTTGAAAAAAATTCTCCTTTTCGAGATATTTGGTTATAGTTTGAAGCTGTTACTCGATAGGTGCAGGAACGTGCCAAAATAATAATAATAAAAAGTGGCTGCCTAGGTATCGCACAAGATTTAACAAGGCAGCCAATTTTGTTCTTTATTAACTGTATAAAAGCTATGTTTTAAGAGTAATTTCAAGCTGTTACTCGATAGGTACAGTAACGTGCCCAAAAATAATAAAAAGTTGGCTGCCTAGGTATTGCACAAGATTTAACAAGGCAGCCAATTTTTTTCTTTTTTAACTGTATAAAAGCTATGTTTTAAGAGTAATTTCATGCTGTTACTCGATGGGTACAGTAACGTGCCAAAAAAATAATAATAAAAAGTTGGGTGCCTAGGTATCGCACAAGATTTAACAAGGCAGCCAATTTTTTCTTTTTTAACTGTATAAAAGCTATGTTTTAAGAGTAATTTCATGCTGTTACTCGATAGGTACAGTAACGTGCCAAAAAATATTCAGGAGAGAGGGCATGGCGAATTTCTGCACAAGTTGCACCCAGGCAGCCAAAGATTTTATGGATGGTCTGTATAAGTACTAGCTTTTAAAAATCATTTCATGTTGTTACTCGATAGGCCAGTTTTTTTGCAGCCAGCTCTCGCTCTACAACACCAAGCCGGAATCGGTGGCAACATTGCTTGGCTAACGGGGGTGCACTTCATGCATTTTCGAACTGCAACAAGATCTTTTGCCGTTTTACCCTTGAAGGGTTAACATCATTTTACAGTTTTAGTATTTTTCCAATTGCTTTTGTGTTATTTGTGATCACCACGTGTTTTTTATTGCAAGGTAGTACCGTTTTTAATTTAATGCATATTTGAACTTGCTAATTATTTGAACCATTCATATTTTGTTTAATTGTAAAACATGTACGTGTAATTTTTGTCTAATTTGTTTTGGCGCGTAAAGTATTGTTGTGCTTGCTGTAGGTCTGTGCATTACTTAAGCTTTGATTCTAAATATGTAATTGAATATGGCATTTCCAACAATAAACAAAGTGTGAATTTAATCTGGCTTGTTTGTGTATTAATATTTTCGCCCGCGTAGACGACTTTCGATACGGAAGGTAATGTGCCTCCCAACTTAAAAATATGGCCGTATCGCTTGTTCGCAATTCAGCTTTAGCCCACCCTCGCAACCAGAGGGTGAAAAGTGTACCCACCTGAGGGGTCAGGTTAAATTAATCTTACTTCAGTTTTAATTCTTCGTATGTTTTTGATGTGCCTAAATGTGTGTTAATTGCTAGAGATGCTAGATGTCAATTTTTGCGTCTAATTTTATATTGTATTTGTGACTCAACGACAGACCTATGGTGGTGCAGGATAACGGTTACATGTTGACCCTTTTCCAGTTTCTTTTGTATATGCAGGTAACGATTGTCCACCCTTGCGTTTAAAACTGTACAACATGTTTTAGGTATCCATTTCTTGATTTTGATGTCAATGTTCTTGAATTCAATTTACGTGTCATTACTTATTTTTTTATCACTTGTTGTGCATTATTTGTGTCATTATTTTACATTTGTGTATCCTCAACACCGGCTTTGAGATTGATCAGAGACCGACTAAAATTCCTTTCTCATGTTATGCAGTTATATCATTCAGCAGCTTCGTATGATTTGTGTATTGTTTATGTGTTTATGCATGTAATTAATTTGTTAAAGCGAGTAGTTTTTCTTGGCAGCTTCTTTTCTGCTCGCTAATTCGTCGTTGAACTGCCACATGCTCCTTTCGGCCTTGTGTTACGAATTACGAAATTTTAGGGAAGTTAAATAAATGCTTTTTTGACGTTTATTGTGTGTTTTGATACTTCCTCCCGATTCTAGTTCTCTGCCAGTGTATTCATGTCTCTTTAAGACAACAGGGGGACCTACTAACTAGACGATTACGATCACGTGCCTGGTATGGATGGGGTTTTGCCGGGTTGTTTAAACTTTTACCGCGTTTATTTGAATTTGAGGTAGTTTAGTTTTGGAGGGAAGTTTAGTTTGGCTGCCATTTTGAAATATTTCCCTCTCTGGTTTGAATTTTGGTAACTGTAATGTGAAGTTAGCGTAGGACCTGGGGTAAGAACATTACAATAGGAATACTAAAACATAGGTATGTACCCCCTCATCTACCCCATGATGCCTTCCATAAATAGACAACTATAAAAATGCAGTAATAATAAACCGATACAATACAACGGAACATGAATTTTGAAAATTTTGGTGAAAATCCATGTGATAGCTAAAAACGAATAAAATGAACTTATTGGGCACCGATGTAATGGGTTTGGACATTTTACTAACGAAATTGGTCCATAAAGAACAATTTTGACATGACTTGGCCAAAAACCATTGGTGGTCTAACATGCATTCTCTTATTGGGGAAATCGATGCAATGCGTTTTGACGTTTTTCTCACGAAATTGGTGCACAAATAACGATTTTGAGTAAATTTTGCTCCATAACTTGTGACTAGGCCACGGATGAAATAGCTGCACAACTAAAGATCATAAGTTATTATCTAATAAAAGTCGGAAGTCGATACAATTAATTATACGACATTCTAAAATTGTGTTTATTTTTTATCGTTCCCGATTCACACAAACCCTTGTTGGCCTAGGCCTAGAAAATCAGGAGCATCCATCCTTAATCTACAAGGAACCCGTATAATTTCGGAACGCTTGGTGTTTTATTTCTAAAAAGAGTTATCGCGCGCACGCACGGACAGACAACAGTAGTCCAAAACTATAAAGGGTTATGACGTTATGAGTGAATGATAATAAAGACTCTTGACTATAATGAGTTCATAAGTTTAATAGAAGGACTTAGTCTGACTTACGATTTTTGAACAACATCCAGCTTCCTTTGTTCCTTTCTTTATTTGATGGGTTGCCGAAATCGCATTAATTTACATTATTGAGACCTCAGTATTCGATATTTTCCAAATACACAATTCCACATCTTGTGCTATAATTAAACGATTTATCAACATCCTATAATATCCACGGTCGTTCGCGATTACTAAAAACTTCGAAAATAATTAACCCAAAAGGAAATTTGGCACTTCTTGGATGCCTTTACCCTTTCGTATCTATTTTAAACCTAGGTCGCCTTGTAATTTATTGATTTCAATCCAGTTTAAATTTAGTCATATTATCAAGTGATTACCTGCTTCCCCTAGAAACGGAAAAAACCCATTTTCAGTTATCTCAGCTGCGTAAACTATTATCAGGAAATAATTTCATATCCGGTCTAATGTCTATTTAGCTTCAAGACTGGTACACAACTGCAATGCGATACATTTTCCTCAATCAAGATCTATCAATGTTTTTACGTGATTTTATGTTGTCGCACAGTGCATTTTTCACTTCAAAAGATAGCGGACACCTACGTAAACTATTTAAGCTAAAGCTTTTCTCATACGCACCTCTCGTAGTTGTTTTTTAACCACTTTATAGATTTTTGTAACTGCTGGGCACGTTTTTCTAGGTCTTCCTTATTTATCATTCACATTTCTCTCGGTTGACGATGGAAGCGAAAGTTCTAGGACAAAATTTGGATCAACTGATGTACTGCCGCTTTCCATGTTATCGGGTTGTTGTAGTTTGTCTAGTGCTTATCGTGTTATGCCTAGACAAACTGTAATTTGTTAATGACGCCATTTCAATTCAGTTTAATTTGACTGTGTTATATTACTAAATCATTATTCCATTTCTTTTTTTTTTTTAAATTACTGATAGTCATAACTATCCACTCCTAACATCAGGAGCTGACCTTTCCACTTGCATAAAAAGAGACTTTAGCTTAGGGGGCCTCTCTCCAAATTAAACAAGCGTCCACATTATAAAATTTATCGTAGGACATTTTTACCTGGAAACCGCTTTTTCGGTTGACAGTTGACATGCCCAGGATTGTCACACTTTCGTTTTAAGGGAGAAGTCCATAAAGGAAAGAGAGGGCCGAGACACACTTTTAAAGAATATATGTACCTATAGGTAGTACAGCGTTCTCCATTTAAGTGTCAATAACAGGTGTGAAGTTTATTTCTATTAACGTATTTAAATCTACAAAAACAGGCACATGTTAAAAGTTTATGATTATGACTATCGCAAAAAATTGTACCTACGTGAAAAGATGCAATGAATTAAGTGTACGTTGATCAAAAGTGCATTCATGTATTTTTTGAATTTGTTGTGCATGAATTGGATTATCACTCTGTATAATAGGAACCTATCCAATCCGTATAGATTGTACTTAATAGTTTCTCCGTTGTTCACATCGTGTCTATAAGTATTTGGATAGTCAATTAAAACGTATTATTCTTGAAGAACAAATAGTTCGAGGCAAGATCGACAACGTAATGGACGAGTGTTGCACTTCTGGGGACAGTACTTGACGCAGTATTACTTTCCATTTTATATCAATACATACATACTAACATTCCAAATACGCTTATTGACTCCTTAACACGCCATTTCAGTGGAAAATGTTATAATTTTCAATGCTTTCGATCGTAATTCCATACAAATATGCAATGCATAGAATAGGCTATAATATTCCTTGCATTGATTCAGGCATGGATATTTGATTAAACAAATGAATTTTTAATACCATAAGCAGGGACGATCTCAGTCTAACATATATTTGGGTATTTCCAAGAAAATAGCAAATTGAAATTATTAATGGCCGGAAATTGCTAAAGTAATTCCAAGTAAAGATCTACAAATATAATTACATATGTACCTATTCCAAAAAGTGTATGGTATGTATTTACGTATTGCAGAATAAATAACAAGTGAATTGAATATTAATGCTTGGGGAAAACCTGAGACACTTACATTTCTATATATTTTAAGAGTAAATAAATGTTATGTAAAAATGCACGAAGCAGTTATCCCAGCAGGACATCTGCAGTCTATCCGGCGCCGGCGAGAGCTTATATTTTTTTCAAATATATAGGTAGTCAAAATTATTGATATCGTATAAAGAACCCTGCTGCAATCCTTGATACGTTTTTAAACATTTAGTTCACTTTTAATTCTCTTTTAATACCCTGATGATGCTCCATATTTGAAGACTTGAAACATATCAAACATGTACGAAATGAAGACGGGACTGGGCGGGGGAGACTCGGGAGCTTATTTTTAGCTTTACTTATTTAAACGGTGCAGGTAGGGTGACGCTGGAAGCGTACTACATAGTGAATAATCAAGATAATATATTCGGACTGGACGCTTCATATAATTACGATCGAACTTCACAGGTAAGTTCGTTTGATCGTATAATATGTAGTAGGTACCATTTAATCGTCAATCGATTAGGTAACACAACCGCCTCAAATAAGGTGTCTCTTAAAATATCTACCTATCCCAAGAAAGAGTCAAATATAATAAAATTCTGCTAAGCCCAAAAATGACAATTAAAAATTCCATTTTTGATGAAAGTAACTGCATTGTTGCAAGTATAATGTTATTAACAACGCTTCTACAAAAATCACTCACAGAACATCATGCGTGATTGATGTTCTCTATGATTCAACGCCTTAAACCTTTAAACATGGGATTGATACGCATGGTTCACATTCAAATCAGGGATGCGAACTTGGGCACCCTTACAGTAATTTCCAAGGGGTGTGGGGCGATTTGGGAAAGATCATTAGCCATTTCAACTATAGGAAGCAAATTAAAAAATCGTTTCGTTATTTAAGAAATTATTACCGCTTAGAGTCTGAGTCCAGGGGGGGGGGGCAATTGCAACCTTATGGGCGCCGATGGATCCGAACATAGATTTCGTTAGCGACACTCCAGTTACATTTGCGTTTGGCTTTTGCTCCGAAATCGCCGCTTGTGTTGGGTCCTCGATCAATCCAAACGTATCTCGAACGGACGACTTTCTCCCAATCTTTGGTGAAGTTTTCCAAAAAGGCGCTAATACGCTATTTAGAAGGGCTTCATTACAAAGACTAACCTAGCGCCAATATTACCTTAAAAAATATATTAATAGATAATATTCTATTTAAATTAGAAAATGCGGTAATAACTGAAAAACCGGCCCAATCAATCAATCGATAGTAATCCAATAAAATCGTGCCACCTGTTTAAAGTTAATAAACTAAGTAGAGAAGTAAATTGTTGTTAATAACTCCTTTCATTGACCACCATTAGTGTAGTATATGAGAAATTGCTTTTAAGCTATCAATTAGTTAATTGACTTTAGAATTGTGACGTTTAATTGTGTCTACCGATTAAAAGGTTAAACATGCTAACTTACACATAGATAAGTATTATAAAGTTATAGGTAATTAAATTTTGTAACAGCTCACATTTACAATATACACTGAATTATATTTTATGTATAAATGTACATATACGAGAAACCTGTGTAGATACAAATCATGCTTCAAATATCCAAACTTGTGCTATCATTCTGATATGGTAGAGATATTAAAAAAAAAACTTAAGTATAAAAGTGAATAATACGATATTGTACGCCCCCTATTTCTAAAAGAATCTTGTGAAATCTTGATCTGTTGTAAAATATGCTTGAGCTAAAATTAGAAAAAGTTCCAATAGTGTTTTCTTAAACTAATTGTAACATGTCGGAATATTTGTTTAGTTCGTGTAAGCTCCCAGAAATGCATTACAGCTGGGACAGTAGTGGTTTTTGTTTTTACACGAGTCCATACAGTAGGGAATACAGCAGCACCTGAAAGAAAAGTAAAATTAGAAATGCTTGTACACGTATAAATGGTATAATTGGTAGGTATATTTGCCAATTATTATTATACATCTTTCCCCTTGTCAAAGGAGACAGTCGCTTTCGTGACATTGTCACGATTCATTTGTGTGGCCGAAGTGTCTATACTATTTATTGTGCCTTGGCATCATTGATATATTACCGCTTTTGCAAGCATCACAATACAAAAAGTTCATTGTTTTGGTAGTTTTGGCATGGGGAAGTGAGCTCATCATACATCACAATAAAAGCGGGGCACGAACTAAATTTTCTAATTGTGGAGTGTTGGTAATAAATCATGGAGTTCAAGAGCTTCATTTTTCTCCAAGTAGTCCACTAAAGCTTCTAAAAACCGAATATTTTAATTATTATCGCGCTATATCTACGTGTTTGTCAGAGTGCTTTAAGATGAAACTTCAATGGTTGGCTGTAAAAAGACGTTTTTCACTATAATAAACAATGTGATTGTGCTACCAAGAAATTCTATATAAAATAGTTCAGTAATGACGTTAACAACTCCAATAAAAATATTCTTACACAAACTAATCTTTTGTTGATTTGTTGCCAACGTGGAAACGTGCTCTTAGCAACAATACCTTTTAGTTAAAAACGGATCATCTAGTTCTATATATAGAACAACGTTAAAAACTAAGATTTAATACAAGTTTTCTCTATTTCTTGCTTTTTATTACGTAGCTCAATTCTAAAATTAAATGAACGCCCTAATAAATAAATTAAACTTTGATTTCGCAATGTGTGTGCCATTTCACGAGATCCATTAAAATTGTTTCATTTAGTTCATGGCGAGGCAAGGACCAAAATGAGCAAATTCGGAACAATGCCTCATTTCTTGGAGGACAATAGTTGGCCAACATCGTGCAGATTTGTTCTCTTATTTATTCTCATTTCGAAAAGTTTAGCGGATGTTCTTCCTCGACATAAAAACAATAATTATGCTATCGCAGGAATGTTCCTATGTAAAGTTTCTGTGACATTTTATGGTGTCATCCATTCAATCGCTTAAAACGTCATGTTCACATCAGTTGAAAGAGGTGAAAATAATTGATTTGAAACTTAAGGACATAAGCATCATTAAATTTCAACTGAAAGAAGGTAATAGCACGAGTTGTTAAAGGAGGAGAATTATCGGATCCTTTATTTTCCAAAGTCATCCACGATCCATTTGGGCACCTATACATATTCGATATTTGATTGTATATCAGCATTTACCTACTAAAGGGGTAAAAATTTTACTTTCAGACAGAAACAGTTTTCTCCAGTTTTTTATTGGAACTCAACGATTCCTAGGAAACAAAATGAGAATCTTGTCTATCTCCTTATCGGTAGCTACTAGGTGATGGAGGCTTCTTCTCAATAAATGATCAAGTTCAAAAGAACGATTTTATAAAGAAGAAAAGCGATATATCATATGAAAAATATTACTGAAATCAGTAGTAATGAAGAAAAAGAAATTTGGCAAAGAATCTCAAAAATTCACTGAGAAGAAGAAAGTTAATAAAAATAAAAATCATACACGTCAATAATCTCCTACCTCCCCGACTCAAATAACAGTAGAATGAGAGACGTGGAGCGAGTGGGCTGATTGGAATAACTTATTTGTGGTCTTCTCACCTTGGTCACATCTTCTTCTTTTAAAAATAGATATGGAAACTCCTTTGCCGCTACCGAGCGCCTTAGACTTTATCGGTACACGGTTAGTGCGGGGTTCTTGTTCCTTCGCAAGTATTTATGCTTCTTGGGAACTGTTTCCATATGCCTCTCAAGTGTCGTGGGTTTTATTAATTCTATGTGCTATATACGACTCCTTTCTTTTACTTCGTTGAACGATTCCTTCACCTCTTTCTTTATGTATACATATTGCAAATGAAAAGATTTTATTGGCATCACTTTCTTGTTTCTCCCAGCTTTAATAACTTTTCTCCATCTTCTTAGAAAATGTACCCATGTACTCGTTACTCTTCCCTTTGCTTAGTTTGCGTACTGATTCTTTAGATGCCGTTTTATAGGCGAGAGATTCTTAGCACAATTGTTCCTGTACCATGCCTAATGTGTAATACATTTTTTTAATCATCATTCCACGCTAGCAGTGTATAACCCTTCCACTATTCTTTTTCAGTGATTTTTGGTTCCAAGTCAGATTTTAATAATTTGTCCAGAACCACATTATGGGATATACATATATAATTGGTGCCTCAAGGGTTCAAGGCCGTTTATGGCATGTTCCGTCGACCTAACAAATTATACACTTACAAACCCGAACCCGGATTTGAACCGCGGACTCTCAATCTGAAAAGGATCGAAAAATCATCCTTTTATGCTTTGCCCGATTTATACTTTACAGTCTTTATTTAGATTTTTAAAAAATCAGAAAGATTAGCGGCCTTTCCCAATGGCGTGTATACTGCTCATGTTGCTTGTGAGATAGCATCCTTATATGGGCAGCCACGATTGAACGATTGGTCGATTTATATTTTGTAGTGAAATAACATCAACGTGGCTATATTTAGGTATTTTTCGCAGTTTGCTTTGGATAACAATTATTGCACATAAAATGTGAGAAAAGACCGTAATAGGATTAAAAAAAAAAGTAACTTACGAAACGAAGCATAAGAGAACCGCAAAAAGATGGGTCTTCGATGACGATTCCGCTCTCACAACGGTGGTGACACCTTTGTGGCAATATGGACAGGTTAGCGTGGCGCTATTTGGTCCAAAAGCAGCTGGTGCAGACATGACTGTAAAATAAAATTCAGTGTTACTAATATATTAACGTACGTGATTTGTAAAGGTTCTTTATTTCCATAAAAAAATGTCCTTGTAAAAACATTACATCATAATAGGTTACTTTAATTATTTATGTATGGTTAATGTATGTAGCGGAAATAGTGATACGTGAATGCTGGTTATAAATACATATGTGGAATTTTGTATGAAGGTAATTGGTGGTAACACGAGGCATCCGGTAATTGAATCACTTCTGGTATTAAAAAACTGACATACAAGAACAAGCACTCTGTATATCCAATGTCCAATAAAATAGTTCTCTAATGTTTGCCGAAGTTCAATTTCTAAACTTGATAATGTACTCGTAAAAATTGGCAGACCAAAAGTTGTAAGTCACTTGCCAATTTACATTCCTTGGCATCCTATAACTGTATTTTAC
Source organism: Pyrocoelia pectoralis (assembly GCA_036250285.1). Lineage (NCBI taxonomy): Eukaryota > Metazoa > Arthropoda > Insecta > Coleoptera > Lampyridae > Pyrocoelia > Pyrocoelia pectoralis. Next base: position 39,764,490 of record CM070079.1, on the reverse strand, counting down.
TATATCGTGTCCTATAACCTCGAAATTTTTCATAAATGTTGTAGGTGAAATACATTCGCCTTTTTTATTAGCTGTTATTATGAAAAGGTTTCTATCAGTTTTTTATCGAATACATTAGCAATGCTAATCAACAATTATTTACGGTTCGAAACTGACCGATAAGAATACAACCCGAGGATACATTGTGCAACCTCCAGATTTTTTGAAAGGTACCAAAATAAAAACGGTCCAAGAAAAAACTACGAGAATCGCAGGAAATGGTTCGGAATACGGGATAATAAGACAATAAGCCAACATATTCCTTCTCCTCCTTCGCACTACACGTATTTTAAAATTCCCTTCAACCATTCCGTAAAACAGAAAGCCTAGATTTCTTTGGACACTGTACTAACACGTCCTTCAAAGTGACATGTAGGTAAATCCGAACTATAAGGTGGAAGTGACATTAATGTTATCTCAGCTGAGCGAAGAACTTGCGGCTTAGATAATTGATCATGGTTTCGTCACCCGTAATGATATCTTCGCGATAACGTTCAAAGTTTTCTAGGCAGCTTAAGGCAGTGAAGAATTGTTTAAATTCCAGCCATTGCAATTGATTCATTAAAGGTTAAACCCGAACGAAATTCTCTTTTATTTTTTCTTTTTCGAAAATCGTTGCTGACGGTGTTTGAAGTATCTAACGACATTTTCTGGATGGGAAGGTCGGAGGCGTGCCACAATATCTGAATAATTTAGTGTCAAAATCGAATAGATAAATAGGTAGGTGATAAGTGCATGTGGCAATGTAACCAGAAAACAAATGAAACAATAAGATAGGGGTTAGTTTTAAGAGGTGTATGTTTCAAATTCAAACTGTTGTTATAATCTAACAACTCTTGAGGGTGGCGGAGAACTATCAATCTTGGGGTTTTAAGCCCCCAAAGATTTAACGGTAACTTTTATGTTCAATTCCAGCGAGTAGCTGACAGAACAACCCTTGTGAAACTTTGTTACCACGTGGAAAGCTTTGCGAAACTACAATAGGACGAGACCCCAGACGAGAAAGTCGAACAACCCATGGGCGACGTTTCCACTCCAATTTGGAAAAAAAAGAACTGATTAATCGGCAAAACTTTTATGGGATCGTCCGATTGCAAAGTATCCACATTCGAGGGCGAAAATCGATTTTACATCTCCACTTCAATTTGGAAAAACTTTTGGTTCAGTGTGTTTAATTTAAAAGGACTAATTAACCAGCAAATTTTTAAAGCAGGAGAGGAACTTTGAGGTTCCTTATGTTCTATTTTATGTCTGAAGTGAAGCCTAATTTCGAAAGTTGTAACGGACAATTGTTCAGGACATTACATAAGAAGGCCACAGAAGAGAATAAACCTAAAACGGTACAAAAGAAACACCGAAAGTTAGAAACAGACACAGTGAAGTTTAAACGGATAACATACGTCCTGGGAAGGTTATTGGAAGTTCCACCACAATTAATACGCATAAGGCGCGCTTGGTGGATTACATTAATTGCGTGATGATAGTTTGAATATTAAAAGTTTCTCTTGTTTTTCCAATACTAGAATAAGACAATGGTTCTCTTAACAGTAATAGCGACTAAGTATATAATTCCTTCGACACTGCCTAAATCAGTCAAAAAATAATGTGTCAAACACAGTGTAAGGTGGTCCGCAAAGATACAATTCGTAAAGGTTCTGGAATATTATATTTCTGCTCGCGGTTGTCTGATTGTAATATTGTAATTAGGCCGGTGAACAACAATCGATTTGTATACATATATTAAACAACATAATTACATAATTCATTAATTAAATGCTTCAATAATAGAATAGATGAATATCAATTTAGTGATTATAAACAAATGGACACACCTCATCCACATACTTGAAGAAAGGTATTAAGCTTCGCTTATTTGTCAATTAAAATTACGCGAGGCAAGTCATTCGAACTAAAAGAAGAATTTTTTAGATCAAAATCTGACAAAGTAAGTATTAAAGTTTAACAATGGCGAAAAACCATAAGTATAAATTCACGAAATTCCCTTATTGGTCATCGATGTAACGCGTTTGAACGTTTTTTTCAAGAAATTAGTGCATAAATAAGGATTTTGGCTAAATTGTGATCCATAATTTTCGACCTGGGCCACGAATGGGAATTACGTTAAGTAGTTGTTACACATCTAAGGACCACAGGGTACAATCTAGCAAAAGTCCGAAGTCGATAAGTGGTCAAGAGGATTAATTATCCTAATCCCAAAATTTTGTCAGGCTATTTTTTACCTTTCCCGATTCAATCGAACACCTGTAAGTTTTGTCCCTGTTGGTCTAAAGACCTGAAAGTCACCAGCGTCCTTTCTAAATCTGTAAAGAACCCTATCGGGCCCACAGATGGACGGACAACAACAGTACAAAACTATAAAGGAAGTGGAGATATAGATATGCCAAACAACATCATTATAAACCAAAAAGAAACAGTTCTGCGATTCTTGTACATTCTGGTTACGACCCATGGCAGACTACAATCGTAAATAAGGATTCCAATTTGTAAGTTGACATGTCTGCATGTTCGAAGAGTAATTTTCCTAATATTTTTCCAACAGCTTTCTGTCATTTTTTTAAGTACTTGAGATTACAAGGGCTGTCTTTTTAGTAAATTTAAACAAAGTAACACAGTTTGCATATCTGCATTAATTACGGTAAACAGTGTCACATTTGTTATTGCTCGTCCGAAATGGTGGAAAAATGACCGGAACCGTGTGTTTGCTGCACGGCAATATAACTGGAATGACTCAGGTATCAATTTGTGGACTTCGTGGCTGTGGTTAAGAACAAATCGATCGCCCTTCGTGCAATGAAGATATGGTTTTGAACTGCCATTTCAGTGAGGATGCAAGCCGAAGTAATATTTTAGGGATATTAAATGCACTGATGTTAGTTGGGATTATAATGAACATTTTTATTCTTCAAATTTCCCTATTTTTCACAAGGACTACACATTTTTTGAGAGACCCAGGTCTACTAAAGAGAAAAAAGCAACTGGAAGTTTTAAATCAGCTGAACATTAGATTTAAGGGTATCCATACACCGTCATATCATAAAACGAAACCCTTTGAATGTGGGTTCTCTTATCAGATTGCTCTAAACTATATTAAATTACCTGAAGCATTTAAAACATTACCCTTAAATAAGTTCAAGCCAAAATACCGACGTTATTTACTGTTAAAGGAGACGACAGATTGAACGCATGGTTTGTGGACAGCATAAATCAGTTTATTGGTGTCAAGAATTTAAATATTTAAATTTTCCTCACTTTGTTTTTCCCGTTAAGCAATTAATTTAATTTAGATGCTTGCAACGTTATGTATATTAAATTTGTAATCAAGGTATAAGTGGAAGAGCAGCCCACCCTCTGAGGTACTCGCTGAACATCGCCTTAAGAATGTCTAAAAATTAACCTTCTTTTGTTAAATACTATTAAAAGGTCGAACTTTGGTCAAGGCTAATGTAGTTTGATTTTTTAACTTAGTGTTATAGTTATAACAATTTCAAATAAACGTGGATTCTCAAATATCATTATCTGACTATCTTGCTGCACCATTCAAGCCAAGCAAAACCGTAATCCTAACTAACAGATACATAGTTTTGTAATAATGTTTAGATTTTTGAAATTTTAAAATAAGCGACAATCTTTGGTTAGAACCAATTTTACAATACGCCAACACTCAACAGTGATTAAATGGTTAACCTCAAACAGGAATATTTTCGCATCTCTAGTTTATCATTATTTGTATCTTTAATTTGTTTGGGGGAGGTGTAATCAATTTAATGAAAGGTTCTTTAGGGGAAAGCGATCTTGCGGAAATTTATAAGGTGCAGATAAAGGTAAAATTTTGACTTGTACGTGTCTATTGTACTTTTCACACCGAGAATTCACATAGTTACAATAATTATAAATAACATCTGTGGGGTATCCGTGTGCTCTTTGGACCGAGCCAGCCCTTTAATAATATGCCAGTGACGGCAACGCTGCCCCGATTTTTCCCAATTAAAATGCATTGCCCATACTAGCCATACTGAATTCTCGGTGTGAAAAGTACAATAGATATGATTGAGAATCTAAAACTACGTCAAATGTTGAAAAATTATTCTGAGATCCACAGGGCATTTAAGCTTTTGAACATGGCACTACTACTAAATAAAATCTCGTAGACGGAGATAATACAGAACATAGAGAGAGTGACTTGAAGAAATAGAAACTTGTAATTCAAAGTTTGAATAAACGCCCTTTCAATTTGATCGTATACAGTGAGGACCAAAAGTTTGGAATAATGGATTTTTTTCGTTTCCTGTCAGAAATATCAAAAAACTATTGGACACGTCAAATTGATTTTGGTCATGGAAAACATTTTGCGATAATTTTCAATTTTCCAACTCCCACCTCTTCTGCGCAGTGACGTCATCAATTAATTTTTTTAATGAGAACACTCCACTTTCTTAACAGTTTTCAATACATTATAAAATGACGATTTCAGCAAATATACACTTTATACCTTTTAAGTGCTGATTTGAAGAGATATTAATTTTTTTAAATAGAAAAACATCAAAAAGAACGTTTTTGAATGGCCGATTAGGTCTCCAGATCTGACTCTACGGGATTTCTTTTTATGGGGATATGTTAAAAGTAAAGTTTACTTCAATCGACCGAATAATATCGAAGACTTGAAAGAAAGAATAAGACAGGAAACGGCAGCAATACAACCAGAAACTTTGTAAAATGTTTGCACAGAGTTTCAAGCGCGATTGGCGCACTGTCAAGAAGAAAATGCGTTTCAATTTGAAAATTTGCTCTAATTATTGTTTATGATAATTATGGCTACTAAAAGAAAAAACCATTTAACATTATTTTTACAACAAAATTTGTTTATATGTTGACAACGCTATTTGATGTTTTTCTCGTTTTTCTATTTTAAAAAATTAATATCTCATGAAATCTGCACTTAAAAGGTAGAATGTGTATATTTGCTGAAATCGTCGTTTTATAATCTATTGAAAGCCGTCAAGAAAGTGGGGTGTTCTCATTAAAAAAATTAATTGATGACGTCACTGCACAGAAGGGGTGGGAGTTGGAAAATTGAAAATTATCGCAAAATGTTTTCCATGACCAAAATCAATTTGACGTGTCCAATAGTTTTTTGATATTTCTGACAGGAAACGAAAAAAATCCATTATTCCAAACTTTTGGTCCTCGCTGTATAATAAAAATCAAGAAAGCGATGTACATGAAGAATCAGAATGACGTTGAATTGGTCATCTGAACCACAAAGATCTTGCATTGGACTACTGTATTGGTATAAACTTATTAGAGAAACACATGCGAATATTTCAGGACTTAGTACTTTGGGAGTTAGTTTATTCGTTTCGGAAATTATACAGGGAGATTCAAAACAGCAACAAATCCTATTTGTCTGCTCATTGTTTTCTTATACATAATCTGAGCATAAATCATCAACTTAAGTAAGTAATTTCTAATTTGTTGAATGATAAGAAAAGCAAGGATTTAAAATCATTTTTATCGCTTTTTATGATGGGTGTACAAAAAGATTACATTACGTTACTCAGAACAGTATGTATGTAATTTACTGTTTATGATTTACATTTTTATTATGACATATTCGTGTATTATTATATACATTTTATGTGTGTGATAGTAGCTTGGATTTAACTACATACGTGGAATTTCAATTAAAAACTATAAATAATAGGTAATAAATGTCTGTATATAAGAAATAGAGAAGATGACCCTCAAAATTTTAATGGTTTGATTAAATGCTAGTCGTGCAAAATGGTGGCAAAAAACATTAATTGGTTGTAACAAACTTCAATTTAAAAAAAAGTGGAGAAAATTCCTTACAAGTTAAATATCTTGCCTTATAATATAGAAGAGGGGGCACAAATTTAGTCCAAATCTAATCCCAAGAGAACGTGATTACGTTCATCTAAATCTAAAAAAAAGTACATAAATGGAACCATACATTATCAAATTCAATACTGAAACGTAGCACAAATTAACTAAAATTATGGGACCCCCTTCCCCTAAAATATAGGTGAAGATAAAATATTGTGGAGAAACGGCAAGACGGAAATCTGAAGCATTCGTTTAGTAAAGGTGAAGCTGAAAATTCAAATTGCGTGTTTAATTCGGTTCAAGAACATATGGCTTCGAAATACTTGAGAAAGCTCTGGAAAATTTAGATAGGTCTTAATATAAAATAAAATGGATAGCTGTGCAAAATAATACGTATTCTTATTATTAAAACCTATCAAAATTTTGCGGGAGCTGTTCGAGAAATTCCTAGAATTATCCATCCCTTGCAAAGATTACTTAAGAAATTTGAAGAAAGTGGTTTAGTTATGGACGCAAATTCTGCATCGTACTATGCGGTACATACGGAGAATTTTCGGATTTGGCCCAATGAAAACCTTCGTGATATTTGTGAAAAACCGATACATCCTCAAACATCCACCGTTTGGTGTAGATGTAGATGTAATTGATAGATTTTTTTGGGGATGAGTTCGAGCATTGTAGATGGACTTCTTGGGATTAACTGGATTAACAGCACAAAAACCATTGATTTGATTTTATGGTCGTGTAATCTTTAAAAATACTCCTTTTGATTGGGAATCTAAGTTTTGCAGAATTAACACCATGCGATTTTTCATGGCAGTTTGGACTATCAGTAAAATGGACAGGGCGAGTTGCTGGATGAAGTGTCTCAAAATTACATTTTCAAGGATGATGACAAAAACTTTTTATGAGCAAAGGTCGGTTGTACAAAAGTCATTGACTCAATGTAATTGCGGTTTTGACTTAACATGCCATAGTCGATCGAACAGCCAAAACATGTAGGTACACAATGATTTTTATACAGTTTTCAACAACCTATGGTGCATGTTACATTTCTTTCAGACTTTGGTGGTGATACTGAAGATTTTATAATGAAGCAAAGTTCTGAAAGATCATAAAGAAGAAAATCAAGAGAGGCACCGCACAAGTGAAGTGATTAATAGTTACGCGAAATCATTAACTGTAGGATTCTAACTTTTTTCAAGGAAGCAAATGAGATGTACTTGTTGATAACTGAAAATGATAAGAGCTGTGCAGGTCAGCTTGTATCACAAATGTCCCAAATTCCTAACCTCAGACCTTTGTATTTGACCTATATTAACAAAAATTAACTGCTTCGGAAGCGAATTTATAAGAAACGGATAACGAAGATTAGGATTGAGCAACGAACCGAACCATTCAACTATAAGGTGTTGTGAAATTGTTCGCGAAACAGCAATGAATTGAATGTCCAAACGATTATTCTTGTCGGCAATTACAGTGATAGACTAGGAAATTATAATCAAATTGGCATCGTAAAAATCATGTTTGTCTCGAGAAAACACTATTTGGACACCTGCACCTGAGAGAACAAAATTGACTCGTAAATCGGCCTATGCGAAATTTCAAAATGGGAAATAGAAAGCACTTGATTTACAAATTCTTCTTCTTCACATAATTAGAAATTTAAATGAGTATGAAAATGGCAAAGTCGAGGTTAACCGGTTAGCTTGTACCTACAACTAAAAAGAATAACAATAACCAGTTCTACGCCTGTCTACGCTTAACTGTTTACAAAAATTGGCCAGCCAATTAAATCTTCCCTCTCTTTATTATGAACTTAATGAAGTGTAAATTTTGAAAAGTATTGATTACATTCAATAAGATTGAAAGGTTGGCCTGCTCCACCTTAATAGCACCCTTTGAGGTCTACGTCCTAATTGCACATATAGGTCAATCTATAAGTTCACACCACCTCACTTTACTCTTTAGGGTAGGTCCGCAAAAAGTCACCCACTAAGGGTCGGTTAACGGTAATTCGTACTACCCTGAATTCAACGTGGGTTAAAAAAATACAAAAATTCCAGATATTTTACAGCTAAAGTACCTACTTCCTTGAAGAAACATATGCAATTAAATATATTATAAAATGATTACAATGAGCGATGCTACTCATGTAACACTCTCATGATCATATTTATCTATAAAAAAAAGTTAGAAGACTAATAGGTTATCAATTAACGTTGTCGTTAATAAAAAAATTTGAGAAATGGACTTCTAAATTTGCTGCGTCAATTTGAAAATAGCACATCCACTTTCAAAGCGCTGAATACATAAAAAGCATGGGACATTATTCATTAATTTAGAAAAAAAAAAGTTATAAATACATAAACGTACCGAAAGCTGTTTAAAACACAGGAAACACAAAAATCAAAGAATTAAGATGTTCGCTTCTCACAATATTAAGCACGACTGGTTATGGTTACGGGCCAAAAATATATATTTATAAATGGCGGACTATTATGTTAAAGAGTTGCGCATGTCTGAAACTATACTTAACAGTTTTTTTTCCCGTTTTCGTTTGATTGCATAAACGTGGCGCAATATTAGAATAATTGGCGATAGGAGATATCTAAAATTTTAAATAATTAATCAAATCAAAATACGAGATAATTACCCGGTGACCTTTTGGCCCCTCGAGTTTTTAAATCTTTTGAAAATTTTGACAATTAAAAATAGGACGACGATATTTAAGTATCTTTGGATCTCGGTTATAACATGTTTAGTAGTGTACTCTGAGGATTATTTATATTGGAATGTGAAGGACACTTGCCATTAACTGTTTGAATACTAAAACGTGATCCTCCTACTTTTTTGGTATCACGTTTTTAGTATCACAAAAAAATCCTAAAAGAATTGTAGCTTGAATTAATTGAAACTTAAAATTGCGATTTATAAGCGAATATTGGTAAACATTTTCGCACTAGCTGATTACAATTACCTACATTAGAATGAAGAAATTAGGTAAGCCATGGAACACCAAAAATATAGCCTCAGTAAGAGCACCTCTTTACTTGACATTTGTCGCTTGATTTACTAATTTATCTTAAATAGTATTTGAAGAAGTTTCGCAAATGTAGTGAAAAAAATGGAATAAACCTGAAAACAGTTTCGCATAATGATTTATTATGACTTTAAGAAAGGTTTAAGTGCCTAAGAAAGTTTGAAATCAAGATTTGGCGATCAGGCCCCTTCCTTGACGACAACGTATAGATTTTACAAGGATTTCGAATTGAAAGAACTACAGTTGATCATCAGAACTGCGCAGGCCCTCCCATTACCACTGTGTCAGGGCAAAACATTGCTGTTGTGAAGAAGATTATGGAAGCAGACAACACACAACAGAACTAACCATATTTGTATTCGAAGTGGTTCTCGAAGGGGTGAATTAGATTGGTAAAAAATAACACGCAACCTTAATAAGTTGTAATTTATGAAAAGATGAGAGGATGAAACACTAGACAATCATCGTCTCATCTTTTCATAAATTACAACTTATTAAGGGGAGGTTGCGTGTTATTTTTTACCAACAGAACTAGTTACGCCGTAATAGAGGGTCAACTAGGGATTGGATCCTCATCAGCGAAAACAATAATACACGACCACCTTCATCTGAAAAACGTCGTAAGTCGTTTTCTAACCCATCATCTTACAGATTTTCAAAAAGCAGAACCAGAACCATTGATTAGGAATGGTGGACATCAAATTTTATCGAAAATTATAACAAAGGATGAAATTTACATACCATTTTTCGACATGCCAACTCGACAAGAGAACCACGTATGGATCCATGAAGAAGAAGAATAATGAGAAAGCAGTAAGCAATGAATGAAGAAAGTAATGTAGGCTGAGTTTTTTAAAAGTGAGAAAGCAGTAAGCAATGAATGAAGAAAGTAATGTAGGCTGAGTTTTTTAAAAGTACCTATACTTAGGTCTAGTGAGCGCTATTAAGCTAGAGGAGCAGAAGACTGCCACAGCTCAATGGTACGTCGAAAACTGTTTGCCGGAAATGTTTAATTAGTAAAGTGCCAAAGAAAGGAATTATGCTACATCACGATAACGCTTCTTCTCACATTGCAGAGCTAACTCGGCAGTATTTGACTGCAAACAAGATTAATGTACACCCTCCCTACTCACCGGATCTGGTAATGTACGACTTTCGGCCGTTTTTTTTTGGCTAAAAAGGAACTTACGAGGAAGAACGTTTTTTCAGAGGAAGAGATCGAAGCTGCTTGGCTTGCAGCATTTATAGCAGAAGGCAACTACCTACTTTGACATTTCGAAAATATAATTTTGAAAAAGTTGCAATGGATTTTTTATTCTCTTGTGACTTGTCCCTCGTATATACTGAATAAAAACGTCTATTTGATGATATGTGTGATTTCGATTGAATTTTGGTGAATAAATTTGCCAGAGGAGTCAGTTTTCTAGTTATATGATAAAACTTAATGCATAATTGATGTTTTGGTAATGATATCTATGCTATCGTTTGATTTAGTAATTCTTTTCTGGCCATTTTTGTATTTAGTATTTCGACCTTTAAAACTTACAAATTTCAGATAAATCCTTATCATTGTGTGTATTTTTATTAATAACATCGTTGGTACACTGTAAATATAATTTTCATAGGTACTCGAAACGTGTTGTTTGAATGATAAGTGCGTGGCAAGTTATACTAGGTGGTATTTGTCAAGGAATAACTAACAAACTAATTCAATGCAGCTTTAATATTATTCATCGATTTGTCGTTTAAAGTAGGGGCGGTTACAAATTAAATGACTTAAATTTGAAAAGCTGGAGCGGTGAATTATTTTTTATTTTGAAATTAATTAACAGTGTACTATAATAGGTTGCGAAGAACAAACGAGAACGGGATATGACGTTTAAATTAAAATTGTAAATTGTACAGACTTCTAGGAAATGTCAATGTTCGGATTTATTCCGCCTAGTTAGCCTCCTGATCCTCGATTTGCATGCAATTATAAATCCTTTAGGTACTGTGAAAAAATTTGAATTAATACCAGAAGTACCAGAAAAGAACACTGTACATAAATTGAATCCACCCCCCTCGGTCTCATGTACATTCTCGAACCAAAAATGTGGCTAGAATACAACTATATCTCTCTCTCCTTTTCTGATCTCTTCCTTTCTTACAAAATTCAGCCAACTGATTTTTTCCATTCTTCTGTTGCCTATATTTCAAATGCTCCAAGCTTTTGTTTATCGGCCTTTCTCAAAGTCCATGTTTCCGATCCATACAATGCTACTACACTCCATACATAGCCTTTCATTAACCTCTTGCTGAGACTACGGTTGAAGGGTTCACATAGAATAATTAAAAAATTTTGGAAAAATGTTGTAAAGGATTTTCAAGTCTTTACCTTTTGTAAGATGATTTGAAGGGGAAATACTTGAACAATGTATATAGAACTATTGACAATCTTTACAGAATTCCAAAAGGAATTCAATTTTAAATCAATCGGTCATTATTTTCAAAATTAATTTGGGAAGATTTTTTCATTGCTTTTCAAGTTTCTCTACAAGTCCTTGGTGGGCTGTTCTTCATCATATACTTTCCATTACTAGGTCTTGAGGCCAATATGACTCAACTGATGATTTGAGCTGAAGACAAACACTTACGGTTTTTGCTATCTTTAAGGAAGGTGGGAAGGCATAAGTATTTTTTGAAAACGTAATTAATAAAAATTGTATAAATATTATTAGCGCAGAGTTATGAGTCATTTCGTTTGTAACCTTTTATTACACACAGTGCCGAGCAGCGTGAGGTATACTAAAAAGATAAAGACTTTTTAGTATAAATTAATTCCTGCTATTCGCTTTATGTGTATAAGATAAGAAATCTCATTGACACCGATTAGTCATTTTTTCAGTAAAATCAAAAATAAGTCAAATGTTGATAATTTTCTTTCATTATTTATTTTAAATATTCTGGAAAGTGGTTGCGATATAAAAAGCAAATAAACTGCTATCCATATGCTTAAAAGAATGTAGTAAGTAATGTAATATTTTTTTACTAACAGAAGTTCAAATACAACGGTGTTCATAATAGGTATGTAATTTGTGGCTTTTCAATGCCAAAACAAGCAATAAGCAGCCCTTTCAGTCCGAGGCCGAGGAGATCAAGGCTCAATATAAGGATCGCCAAGACAATTAACATTAGTCCAGCTCAAGATAAAATAAAGACTCAAGAATACTTAAATTGGGTTTACCAATGCCGAAGTAAATGAAGAAGAAAGGCCCTTGTATTTCATTTGTTTCAAAATTTTGGCAACAAACAGCATGAAACCTAACTTAAACGTAAACAACATTTCAAAACGTAAGTCAACAAACCCCAACAAAAGCAAAATTAATATATTGAATAAACTTTGTGTATAAAAAACAAGCAATAAGCAGTCCTTTCAGTCCGAGGCCGAGGAGATCAAGGCTCAATATAAGGATCGCCAAGATAATTAACATTAGTCCAGCTCAAGATAAAATAAAGACTCAAGAATACTTAAATTGGGTTTACCAATACCGAAGTAAATGAAGAAGAAGAGGCCCTTGTTTTTCATTTGTTCCAAAATTTTGGCAAACAAACAGCATGAAACCTAACTTAAACGTAAATAACATTTCAAAACGTAAGTCAACAAACCCCAACAAAAACAAAATTAATATATTGAATAAACTTTGTGTATAAAAAACAAGCAATAAGCAGTCATTTCAGTCCGAGGCCGAGGAGATCAAGGCTCAATATAAGGATCGCCAAGATAATTAACATTAGTCCAGCTCAAGATAAAATAAAGACTCAAGAATACTTAAATTTTGGGTTTACCAATGCCGAAGTAAATGAAGAAGAAAGGCCCTTGTATTTCATTTGTTCCAAAATGTTGGCAAACAAACAGCATGAAACCTAACTTAAACGGAAATAACATTTCAAAACGTAAGTCAACAAACCCCAACAAAAACAAAATTAATATATTGAATAAACTTTGTGTATAAAAAACAAGCAATAAGCAGTCATTTCAGTCCGAGGCCGAGGAGATCAAGGCTCAATATAAGGATCGCTAAGATAATTAACATTAGTCCAGCTCAAGATAAAATAAAGACTCAAGAATACTTATATTTTGGGTTTACCAATGCCGAAGTAAATGAAGAAGAAAGGCCCTTGTATTTCATTTGTTCCAAAATGTTGGCAAACAAACAGCATGAAACCTAACTTAAACGGAAATAACATTTCAAAACGTAAGTCAACAAACCCCAACAAAAGCAAAATTAATATATTGAATAAACTTTGTGTATAAAAAACAAGCAATAAGCAGTCATTTCAGTCCGAGGCCGAGGAGATCAAGGCTCAATATAAGGATCGCTAAGATAATTAACATTAGTCCAGCTCAAGATAAAATAAAGACTCAAGAATACTTATATTTTGGGTTTACCAATGCCGAAGTAAATGAAGAAGAAAGGCCCTTGTATTTCATTTGTTCCAAAATGTTGGCAAACAAACAGCATGAAACCTAACTTAAACGGAAATAACATTTCAAAACGTAAGTCAACAAACCCCAACAAAAGCAAAATTAATATATTGAATAAACTTTGTGTATAAAAAACAAGCAATAAGCAGTCCTTTCAGTCCGAGGCCGAGGAGATCAAGGCTCAATATAAGGATCGCCAAGATAATTAACATTAGTCCAGCTCAAGATAAAATAAAGACTCAAGAATACTTAAATTGGGTTTACCAATACCGAAGTAAATGAAGAAGAAGAGGCCCTTGTTTTTCATTTGTTCCAAAATTTTGGCAAACAAACAGCATGAAACCTAACTTAAACGTAAATAACATTTCAAAACGTAAGTTAACAAACCCCAACAACTGAAAAGCAAAATCAATATCTTGAAAAAAATGTTTACTTGTCTTTTCATTCAAAATAATAAGATATAAAAAGCCCACCACTCTGAAATGATTTATTTGTGATGGGATTGAGCTACTTCACGCAGCAAACACGCATATGTTCGATACGAGTGATAAATTTTTGCAGAAAATTGGAATTGCGGAGCAAAAACCTATATATGTTCCGAAATGCGGATGGCCAAAGTATAACATGTGAAAGTTGGTTTTTGTAACAATTGAATATAACTTAACGATAACTTGGTAGCAAGTTACTAGTGAGTTAAGAAACGCGAACGAGAGTCTCTGTCAACTGCTGAAGAAGAAAATTTCATAGACTTCACGGCAAGAGGCAAAACCAAAAAATCACTCTTAGAATTTTGGGCAAGATTGGATGGTGAGTTTTCTGTGTTGATAACAAGGAAGATTATTACAATCTTCAACATCCTGCACTAATACAAACAATGCTATTACATTATATTAAAATTACCGTTGTTAAGGAGGTAAATGGTTATTTTTCAAAATAATGAGTAAAATCCGTAAATAAATACCACACCTTCAACGACTTCACAGAAAATGAATTCAATTAAGCTAATTCAAGGAACATTCTAATTACTTATTTGAAATTTGCAAACATCATAATTTTCTTATCTTTAACTGTTAATATTGGATGGATTAATGAAGCATTCGATAAGCATGGAAATTTTCTAAGAATCATGAATGAGTACAAATTACAAATTAATTAATATAAATTATCATCACTATCGCTTTGCAATTTTCAAACTCATGCTTATCGCATTTACTATCTGTATAAGAGAAAGAAGAAAGAGGTAATTTTAATTGCATATTGTATAAAGTCATTAATGTTATAAAATAACCAGAAAAGTGTGGGAGATGCTATTCATGCCATAACCGTTCGAGAAATTATGACGGTGCCCAGGACTTAATTGTATCTTGCTAAGAGAATTTATGGTATAATAAACATTCCTCGAAACTAAAATAACTATAAGCTGAAAAATAAGAAGCACCAATTGCGGTTTATTATTAAAATGAACAGTTATAACTTTTTCTACAAATTAACTATGTATTTTTTATAGGATTAGGTAACCTATACATAGTGGTGATTTACACACCGCCTTGAAGAATGCGAAATTCGAAAATTTGTTTTATAATAAAAATGTAGTGAAAAATTGTCTGCACTTTATCAGTTTTCGATTTTCATCATTCTAAAGTCGGAAAATGGAAAACTAAAACTCGCACTTCTACAAATATCTCACATTTAATAAAAGAAACTTCTAATAATTAAGATACTAAATAAAAGATACAAAAAAGGCTTGTTCATAATTTTTGATTACAAACGTCTCCAAAGAAAAAGTCTTGATAACACTTTTTCAGCACTTCCCGCGTAAAACAATTTCACTATGTATTTCTAATTTTTTTGAAGTGGAATACATTGTCCTTTTATAACTCAAGCAAATTTCAAATTAACTACACATGAATTTGCAATAATAATTCCCAAATTCAATTTCAACACCGACAGAAGAGTGTACCTTTTGTTTTTTTGCTATTCCATCATCAAATACTGCGATACTTTTATTTTTCCCTTTGCCATGCTTCGTTTTTTTTTAAATGTGAAATGTTTTCATCTACATCTGTCATTCATTTATTAAAGCCTAAAGATGACTAATGTAGCTACTAAGATGTAATTAATTAATTCTGTAATTTCACGTTGATTATTCCACCGTCAATCTTAACAACTGAATAATTATGTTAAAGGCGGCTTTTTTTTGTGATTATGTTGCTACTTTATTGGCACAGATTTTTGCTGTAGTTTCTTTGAAAAGGACGTCACTGTTTTGAATGATTTTCAGTGGCTTCATGTCTATCCATTTCAGGAATATTCTTATTCGATTACATGAAATGTGGTGACGTTTATAGATAGATCTATAACTTTCAATAAACAATCTCAAAACCTCCCCTTTAACCTCCCCTTTTTTGAGATTGTTTATTGAAAATTATCCTTTCCCCCCTTGAGAAATGATTAGATCTATAACATTGTCACAATACTATTTGTTATTAGGCATTACTCACTGTGACATGCAACTGTAGAATAATTGATTAACCTTAACATACACGCAGTTTACTATCAAACTGAAATATCAATAATAAAATGCATACGAGTGAAATAAACAGTAAGTAGGACACATTGTGCAGGCTCGATAGAAATAAAATCGATAGGCAAAAACTTTTTTTGCAAATAAACTGAACGTGAAAAAAATTCTACAGTCATTTTTAAAAAGTTTAAAAAAATTACGGAAAATTTGTCTTATACTCAAATACAATCTCGCAACAAACCATTTTGCATCCCCTTTTTAATTGTTTGATAACGCAGCATTGAATTAGGTACAAACACCACTTAAATTGAGGGGGAAGGATTATCAAAAAAGTTTCCTTATGATTTTGCTTCGTCGAAGTCCTATTACGAAATTTTCACGATTTTTAAAATAACCATTTTTGAATTATACATGAAAATTAAAAACCGAACGTAGCCTTGGGTATCCAAGAAAAATTTCCTTCAAATGAGATGCTTACGAATGCGAAGGTAAGAAAAACGTCAAGAATGTGCTTCGAATGTCTATCAATGCTTCAATTTTTATGACAACTAGTTTAAAAAACAGATGGAAACCTTGGAGGTCCGAATTAGGACACTTACTAGTGTATGAAATATAGGAGTATTTAAAACACTTTCGAGAGCTTAAATTAGTCAAATTCGGTAGCATAATCTAAAATAAACAAAAAATAGTACAAAATTGATCAAGTACAATGATCCTAAATTGACATCCGTGAGTAAACGAGATTAGTACTTGGTGCGAAAAGGAACTTATTTGTTACAAGAAAGCAACTGAAGACCAAAAGATGTCGCACATAATAGGGGGAAAGACTCCGCATAGCCTTGATTAGAATACAAAAGGGGGAATTTCTTGCATTACTACGTATCTAAGGGTCATTACTGTCCCTAGTGTCACTACACAGAATTTCTAAAGGATAGTGTCTAGTATGTGATTAGAAGTCGGAAATTTCTGTGTACTAAATGCTACTGGATCATTTCCGTAGCTTGCAGAATTATTTTGGAATATTCTCGAAGCACGTAGAATATTCCAAAAAAGTATGAAGCTTTCATGAAGTTTTTGGAGCCTTCTAATAAACCTATCCTAGACAACAGTGTCGAAGTTTTGCGAAAGTTCCAACTAAGTAAGGCGGCTAATGTAAATACGGCATCACTTCAGCGGATCAGTAAAGTTGCTAAATAATAATAATTAAAGAGTAAACATCGGAGAAGAAAGGTAAATTTTGTGCTTTCCTAAAGTCGTAGGAAAATGGAAAGATTTTTATAAAATAGTCAAGTTGACAGTTCAAGTGAGAGTTATGGGGTAGCAAAGAAACGAAAATACTGTAAATACGATAATAACTACATATTTCAATTGAATTGAATTAAAATAAACAATGAAGAGAGAGACCGAGTGTGTGCTCCGTTTAAAAGTTTTAGCTTCAGCCTCAGTACCAAGTAACGCACTGCCACCATCTTTTAAGGTCGCATGCAGAATGGGAAGTGCAAAAAGTTCACACCGTGAAAATTGATTTCATAGATACTTATAACCCACTGAATTTATAATTCAGTGGTCTAAACACACTATTCGTTGAGAATCCATCATTTATATCTCAATGATCAACTAATAGAAAAAACGAAGGGCACGAAATTTGGTCTATGGACAAGGGAGCTGAACACATGGCCTTAACATTCTAGTTTAAGAAATTCACACTTTTCTAGAAGAAAAATGCCATGAAAATTCGAGGTACTTTCCCGATCCCGTCTCATTGCTTTGTGCGATATATTTGCAAGCTGAATATCGCGAATCTATCTGTAAGGCAATAACATGCACATTTTAAAACTTTTGGAAGGTTGAGACGTTTAGGAAAAATCTGCAGTTGTGGATAAACCAAACTCAATGAGGGTGCAGCTTGTAGCAAAGTCCTTTTCAAGGAGCACTAAAGCTCTCTGGCTTGCAAAATACTCAACTCTAATACTCTACCAGTCTACCAGAATTCACCTCGCGAGAAGAAGAGAGTGTAATAATTGTATTTTCTTGAGAGAACCGCCTGAAATCTTCTTCCGATTTAGTGCAGCCTTGAGGTTTATCTTGAGAGCTGTATTCATTCCCGTGCCTGATTTACAAATGTTTTGAAAGGGGTGCCGCGACAAAATACTAGACCTGTAAGTACGGCGTGGACTGATAAGGTTTTGGGACCCCGAGGAAACAGATAAGCGGACGGGCATACATTTTGGCGTACTAATGAATAAATAGGTGAATTAGCAAACGTAACTTATGACAATATATTTGATATTAGTAAGAGAATGGCCGTAATAAATAGTACTAAATACCTGTCGGTGGTAGAGGTGCAGTTGCATATTCTTGTTGTGGTACTGTATTACCAGGAACTGGTGGATATAGTCCTTCGCTCTTTTCCATTCTGAAAATACAAAATAAGCACGGTTATAACACAATAAAAACAACTGAAAGCCCCCGCAAATTCATATGATTAACCCAAATGTCTTTCTATTCCCGTTAAACGTTTGTTGCGTTAACAAAATAAGTTTGATCGTGATCTGATGTATTTGGTGAATTTGAAGTCTGTCACCACTTCAATAAGTGCTGAAATTCAAAATTGTACGTCCCATCACGTCGAGTTGTTTTTAATCAATTATCGACTTATCGCGGCAACCTGTTCGACTTAATGAAAAATTAGGTCACAATACAATCGATTTCGACGCACTTTTACCTGTTGCAATACATCAGAAATTCATCACCAACACTCCTTTAAAAAGGAACGCGCCGCGCCCAGTCAACTGGTTTATGATATATTGGTACTACTTTGTGCTATCTTAAAAGTTAAGTGATGTACCTGTTCAAAATGATTGTCTTTATGTCATGTCACAGGGGATTGAGAAAAGAATGTCATTATACGAGTTTTTGTTTTGTTTTTTTAAGTAAAAGCATTGAGTAAAAGTTATTCAATGCCTGGTAAAAGGTAAAATTGTATCGTTACACTACAGGACATCAATGTTTTTATAATCTGAATAAATTCACCCGATCCAGTATCTATGATTATTATTCCTATACAGGGTATAGAATTGGCCGATGCACCATAGGGATTTCAATGTAAAAATCTTAATATTCGTTTATTTGCTTCCCTAATTATTTTAGACAAAAGAGACAAAAATTCTGAATCGACTGATTTACTTATTTCTACTTTGAATTTTTCAGAAAGCAAATATTTAGGCAAATAAATATTTCCACTTTCTCAAAAATTGATGATTCCCCGAAATTGTTGACAGGACGGTATTAATTTAATAAAAATATAAACTTTTACACAATGCAACTAAAATAGTTGAATGAATAATACTAAATAAATAAAATAACTTCACTTAACGTGTCTGAATCTTGCTGCAACGACGCTCAAATTAGATAAAATGCACTACAATGATGCTCATTAACAGACAAACAACTTTTTACATCAACCATTCCATGGCACAAGCACCACTATTTTTTTTGCCAAAGTATCACTTTTAATTTTGAATTTTTCTTCATGATATGTTAAGTAAAATAAAAACAAACAACATGTACCTACGGATGTAGATTTTTTTAATCTACAAAAAAGTTAAATAGCCTTTTTGTCTAAAATAATTAGGAAAGCAAGAAATCTAATATGAAGATTTTTACATTGAAATCCCTATGGTGCATCGGCTAATTCCACACCCTGTATAATTCAGGTGTAATAGTTCTTGATTCATCATTTTTTTAAATTATTAAGCTGTGGATAAGTCTTTTTATTGTAAATTACAGTTCGCTCCACGACACGGTTAATGTACTATGTTGCTAATTAGTCCTTGTATATCGATTACTTGGTAGAAAAAATAGAGACTTTCTCCACTGTTATTGGTGTTCAACAAAGTTTACAAATCGAAAAATTTCTCCTCTTACTGTGACACTCGTACCGTTTTACAGGGTTGAGGGTTGTATGAAAATAGAGTAATAAGCACATGTAATAAGGTATAAATTTCGATGTATCAATTGTTTAAAGTAGAACAAAGGAGGATGCACACTTTTAATGAGGTTTTCTAAAATGACGGAATTTGATAAAATTTTAGTATATTGTAGATATCGACTTTCTGACCAAAAAGTCTCATGGGCCCAAAGCGATCCTATGACTGGTTTCCGAGATACAGTGGCGGGTATGGGGTATCTTGAAAAACAGGAATTAAATTATAAATACCATAAAAGGTTGATATTTTCTTTAAAAAAGTAATGCAAGTAATTTAATTTGATCTTGGGCGGCTGTCTAGGATGTCAGGTGCCGATTTTTTTTGTGTACAGGGTGTACATTGTACAGGGTGTACACAACTAAGAAAGGAGGCCGGCCATAACTCGGAAACTATTTGAGATAGAACAGTGAAATAAAAAATCTTATAATAAATGTGGCCAAGAGAAAATGCTGGAAATTATTTTCAATTTCATACCATTGCCACCAGAAGGCGTTTCACTGATTTCAATTTAAAATTCCCATTTTTTGGGCAATTTTCCTCAGTAAGGTATTTAAAAAAATATATTCATTGTGAACTAGTGATCAATATGTAAAACTTTGTTTAATGAATTTTTACGATTGCTGTCAAAATAAAGGGACGGGGATCTAAATTACGTGTTACTAGAAAAAATCGTGTAACTTCGAAACGGTTTGCTTGAGTTTGTTAAGATTGGTCTCGCTGTAAAGACAACACTTCATATTACCAAAAAAATTCAAAACCACAACAATTTCTTATCTCCGTCTACCAATAGAGGGCGCAACTTGTTAAAGGAACAAACGGTCGATTTTTCTAAAAAAATTCAAATGGTACCAAATATTTTTTTCACTGCTATTGGAAGGAAAATTCATAAGGGAGTAATTTAAAAAAAAATTATGTCAATAGCTTTTACAGTACCGAAGATATAGTCAAAAATGTGGTAATATAAGAGGCAATTTGAGGTATAAACAAATCGTAACAGCACGTCAAAATTCATTAAACAAAGTTTTACATATTGATCACTAGTTCACAATGAATATATAATCTATTAAATAAAAATATTTTCCAAATGGCAGCACTTCCGGAAATACCGGAAGTGAGCATCAACTTCTTTATTTTAAATACAAACCAGGCAATTTTTTTTCACATTCTGATGTGTCATAAAATGTTTAGTAAGTATGCTTAAAATAATCGGCGTATCAATTTTGATTGTTGAGAAAAAAATTTTTTTCCACTGAAAAATGTCAAAATCTTGTTTAGGAAATAAAATTGAAAGTCGAAAGTGGTAAAAGTTAGGGAAATGGGATTTTAGGTTCTCAATGTCAAAAGATTGAGACACAATTGTCTGTCATGGACTATAAAAAATTGCCCGCGGTTACGTATCTATTTGACGTTATTTCCAGACTTAAGAAAAACTTGAAAAAGTCTCTTTTTTTAAATGGAATGCCTATTTAATTATCAGCCCATTCGATGCAGAAATAAATTTTCTTTAAACTGATATACCATGTTCCTATACCTACAATCAATGGTTACAGAGTTATTTACATTTTTCTAATTAAATTTATAATTACATACTTTACAAAATATGGTTGGCTTTGAAAATTTTCAAAAATTTTTTATTCAAATGTTTCTTATGCTTTTATGGTTATTTAAAATTCTATTTATGCAACTTCTTGACTATCCAAGGTCTCTTTCCGCCGAACGAACAGAACTTTCAGGGAAAACATTAAAATATCCCAATACATTGGTTTCTGCAGCGCCATTGGGGACAATTGGCTTTGCCAAATTTCGTGGTGCATTTACTTCGCCCAAATTTAGAAAATTCTTTTCAATCATCCTGATTTTTCGTTCTGTCATTGTAGGTAAATGCGGATATCTATTGTTGAAGTGTGGAGTGATTCTTTATTCAATAGTTAAAGGTTCTGCAGGTCCGAAAAGTAATACGAGCAGACTCGCCATGAATGTAAAACAAATTTAGAATATCAGCGTTTGTGTATTCCAGATTTCCCAATTAAAAACAAATATTAAGCGCAAAAATCAAAATTCAAACAGACAACACTGATAACAAACGTAAATGTAGCGTAAACTTTCAAACTGATAGCTAACTGACAACTGTCATCATAAGAAACAATTGAATAAAAATTTTTGGAAATTTTCAAAGCCAACCATGTTTTGTAAAGTATGTAATTATAAATTTAAGTAAAAAAATGTAAATAACTCTGTAATCATTGATTTTAGGTATAGGAACATGTTATATCATTTTAAAGGAAATTTATTTCTGCATCGAATAGGCTGATAATTAAATAGGCATTCAATTTAAAAAAAGAGACTTTTTCAAGTTTTTCTTAAGTCTGGAAATAACGTCAAATAGATACGTAACCGCGGGCAATTTTTTATAATCCATGACAGGCAATTGTGTCTCAATCTTTTGACATTGAAAACCTAAAATCCCATTTCCCTAATTTTTACCACTTTCGACTTTCAATTTTATTTCCTAAACAAGATTTTGACATTTTTCAGCGAAAAAAATTTTTTTTCTCAACAATCAAAATTGATACGCCGATTATTTTAAGCATACTTACTAAACATTTTATGACACATCAGAATGTGAAAAAAAATTGCCTGGTTTGTATTTAAAATAAAGAAGTTGATGTCATTTGGAAAATATTTTTATTTAATAGATTAAACACTCCATGTCGCATGTGCAAAATTTCAAATTTCTAGCTTTTACAGTTCTTGATATACTTCTAACCGACGGTCACCGTGAGACACCCTGTATACTCTTTGATTAAACACAGTAATTCAACGCCTTATTGTTATAATTTAGCCAACGCACATATGAAGTCATTAGCCAGACATGATATTCTGTAATATATCAATATTGCCAAATTAAATAATAATTAACTGTGTTTTTTTTTAATTATTCAGTAACGCTTTCAGTTTGGATGAATCTTTGGTTGAAACTAGTTTTTGCCATAGTCAATTATAGTAAATTAAGAGGTAGCGGTAGCGATAATTATCATTCAGGAAAAGAGCAGTCAATCAAAACCAATAATTAGGTAGATGATTTTATCTTATTATTCATAGAAATTGGGGGCGACTATACCAAAGCGATTAAATTGCAGGAAGTAAACCTGTGCGACCGACGCGACGTGGCAACTTTTCAATGATCTGATTTAACTCACCTTAGATTGAATTTTAAGTAAAGCGGAGAAGAATGAAATTATTATAGAATAACAACGCATTGGTTGAGGATTTGAGTGTTACCATTGTATTTAATACACTTTTTCAATTTACATGAACATCTTTTCATACTTGGATATTAATTAAAAGAGATCATTCCACGATTAAGCTTATGATCTCATAAAATCTAATAAATAATAACGCATTTGTTTAAATTCCTCATAATGAGTCTTTTAAAAATATTAATTATCGTGAATCAAATAGAATAGTTCCAATGAATTTTAAAGTTATAAATAACATAAACCTCAAATTGTGAACTACAAGTATTTCAGACTAATTATAGGATTATGACGTCAGACACTTTCAAATACAACACAAATTTTCAACAGGGAACTAAATTAAGAAAAGCGACTGTGTGAATTCCGGAAGCTACACAAAAATATTTTAACGTATAAACATCGTGAGTGTTGTTTGAATTACATTTAAATTGTGGGATCAATGTGAATTAAATGTGAATAGACTTCCTTTTTAAAATTGAAATAATAATGCAGAAATCTAATAGTATTTCAATTTTGTTGACAGCTTTAATTTAACGCCCATTATTACCGCCTTGAATAGCCTTTTTCTTGACGAAAGCTCCATTTTGGACAACTTTTTTTTATACATCTCGACTTCATGAGAACTAACGTAAATTCAAATTGCGTTATTATGGCAACCGGTAGTATCGCTCTTGGTGGTTTTTTCTTTGGCACCGGAGCTAATTGAATAACAAATACGGCCCTAATATTTTAAAATGGTCGATTGTTTTCGATATTATAACAATAATAAAATAAATAAATAAAGAACGGGAAGAATTTAAAGCAAGCAAGGCAAGTAAGATTTCTAAAAACCAAATTTGCACCACGTGTGCTATGCATGTATTCAGCTTCTGCTGTAGATGATATACATAATTTTAAGTATTGTATCAACTTGGAAAAGTGTTAACGACGCTGTTTTCAAAAAAATTATTTTTCATATCCTGGAAGTGGCAAAACAGAGACTTCCTTTTCAGAATTTATGACGTCTAAACAATTCTGAATTTGTGTAAATTCAATAACCAGCGCTCTTCCTCCATATTATTTTTGTAGAACCGACGTTAGCTGATTTTTAATTCGATGCCAACAGATGGGCAATGCCTTTCTATTCAATAGAGTTCAGTGGTGTGGATGCAGTAAACATCGGTGAGAATCTACGAAAATGTCTGTTACTTATTTTACTATGGATACCGCCTCTACTCCAACAGAATTCGCCACGAAAGCTATTAAAAAATTAGAAAACCCCTTCAAAATTCAGAAAGCCAATTGTCGGGACAAGGAGATTAAACTGAAACTAAATGAACGGGAAATAAATAAATCTAGCATAATACAACAAAAATCCCTACGCAGTTTGCGTGGGGATCTATTTTCTTGGTATTTTTGTTTTGTTTCTGGTTAGTTAAATAAGAATCCCAGTAAAACCAGTTGCACATACTGTACCTTTGGGGGGAAAGTTGAAAACAAGGGGGGTGGGGCAAAAATTTGCGAAGCAGAACGTCCTGGAAGAAAAAATGAGACCAATTTTCATCCAGCATCGTCCCGGAGCACGCCTAGAGTTCACAAATTGAAATCCTAATAACTGGAATTGCTATGCTATTCTCGAACGAGGTTTCGTCTCGCTTTAAATCATCCTGAATATGTATAGGATCAATGATGGGCGTCGCCAAGTGGGGGCAAGTTGGGGCAGCCTCCCCCCCCCCCCAGAGATTCAAAAAAATGTAACTAAATGCAAAGAAACCACCATTGATAAATTAAAAGAAATTAAGGCCATTCAGTTGACTTGGTTTGCTGATCAATACGTCAAAACTCGAATGAATTCACTCAGTACAATACAAGTCCAAAGTATTATGTGTCCACGCTGTCTATTTTTATAGTTTGGCTAGGGGAAAGTCTTCATTCCCCCCCCCCCACTCGGCCATGGGCTGGCGACGCCACTGGGATCAATGATGCTTGAAACTTGCAGGAACGGAAAAGAAACCTAGGGAGCTACTTACACAGACGACACGACAAAAGAAGGCCGTAATACACCACTACGATTCGTTATTAATATGTACTTTTATTTTATTCACAACAAAATACTCCTTTTGGAATGAATAATGTATCTGGGAAAGCAAATATTTCAGTAATTCTAAGTGCGCCACCCTTTTTATGTAGTTTATTTATAATTTGAGAAGTAAAAATGTGTTTAATTACAGGCGGAGGTCATTGATATGTTAATAAAATTACAAATGTGTGTATGTACATGTACATGTATGTGTGTATGTGTATATACCATGTAAAATTTTAGTCCAGAACAGCAATGCACAATAGAAAGCCCATCACATCTTTCTTCTGTAGAGATAGAAGCCTAAATAACAATAAAGTTGTTGTAGGAAATTTAGAAAACAAATTCACGAGTTGAAATCCTTATAAAATGAAAATAGTAGAATATTTGTTTCTTCTGTTTTGTGTTCGACGAACAAATGTCCGCCAGAAGATTAGATGGGTACATTTGTCTAAATAGGCCTTTTAAGCAAATAATATAAAAGAGATTTCACAGTTTTGCGCATATTTACAAATGCTATATAATTAAAGACCAAGGCTTTTTCCCAAGGTCTGTTTTATGTAAATATTGTGTAACAGACAGTTAATCTATTCAACCATCTATAGGAATTGTGTAGTAATTTTAGTGGCATTAACACTTCAATGCAAAACCTTTTGTCAAAATTACCTATATTCGTCAAGTCTGAAAATTGGTATTAACAGCTGCTGCTCAGTGATTATTAAAGCAAGTAAATCTATTCGTTTGTGTATGCTATTTCCAACTGTTTATTTTTACAAATTTTGAACCGTTTTCTTTTTAAATTATTTCAACGAAACCACCCTATTGGATGAGATTTGAACGAACACCGTACCTACACCAATAATTGTAATCAAGTAATTTTTTCAAAAATGTACGTTTTAGTGTTGTTAACAATTTTCAATTTAAATAAGATGACCTTCGATATTATAAACAAATTAACTCGCTTTTACGTTATGATAATGCTGTAATAAAACTTAAGGCCGTTTTTTGTTAGCTTAGATGAATTATGGCTTTGTGTAAAGCAACCGTGTGATCTATTTCACGATGTATTGAGATGAAAATAATTTTTAAACAAATTTAATTTAATTTTAATTTTAATTTATTTTTAATTTATTTATTTATTCATCCATCAGTAATTACAATAGCATAAGTCATAAGTCATAAAGGGGCCTGAAGGCAGTATAACTGATCTATGTTCAGGCCCAAGTGAAAATAAAAGTGGCTAATTTGGCAACTGGGTAATAGTTATGATATAAGTTAGTGATTAGCGAGACGAGTCATGAGCTAGCAATTCTGATTTTAATGTGCATCTAAAGCTCTGAACAGAGTGGCATTTTAATTTAGACGGCAGTGAATTATATAATTGAAATATATGATATGTATATGATCTTCGAAACAGGCTAGTGCGATAGGGCGGTGGTGATATTAACCCTCTAAATCTAACATTAATGTTGTGCACATCACTGCGATATCTTATTTTGTTATGTAGGTACGGCGGTGTCCCCGTGGAGATTATGGAATGCTACATCACGGCTGCATGTAGCTTCCTTCTGCATGCCATGTCCAACCAATTAGCTTGTTTCAACTTGTATGAGATTTTATCGTATTTTTTAATTCCATAGACAAATCGTAAGCATGATTTCTGAACCCTTTGAATGCGAGCACTTTGAACTTGATTAATACACGGGCCGTACACGACATCACAAAAGTTAAAGTGACTTAATACCAATGCATCTGTCAGTTTCAACTTAAGTGTCTCTGAAAGTATATTACGATGAGGGTATAACAGCTTTAGATTATAGTATGCTTTTTGTGTACATTTTGATATGTGTTTTGTAAATGCCAAGTTGTGATCAAGCCACAACCCAAGATTTAATGTTTCCTGTAGGTAAGCTAGGGCAGACCCATCAATGTTTAGGCAAAATTGTGAGGCAATTGTTTCTTTGGCATATCCAAAAACCATAAATGAGCACTTAGCAAGGTTTAAACTGAGATTATGCCTCTGTCCTACTTTAGCCAGAGTATTGAGGTCAGCATTTACTAAAATATTAGCACTTTCCACTTCAGCAGGGAAAAAGTCATATTTTAGTTGCATATCATCCGCGTAGATGTATGGTTTACAATGATTCAAGCAAGTAGTTATATTCGAGGTGTATATACTAAATAACAACGGACCTAAAATAGATCCCTGCGGAACGCCAGCCTCGATTTGTTTATGTGATGATATTCCTTTAGTCGTCTCCACATACTGAAATCTATTTAGAAAGTAGTTTACCATCATTTCTATCGCATTATCAGAAAACCCTACAAAGTGTAGCACAGAAAACAGGAGTTGGTGATTAATGGTGTCGAATGCCTTTGAGTAGTCTAAGAGTATTAAAACAGAAATTTTTTTGCTATCAATATCTCTTAATATGTCATCAACAACATCAAGCAATACTGTTGCACAGCTATAGCCCGGTCGAAAGCCGGACTGTGCAGCCGGCAGTAAATTATATTTACTAAGGTGATCCTTAATTTGACAACTCATAATTTTCTCGAGTACCTTAGATAACACAGGCAAAATAGATATAGGTCGAATATCATTGTACGTTGAGGCATCGTGCTTTTTTGAAATGGGATAAATTTTAGAGATTTTCCATGCAATCAAAGGGCGTCGCACGTTTCTATTCATTCTTGTTTTCGTTCGCTAACAATGTTTGCTTTTCGACTAATTTTCACATTACGTGGACGAGAATTGGTCTTAGATACTCTCACACAAATTAATTCAAGGTTTTCGATCTAAGATATGGAAGAACAATTGATCTTCGCCTTTTCCTGTTCTCATTGATCCAGGCACTGTTTTTGAAGACGAAATTTCTTCAAATTAAACAAAATTATACTTAGAAGATAATTTTGAAAAGAATATGAAAGAGAAAATTGTCCGTCAAATATTACCTACCATTGGAACAATTGTTTAAACATTTGTGGCAACTGGTTCAGTAAAAGATAAAAAAAGCAAAACATATGGGGAGATTCCGTTATCCACACCATTCTTATTTTTTAACTTCTTTGGACCCAATTTTCAACACTGATTCCTAATCTGACTTCCTTTTTCCAATACGATTTACCGTTTCAATGTTATTGTACATTTTCCCAAAAAAAGGTAAGGTATGAGTTCAGTACTCAGGAATCCGATAATTAAGACAATTACAGTTTTGCTGCATAGATTAGACCAAGACAAGTTGATTGACACATCACTTATGGTGGGCAAGCCTTGGGGTCGAAAGTTTAATATGGGAGTATATGGGAAATACGTTAAATTCAATATTTTTGGTGCGAAATTGTTGGAGATAATGCCCTGAGTCTAGGTAAAGTGATTTTAGACCACGCCCATAAATGTACAAACCAATTCTCGTTCACTGTTTTTGCATTTTTTGTATAAATTGAAAACAAAAATATACTAACCGTGCCAATAACGTAGACGCCTTAGTGGCAATCTACGTTTAAGTTTAGCATTTTTTTAAATTCAAAACTTTGTTGAGTGTCGTGTTCCTGATTTTGTATAAAATGAACAAAAATACTGAACCTGCAAATAACCTAGGCGCTTTAGTGTCAAACTACGTTGAAGGTTTTACTTCCAAACTTTGTCTAGTGCCATGTTCCTGTTTTTGAAACAATTGGAAAAAATATACTAAAACTGCAAATAACTTATGGCCCGCGGAAATTGGGCGGGTTTTAGTTAGGTTTGCGGTAAATTTCGCGGTCTACGGCCGATCGCCTTCCACCTGACATAAGTTATGTAAGTACTATATACACTCCCATGTTAAACTTTCGACCCCTATAACTTTCGACTCTAAGGGTTGCGCGCCATAAGTGAGGTATCAATCAACTTGTCTTGGTCTAATCTATGCAACTAAACTGTAATTGTCTTAATTACCGGGTTCTTTAGTACGGAACTCTAGCTAAAGGTACGTAACTAAGAATGGTCGGGATACCGGAATCGTCCCGAAAATGAAAATATCATCGTAGTGGACGTTCATAAAAAATACTGCAGCTGTTAGTGCTAGTGTTGCTGAATAACCAAAAACAATTCGCCATCGTTCACAGCAATTAAACATTACAAACACTAGTTTATTCAGAATTTTGCACAAAGATCTTCGGCTTACAAGATTCAGATAACGCAAGAAATAAAGCCAAGGATTTGTTAACAAGCAAACATATCAATCTGTGGGTGAAGAAAATCCACGAGAAATAAGTAATGGAAAAACCGATGCGATGCATCCACTGAAAGTAATTGTTTGGTATGGCTTTTGGGCTGGTGGAGTGATTGGTCCATACTTTTTGTTAATACTGTGAATGGTGTTCGATGTTTAATAACTTTTTATGGAATGAATACTAATGTGCAGAATTTGTGGTTTTAACAGGACGGTGCAACATGTCACGCAGTAAAGGAGACGATTGATCTTTTGAAACAGAAATTTGGTAACTCGAAGAGGAAATATTATTTGGCCGCCTAGATCTTACGATCTAACAATTAAACTTTTTTCGAATCCCGGTCATATTGTAACACATTTCCACAATATTGTAGACACTGCAGAATGGGTTTTGATACGTCACAGCAGAATAACAAGTATAATTTTTGCTACGTACAAAGAGAAAACAAACAATAAATTAATTTTAATAGCATTTTCTAGTGTGATTTACCCCATTCTTCATGTAATTAATAGAAGAACGACTTTTAAATACAATAAAAAGTAATAAAGGAACCGGAGGATCGAACCCATTACTCAGCCCTCTCGCAGGATGGTTGAAGCTGCCCGTAAGCAGTTAGCGTTGAATAAGTATGTTCAGTTGTTCAGGTCCTACAGATGATAATAAAATAGTTTATGAAAATATAATATAAGTTTATCTTTTGTTAATGTTCATTGTCACCTCAGTTATTGTTATTTTATATTGTTAATTTAATTTATATTGACGTGTGTAAGCACTTGCAGTAGCACGAATAAACAATAAATAAAATAAAATAAAATATGAATATGTTAATATAATATGAATTTTCTTTATATAATACGAAAAAAACCCTTGGGGTTTGTTAGAGGGGAAACGCGGCTGCCGGAAAAGACAAAACTTACAGAATTTCGCAACTGAAGGTAAAAACAAATACAATTTAATCTATGTTTTTTTTTTTCAGTTATACAAAGTCTAATATAACTAGGCTGTGGGTAATATACCTAGTTAATCATACTTTTTACTTCCCGAGTACGAAGTAAAAGGGAAGTATTGTATTAGTTTTCCAAAAAAAAAAATTTGACCTATGGAAATTTTTACATATCTTTGCGTTTCCGAATACGTAGATTCAAAATATGCAAAAAAAAATTTTCCGTCTGTCGTCTGTAGTCTGTAGTCTGTACGTAGGTACACATTCCTTGCAACGCTCTAAACTCAGAAACTATTAAAGTTATCGAAATGCGGTTTTCGCTAATGAATTACATTTGGGCCAAGGACGAAAATGCTGATATTACCTTTGATGACGTCACTTCCGGTGTAAGCTAAAATAGCGGCACTCATTTTTTTTATAAGATAAAGTTGCAGTTTTTTTTTATGTAGTTTAAAAGAGAATTTTTTTTTGAATTCAGCAATATATATTGTGCTATACTTATTTTTTGAAAAAAGTGTTAAAAAAAATAATTATTAAAAAATGACTGCAATGCTCGATACTCAGAAACTATTAAAGTTATCGAGATGCGGTTTTCGCTAATGAATTACATTTGGGCCAAGGACGAAAATGCTGATTTTACCTTTGATGACGTCACTTCCGGTGTAAGCTAAAATGGCGGCACTCATTTTTTTTATAAGATAAAGTTGCAGTTTTTTTATGTAGTTTAAAAGAGAATTTTTTTTTGAATTCAGCAATATATATTGTGCTATACTTATTTTTTGAAAAAAGTGTTAAAAAAAATAATTATTAAAAAATGACTGCAACGCTCGATACTCAGAAACTATTAAAGTTATCGAAATGCGGTTTTCGCTAATGAATTACATTTGGGCCAAGGACGAAAATGCTGATATTACCTTTGATGACGTCACTTCCGGTGTAAGCTAAAATGGCGGCACTCATTTTTACTTCCCGAGTACGAAGTAAAAGGGAAGTATTGTATTAGTTTTCCAAAAAAAAAAAATTTGACCTATGGAAATTTTTACATATGTTTGCGTTTCCGAATACGTAGATTCAAAATATGCAAAAAAAAATTTTCCGTCTGTCGTCTGTAGTCTGTACGTACACATTCCTTGCAACGCTCTAAACTCAGAAACTATTAAAGTTATCGAAATGCGGTTTTCGCTAATGAATTACGTTTGGGCCAAGGACGAAAATGCTGATATTACCTTTGATGACGTCACTTCCGGTGTAAGCTAAAATGGCGGCACTCATTTTTTTTATAAGATAAATTTGCAGTTTTTTATGTAGTTTAAAAGAGAATTTTTTTTTGAATTCAGCAATATATATTGTGCTATACTTATTTTTTGAAAAAAGTGTTAAAAAAAATAATTATTAAAAAATGACTGCAACGCTCGATACTCAGAAACTATTAAAGTTATCGAAATGCGGTTTTCGCTAATGAATTACATTTGGGGCAAGGACGAAAATGCTGATATTACCTTTAATGACGTCACTTCCAGTGTAAGCTAAAATGGCGGCACTAATTTTTTTATAAGATAAAGTTGCAGTTTTTTATGTAGTTTAAAAGAGAATTTTTTTCTGAATTCAGCAATATATATTGTGCTTACTTATTTTTTGAAAAAAGTGTTAAAAAAAAAATTACATATTAAAAATCGACTGCAACGCTCGATACTCAGAAACTATTAAAGTTATCGAAATGCGGTTTTCGCCAATCGATTGCATTCGGGCCAAGAACGAAAATGCTGATATTACCTTTGATTACGTCACTTCCGGTGTAAGCTAAAATGGCGGCACTCATTTTTTTATAAGATAAAATTGCAGTTTTTTATGTAGTTTAAGAGTATTTTTTTCTGAATTCAGTAGTATTTATTTTTTGAAAAAAGTGTTAATACGAGGGAAGTCTCGTGGCAACTTGCCAGAATTTTTTTTTTATTAATTTAGATGTAAAATATTTCAGAAGTAAAAAAGATCAATTTATTTAACAACTTTTCTAGAAAGGAATTTTGAATAAGTAAGGAGTTCTTTTATATTATCTTCCCTCGCGATTGGATGACAAGTTTCATTTCTATATGATTATCAAGAACGAAAAATTAATTAATATTGATTTGCTGAAAATGCTCTGAATTGTACTTTGTACATATTTATATCTTCCAAAATTTGATGATTTTTATAACAATCTAATATAATCTCGTTACTCTGTATCAATTTCGTATCCACAAATAGAACCGAGATACTTGTTCATATTCAGCAGTAAACAATAAAATAATATGAAATGTAACTATCAAAACTTTTGTAATTAAATAAATCGAACGATAACCTTTGCCAATATTACCTAATCATATTTAAAAAAATGAAACGTAGATCAAAAATAGTCCGAAAAAGGCCGAGTAAAATTGAATATAACAATTTACCAAAACTAGAACATATTAAATTAATTTAAAGATCACAATTAATCTAACTTTTCGCAAACAATTAATTAATTTACTCTCCTTTAGGCCGAAAATTAAACTTACTGTGTGGTATTAAAAAAAACCTTTCTTTTCTTTGTTCATCACGGTAACTAGACGGTCGGTCTATTAAGTTGTGTGGAATAGCCGAATGATAACTAAATTTATTAATGCGGGCAACGTAATGTATATCCATTAGACAGTGCTGTCTAATTTTTTTTATCAGATAAAGATTGGTATAATTAGCTAATGAATTTTTTAATGTAATTATAATGCCGCACCTTTCATTAGTCCTATTTTATTATTAAAAGTGTTCCAGGAAGTTGATGAAGGAAGTGGCAATCGTATTTGGAATTAATTTCGATTATCGATAAGAATTTGATAAAATAGGCAAATGGGTTAATGTAAATCCAGAGTCGAATAATAAGAATAAATAAGAAACCTAATGACTAAAATCCAATTTAATTGAAAAAATGTTTGCAAGCACGATTTCGAAAAACGGCCGTCTGATTATATTATCAAACAATTTTAATACTGACACTGATAAACTTACAATTAATTATTCCACTGATAAATTCTCCAATGTATTAAATTAGTGTCGAAATTCTCAAATCTTCATCTAATTTAATATTTATAATTAGCAACTTGTAATGCAAGGACAAACGATTTTATTCATACGGAAGGTTAACGTTAAAACAAATGCCATTTTTTTGATTGAACAAATCCAGAATGAAATTTCTATCATTTTAATAATTATATTAGTAATAAATGGCAAATCAATAGCAAACTTTCTTCGTTAAAGCAAGCATCAAAGAAAATGTAAATGTATTTACAGACCTTTCTCAGATTTAATTTTTCGTCACTCCTGCCACTATTAACTGAACCGCTGCTAAATTTTGTATTAACACTACGGGAGCGCGGGACTCTCAATAGTCGTTTATTCACGTATGAATAAACGAATCTACCGAGAATTTCTCGTTTTAACTTGCAGTATGAGTAAGTCAATGAACATTAGTGGCATTTACAACCGGAATTTAACCGTTGTGTAGATGCCGGTTTCTATATATTTTATGCCATTATAATATTGACATAGGTAGTCGATAACTGCGCCCTTAATTTGTATGCCAAGGAAACATAACATGTATGTAATGAACAAGAGAGTTTCCATGTACTATAGTGATATAAAAATAAATAAGGTACATGTGGCAGCCAAAAGTAGACCTTGTGCTCTCTTCAGGCATGAAACCACAAGGTTTTTGCCTGTTTTCATCTTTAACGCAGCATTGGATAAAATGAATAGTTTTGCTCATTCAACGAAGTCTAAAATTAATAAATTATTAAAGCAACCATAAATGAGACAAAATTCAGGGAAAGCAACAGACCTTTTAAGGATGTATAGGAGTAGCCAGAATTCTTAAACATTGTTCTCTGAAGCAATTTGAATATAATACTTGAAATTATATAGAGGAATTGATTGCAATTTGCTAACCAGCAAGGTGTACCTTAACACAGTACCTCGTGCGACCCCTCAACGTTAAATATACTGGAGAATACTGAAAGGGGAAGTGGTGATTCGACTAATTCCATGAGGTGAATGTGCTTGTTTAATTTACAGT
The DNA here is from genome assembly GCA_036250285.1 of Pyrocoelia pectoralis. Taxonomy (NCBI): domain Eukaryota; kingdom Metazoa; phylum Arthropoda; class Insecta; order Coleoptera; family Lampyridae; genus Pyrocoelia; species Pyrocoelia pectoralis. Next base: position 39,730,004 of record CM070079.1, on the reverse strand, counting down.
GTCCACAGCAAGCGCTGTTCTTCCTTGATGGTCTTGTGCAGAAACGTGTCAGATTGCGAGATGTTTCCTTGGAGGTCTACAATATAACATCAAAATCCATCTAGCTTTATGATGGTTGTACTTATAAGGTTACTTACAGTTAGTACTGTAAGTGGAAGAGTTGACCCTGGATCATAGAACAACTGTTTTGCTCTAGAAAACCATTTAACCCATACCAGCTCGAGAGCGACATTCCGAAACTAGGCTAAAGGTAATTTTGCAACAACCTAGTGTCTGCAGGGTAGCCCTACTGTATCAAGAAATAACAATTGGAAGTCGGGTGACATGGGAATTTAGTTTTTTGAAGTAAATGCCGGTACAGTTTCTTTAATTGTTTTATATTCATCCGTGAAGGTCATGCATCAGGTTGCGATGCCATTTTCGTATCGAAAAAATGTGGTAGTTATAAATTGAGGAACGATACAGTCCGATCCCCCCTACACGATAGGTAACCGCTGATTCGTTCACTTAAAATTCGAGAGTGTCCTACATCGATACCTCTATTATTCAACAGCTCCACCGTTTTCAGGCGCAAAGTTGCTGTAGGAGAACGCCTGTGCACGAAATGCACGTTAGTCTTTGCACGTGATTGAGAAGTGCTGTGGTGGTGGAGAATCTGGTTTTGGGCCACCAGTTAAGTTTTTTCTCAAGTGAAAAAAAAGGATACGTCACTGATTCTGAATACACAAGGAATTTTCTAACGGATAAGGAGCTCAAAGGCTCCTACCCTTCATTTCATTATGAAGAGATACCTCCATGTATCGGTTATTAGTACGGATAAAAAAGTTATTTAGTCAAACACCCCGTTTATGTTTATTAATGCTCCTATTATGAACTGTTTATAGTCCAGCGATTTCTTAATCTACCTGATAATGCAGTGCTAATTCTGTAGATCTTCCTGGAGAGTACCGAAGTTGGTTAGGGCATTCCTTATGTATCAGCCCAAAATTTTTCAAATGTCTTAAGAGCTGGTATTGCGCCGACCAGTACGATTAAAATGTATCTAGGATCTATACAGGGGATGACAGACTCTGACTAATAAACAGGTATGGCGTAGTGTCTAGGGAGTTGGCTGCACAGCTTGAAATTAATAACGACATAAAAGCGAGGGGATCTAAACAAAAGAAAATCTGTTTACAAATTACACCTCAATATCTCCCGAAACATATTAAGCAATACCAAGTCCTGATAATTGTGACGGAAGACGGGGATGGTAATATAAAACAAAGAATAGCTAGGTAATACATCACCTGTTTCTGGTGGGACCAGAAAGGCGCAGTGCATTTGGAAAATGTAAAAATGAAACTATCGACAAGAATGAAGAAAAATAAAAAGAGACGTTATTCTGCACAATAATATTAAATATATAAACACAGTATGCGCGGAAAAGATGCAAAAACGAAAATATAAATCGCATTTAATTTTAATTAATTATGGAAACATTAAAACATTGTTAAAATACACGATTATTGTATTTTAATTAATATTTTTTGACGAATTAGATGTTATTTTTCTTTACCTTTTTTTTAATTCGCAAAATATTACGCAATGAAATTAAAATGTGTCTTTGCACAAGGTTTTCTATTGTGTTTGTCTTGTAAATGGAAATGCCAATCTGTTAAGCCAATAAGTGTATTATAATTACTACTACCTTTTGTTTATAATATACTACAAAGCCACTGTTAATACTAAATTACTAACTACAGGTGATTATAAAATACTACGTAACTTCGTACATAAATGACAAGAAAGTGATAAGCTTTAAAAGACTTCAATCGTTTTCTAAGCACGAAAGCACGAGTACCTTTTTCTGACTGTAGATCCTAAAACACATGTTAAAATGTTTGTGAATCCTTAGTATATCAATACAAGCTGTGTTTCTAGATAACCAAATTCATTTGTCATACTTAGATGAAATTAGTTGAAATTAACATTCCGGAACATGGAACGAGAGCAAAATTTACATTATTTATGGTTCCACAATATCCTTTATGCATTATTTATTCTTCTGTATATCTACTTACACTGAGAAAAATAAATCCTTATATGAAATAAAACAGGATTTGGTAAACTGTTTTTACTATTTGTCTATTGTATAATCAATGCGTTACAAGGTTTGGGAGAAATAAGAATTATGTGTCATATATTTTATATTTTGTCAAGTAGAACATGATCAAAGTGGTAATAAGGCCATTATAATAACTACTATTAGAAAACTCTCGGATATGAAATGGAATTACTAACAATTTTTTGTTGCATTTCGAACTAAGGCTTGTTAAGCTTAGTTAGTCATTATCGAGCTGTTATAAAATTCCTTACAATAAAGAAGGAAAAATTGTTCTTGAAGAAATGCTAGATATTTACGTACATAATTGTCCTTCCAATTTGCCGATCTGCTAAGTTATTGTTAGTTGTTTACTTATTATGTTTTAAATAAATATGTCAAATAATTAATTTTGTATACCTAAGTTATGTAAGTACCTATTAATGACATCTGATAATGATACTGTCATCAAATTTTAGGATAATGAGGTTAGGTCAAAGTGAAATATGTGTGTGTGATGCGCAAACATCGTATCCAAGTACCGGACAAGTACGAGTAAATGCTGGTAAAGGACCGCATGGTCCAGAGAAGGTTCAGGGGCAGTGAGTTGTAAGGGACTTATGCCTCCAGTCAAAGGATCTGGACGATACGTCACCATGGACAATTTTTTCACGGCATTACCCTTGGTTTCTTTATTGCTCAGCTAGAGACTTTCAATTGTTGGGACACTAAAGCAGAACAAGCCCTACGTACCAAAGGAGATGAAGAAGAGTAAAGATAAAGAATTGTCCTCCATATTTGGATTCAGTGAAGATGGGAAAGTTACCATTTGCTCCATTTGTCCCAAAGAAAAAACAAATAGTTACTGTACTGTCAACAATGCTTAATATGAACTTCATCGGAACTAAACAAAAACCGGAAGTTATCACATACCACAATGCAACTAAAGGAGGTACAGACAACATGGACAAAATGGTCACTCACTATTCAACAAAAAAAAGACACATCGGTCGACACAAGTAATGTTTTTCAATGTTAGATATAGCTGTCTTATAATTTACTCCGAAAACAAGCCTACAACACGAAAGGTATCACACAGCCGACGCAATTTTTTTGGGGATCTGGGAAAACAATTATCCATGCCTGAAATTGAAATGCGCTCAAAGACGAATAAATTTTTGAAAAAAAATAATAAAAATGGTTAAAATAACCAATTGTTTAACCATTTAAGTTAAAATTTCAAAAAAACCTGACGTACTGAAACAATTTCAAGGTCAGATTCGTTTTCAGTGCAAAAAAATCTACAACAATCACCCCCCCTATCCATTCTTGAAACTGACAAAAGTGCAATTACGCAGGTCTGTGGACAAATAATACAAATCACACGGATAGGTATCAGTTGAATAGATTTAAGATCAAAATTCCTCGCGAGAAAAACACTTTCTTGTAGATGAATGAAATTTTCAAAAATATGATGTTTGCAGAATGCTACAGCATAAAAATTAACGTGCGCGAAGAATTTTCATACATTTGTAGTGTTTTAAACTAATATTCATGCATTATAATTGGGTTTGATGTTACATTTGTAATGAAATATCAACAGACAGTGGAAAAATGGGTCATTCTATGGGCGTGTAAGGTCGGGACAATTCTATCAACTTAATAATCTAACAGATGCAATTTAAAAATGGGAATTATACGTAGGTACATTTACATGCGAGAGTTCTACTGATATTTATTTATCACCTACGGTAAGTAAATGTTTAGACGCATTTGTGTAATTTGCCAAACATAGGGAGCGCGATCTAGAGAAACGCAAACCGTGGTAAACCAATGTACAATTAAAGTTAATTGATATTTTAATGAAATACCTACATATTCAACATACTTTAATTAACCCCAATTCGTCATTCATTAAAAACAATTATGGTAGATTAACAGTATAAAATATTATTTGCTGACAAGTGTTTAATTATTACTGAAGCTTTTTTTTTACAAAGAGGAAGTGTGAATTCATACAGTTATTGTTATTAATCGGTCTCTTTCCACAATGAAATCCCGGAAGCGCAAAGAGCTTGTACGCGGTATGGCGCTAGGTCATGACGTCTTGCAATATTATACGCTAAAAGATTACATATTTCTTTGGAGTGCGCTAATTGGTTACCTACATGATCTAATCTATGACTATCATATCCATTTCTAGCTGCTAAAAGGTGTCCATTTAAAGCAAAAACATGTATAGCACATCCATTATGTGCATAAGCTTATGATACCGTCATATTCGTGATATTTGACGATTTTTATTACAATTCAGAGTATTCATAACAGATAGGTACAGTTTTATGGGAACTAAGCATTCTTGGGACCACCATATACAAATAGTCCAGTCGACAGGTAGTTTTAGATAGAAAAAGATCGGAAGTTAATGAAACTTTGGGATGTTGTTCAGGGATAGTTAATTAACATTTTCTCAAGTTTTGGACCTCGAGGACCCTGTGCAAAAAGAGGGAGGGGGAGAAAACTGCAAATTTTTCAACATTCCTGCAGTTTTCCCTCAATAACTTTTTTCTCTTACGTCCTACGGCAAAACTATTCCTATACTTTTTTGTAGAGCGTTAAATGAAACATGTGTGTAGATCAATTCCTTCTCGAGATATGGCACTTCAAAAAAGGGCCATTTTTCAACATTGGCTACACAATGCAAAAAATGCAGAAATCCATCTTATTTCTTCTGTTATACCCGAATTATTATGAAAAATAGTTATAATTGTGGTTCCTGGTTACAATCACCAACTTTGGCCCCCCCCCCCCTCCCACACCCAACCCTGCTTCACAAAAGCTAATTTTCTTCTCTGATGAAAGCCAACTATATTCACATCATGTTGGTATTGACTTTAGTTACTTTTCTGATCAATCCCCCCCCCCCCCCCCCCCCCCCACTACATAACTATCTCAGGGTAGATACAAATTAGATTCCTATGTTCGCTTATGAGAACGAACTCCCGGTATACATAAATTATAATTCTACTCATTTGTACTCATTACATTTCCTGTCGGGATTTCTTAGCCGATTGTTTCGCTTCTAACAACTCGTCGTGCTCCTGAGCGATCAGGCTGTCAATGACGTCGTCGCCGTCATCGCATTCGTCTACTATCTGGCTAAGACTCCATGATGGTTCGATACTCACAAAAGGTGTTGTAGGATAACAGAACAATAAAAACTTTCTCAACCTCCCCTTTACCAATACATATATTTATAGCTGAATGATGCGATGGATGTGACTTGCAAGGGAAAAGGTGGTAAAATGTTGACAATAATCTGTCACGATGTAGTAATCAAACCGTTTTTTTGGATAATATGGGAATTAAAAAAATTTTTTAATTGTAGGAAAGTGCGACATGTTTCGAAACCTAGACTGGTTTCATTATCAAGTAAATGGGGTGATTATCGATTACATTAACGTGTAAGATGGCTAACTATTAATTAAATAAAATTTGCCAAAAGTGCATTGAATTATTGGGATTAACATTATGATTAAACGATTTTTGCAAACAGGACCGTGAAAACACACACGATCTTGGCAAATTTTATTTAATTAATAGTTTTAAATTAGTTTATTTATTAGAAGATGTAATTGTAACCAGGAACCATAATTACAACAACATTTCATGATAATTCAGAAGATGGAATTCTGCATTTTTTAGCGAATTTTGAAAAATGATCTTTTTTTGAAGCGCCATATCTCGGTAACGAATTGCCCTACAAACATATTGTAGGAAATTTAACGCTCTACAAAAAAGTATAGAAATGCTTTTGCAGTAAGACGTAAGGGGGAAAAGTTATTGAGGGAAAACGGGAGGAATGTCGAAAAATTTGCAGTTTTCCCCCCCTCCCTCTTTTCGCACACGGTCCTCGAGGTCCAAAACTTGAGAAAATGTTAATTAACCATCCCTGAACAACATCCCAAAGTTTCATTAACTTCCGACCTTTTTCCACCTAACCCCACTTTTTCTAACCTGTCGACTGGACTAAAAATAAAAATTCAAAATTTAGTAAAAAAAGTTGAGTCCTTTAGCTTTGTAAATTTGTTCAATAAGTTCAAAATTCCCGCATTAAATCTGAGACGGTGGCGAATTCTTAAAGAAGGGTATGATTTTTCCATATTTGTCGAAAAAAAATAGTTTTCTCCGCAACGAGTGAAAGAAAAAAAATTTAAGGGTAATATAATAGTGACTACAGAGGTCCTTAAAATGTAAAAAAAATTGGTCATTTCATTTGAACAATAGTAAGTCGTTTGTCTACCTTAGTGTTGGACCTGTACTGTACAGGGTGGTCGCATTTGGACTGTTTTGACAGGAAAAACCTATTTCTGAACTAGATAGAGGAAATCTGACTTACATGTCAAGAGGCCGATTTTTGAGAAACGGCCGATAAACAAAACCGCATCGCGATATCTTCAAAGCCAGCTGAGATATAGGGTGTTTTTCGAATTTTGGCTATTTTGAAAATTGCCGGTAACTTCGTTATTTATGGAGATTTTCGATTAGGATAAAAACATTGTTAAGACACTTTTTCAAGACAAATCCGGTGGCGTACGCAGATTTATTCTCCAGTTTTCCGTTCTTGCTAAAATTAAATTCAGAGTTGTTTGTCGACGCGTCAACTTTAATGTCGACCTCGACGCGTCGAGTGAATGTCAACAATACGTCAACAATGTCGAGTATGTCAACAAAGTCAATACCAGTTGTTTTGAGGTTATGTTTGTTTTTTATTTTGTTGTGAAATATTAAACATCGTCAAGAAACGGCTCCCAACGTTTACAGTTTAGTAGCTTAGGTACTATTTTCATCCTGGTTAGTAGTTATGATAATAATAAGTTGTTATCTCATCATAAAAATGAGCTTAACAAGCAGCGATGGTATAAATGCTTGGATGCCTATAATGAAAGATTTTGAATGTACTACACTACTATGTTTTATTGACATATTAGTTTACTTTGTTGTATTTTTGAATCAAATAAATGACGTTTATATGTCTTGCAACATTAATATGTAATTTTTGAGATGATTATAATTGGTGTCGACAATGGCGTCGACAATATACGTCGACAATGATTTACTCGACGAGGCAATTGTCGACGCGTCGACAATTGAATTGTCGACGTGACATTGTCGACACCTTGCAACCCTGAAATTAATACAACTTTTTTATTTCTTATGGCAATCATAGTCGGCTATGCTCTCAAAAAAATGCTCGCGTTGAGCTCTTTCCATTGATGTATGGTTGTTGGTACCTGTCATAAAAATTGGCGGAGATATGAGCCATTTTTTGTCAATGTGTAAGTGTGCCAAGGCCATTGCTGTCAAAGTCAATTACAGACATCATAAAAAGACCTCAGGAATAACAATAAAGCTTGGAAATGAAGAACCGAAGGCTCACCCATAAGAATGAAAAATATGAAGACAAAGTCAGAGAATTTAATGAGTCTAGTTTTAGAAGAACAAACAAAAGGATACATTTTTAAATATGAACAACGAAATATAACGACAATACGAAGAAATATAAATAATCTTACTTGTTAAACGAATTGATCACTTAAAAGCTAATGAAAACATTTATTCGATAACGGCATGTCAACGGAAATGTTCAAATTGGGAGCCATCCTGTTCAATACACTGCACACACCTTTTTCGCACTGAATTACAGCTATTTACTAATTCTATAGCATTTATAGCAGCAAACGCTTGTCGAGTAGCTTCCTCTAACTCTATTCTGTTTCGGAAAATTCTATCTTTGAATATGAGATCTTTCAATCTTCCCCACAAGAAGAAATCAAGGGGGGTTAGATCACATGACCTTGCAGGCCACGGAATGGGGCCTCCAGTTCCGATCCATCGTTGTCCGAATTCTTCATCTAAAAGTTGACTGACAATACGGGCATTGCGAGCGGGGCAACCATCTTGTTGAAAGTGAATACTGTTCACAAGAGCCAATGGCATGTCTCCCAGAAAAGGAACAACAATTGTTCGCAAAATATTTATGTAATCATTTGCTGTGAGGTTTACGTTAAAGAAATATGGTCCTAGAAATCTACCTCGAAAAATTCCTGCCCATACATTGAAACCAAAGCGACCTTGCCGATTTTGATACACTGTAGCATGAGGATTCTCTGTGCTCCAGGTATAAGAATTGTATTTGTTGAATATTCCAGAACTGTCGATTCTCGCTTCATCAGTCCAAATGATGGACAATGGGAAATTGATAATCTCATTAGATTTTACGACGAACCAGTTGCAGAATTGTAGTCTTCTGGCAGCATCTCCCTCATGTAATTGGTGGATTCTTCTGGTGCGATATGGTTTGAATTTATGTTTCTTCAAAGTAGTCAAAACTTTTGTTCTTCCCATACCTGTTACGGTAGCTAAAGCCCGTGAGGATATATTTGGATTTTCCAATACTTCTCCAATTATATTTAATTCTTGAAATTCCTGTTCTTCATTCAAGTTTCGATGTTGCCTCGGCTTCTTGAAACTCCCATAATTTATCAAGTTATTCTGCAACGTGCGAAATATTCGTATGTCTGGCTGGCGGCGTTCAGGATATGTATTGAAATAAAGTTCACTAGCTGCCTCTGCATTATCATTTGACAAAATGTATGACTTTATCATATCTACTTTTTCGTTGTTTTGGTACATTTTTAAATGCTCGATGAATTAAACTTTTTTTGCTACTGAAATTATGTTTGACAATGTCAAAGTGACAGGTACCAATAACCATACATCAATGGAAAGAGCTCAACGCGAGCATTTTTTTGAGAGCATAGGCGACTATGATTGCCATAAGAAACAAAAAACTTGTATTAATTTTAGCAAGAACGGAAAACTGGAGAAAAAATCTGCGTACGCCACCGGATTTGTCTTGAAAAAGTGTCTTAACAATGTTTTTGAGGAGAATAGCATATTTTTAAAAATCCGCCATTACTAAATTTTTTTCGCGTACCCCTTAGCCCTCAAACGCGTACCCCTAGGGGTACGCGTACCACGAGTTGAGAACCGCTGATGTAGACCATTACTGTGTGAAATGCGAAAAATTATATTTTTTAGGCGGCTATTATATAAATAGTTGTTTTACGTATCTTTTGAAAGCCGTAAAGTATAACTTTTTTTTAACATCCGTCATCAGATTCGGCCAAAAAAGATCACTTTTACAACCTTGATACACAAATAACTATTCTTACATCATTATTGAATTTGTATTAATGGAGAAAATGTGGGTGAAATGTTATGATCGTACTATAAAAATGTAGCAGCAGTATTTTGTGAGGATTATACGAAGAACGACTGACGGGCTTGAGTTACAAAGAAATTGTTCTAAATAAAGTATGAACCAAATCAATAGAAGATTGAACTCACGTTCAAACCTAGAAGCAGAAAGCTACCAAAATCGGGTACGTTTCGATCATTATTAATGAACAGTTGCTGCCAAAACGCGTCCAACCTATCTTGGAAGCTTTGTCTTCTTCAAATGGCTTAACTGATCTGTGTGTTTCTGGAAAAAATGTCAAATCATTGCAAAAAAATGACGTGTAAGGTGCATAATAGAATAAGAGAACAAACAAACACGTTAGTAGAACAAAACCAAGTGAATTTAGTGCATGAGCGCTGATTAAGTGAAAGGGGTGACAATAGTGTTAGTTTAACACGTAAATTGCTGCTGCAGAAAAACACTGATGCCCACGTGGGAAACCATACCATTACCAATGAGTACGATCACGATGCCTCGATCCTCCAAATTTAACTTTAAATTCAAACGGTAGTGGAAAATCGTCACATTATTGATTAATATGCAACACGTAAGATCAGAGGTTGAATAAATTTAATTGTGACGACAATTTGTGAAGTTGCAACAATTACTTATTGCTCCTGACGGCTATGGTTTTCAAAATCCATTTCAGCACCTCTAACGCATGCCGACGCTTGTTTGTATAGTAGGGGCGACTTCTACTAAGTTCGTTTTCTTAAAAAGCACTATTTGTAAATTGCGTTTTTATGCATAACGTTTTTCGACTTATTAATCTCCAAAATTATAACGTTTTGAATCTCCACTTGATCGCAGTTGAAATAGGTAGAGATACCTATAAAGTATACTTTTATTATTAACGAATTACTCATAATCGCCCACAAAAGGTAATTGACTTTATTGCTATAGTATAATTAATTAATTAGTGAACATTTTAGCAAATCCTTAAAAAAATAGATAAAATTGAAAAATGTGCGCTAATTCCTTCATACACGGCCATAATTTCTTTACTCAAATATTATCCTTCAAACCATTCGTCCTTTATAATAATATATTTTAAAATTGCATTATGGCTAAGTATCACTTTATAAAAACTGCAACGACTAAGTATTTTCACCAGTAACCACGACGCTGATATACGCTTGCATCGTTATAAACACCTAAATATGTAGAACAATTTGAACAGTAGTGATTTTGATTCTGGCATGTGTCTAGACAGTAAGGAAGAAGGCAACATGGTACACATCTGGAAAGAAATCGTTAACTAAAAGTTATTAGTTCATCCTTAAATAAATACCCGACGAAGCACAATAAAAGTGCGAGCAGATGTGTTTTGGTGCTTGGTTCACTTAAAACTCTTGTCGTTGTTGGCTGATGACAAGAGGGGCATGTCACCGGTTGTGGATGTGGTCCAAAGGTTTGTACCATTACAGGCACATTTGTAACTACAATTGATGCGCCTATTACGAACACATAATATACCATTTATGAAAGTTAGTAAATATATGTAATACCTGGCTGTCCCGCGTATACATGAGAGGTAGGCATCTGACCAACATACCCTGGTGGTGGTGGTGGTTGTGCCGGATTAGGTGGAAGATTAAAACCGACATTTGGTGCCGTTGCTTCCGAATATGGTGGCGGCAAATCTTTTTGCATCTACAAATATTTATCTATAATAGTAAAAATGAAATGTTTATATAAGATAAGTGACGCATGATCGTTTACCCTTTTGCGTTTTTATTCAAATAAATATAAAAACATATTGAAAGGGATTGCATTACTATAGATACTAAACTGACCTTAATATTTTACAATATAGTAGAAAAAAGGCGAGAGTTAACCGAAATCATACAAAAATTGAATGTAGTGTAGAGTATACAGAAGCCGCGTTAAACTTAACAAACACCTCGAGAACAACCCGTACGTTTGTGAATAGATTTCACAGTAGATAGCTAACAAAATATAACGTTGCCATCTATACAAGTTTCGTAACATTGCGTCATTAGCATATTGCTCATATTAATCAATAGGTCTTGTGGTGGTAGAGCCGCCTAGTGAGGAATTGTACAACTAATACAAAAACGATTCCTGCTCATACTATATTTTATTGTAATTAATGACGTTCTAATTGATTTGTGAAGACATTTACAGTTTTATACTCATATAAACTTTGTAGATACTGTAAAGTTACAACGTTGGTTCGTCATCATTGGTGTAAGAAGTCCAGATCACTACCTACGCAACAGAGCGCATAGACTACGGCTTTCATTTCTGACTGCAGAGAATGCAGTAAATGTAGCAAATCAATGGTTTTATACAAAAACTATTTTAATTAGTTTAGAAATAGCGAAATCACCATTTGATTCTCTACTTAATTAAGTTGATGTTCGACGTATGCAAAAGTGGTAATTTTTGTCAAATACATTGGGTTAATGTATAAGTTTTTTATTTCTACATGAAGAGTGCCTTGGAAGTAACTACATCACCATCATTGTACTCTCAAGAGTGTTTCCCAGAACTTATTTCATTCGCAGACTTCATAATAATACGATTCGTGAAAAATTACTTCAGTTAAACCGTCGTCAAGGAATTCAAAGATATTGTTATTAAGACAATCTTCGAAAATTCACGCGAAAATCATCACCATCACCAACTGTTGATCTCAACAAAGTCAATCATTCACGTCGACGTTTTAGTTTTAGCGCATCGGGGTCGCATCGAGAGTATAACCTGAAGTCACTGGAATTACCTACAGGATGAAAGACTGCCACGATCAAACACATTACTGAAATGTACGCAGTCTATAAGAAGACTGATGACGCGAGTTAAAGTCGAATCATTTCGATGGTAAATATACTTACATCAAATTTTGGATCCACCAATCAAATTTCAAGACAAAAATGTACAAGGTGTCGCTCATAAATTTGGTGTTCATTATATAATAAAAACACCCCCTCACATACACAATCCTGTAAAAACATGATTTGTAGAAGTCATTCACGTCGACGTTTTAGTTGTAGCGCATCGGGGTTGTATCGAAAGTATAACCTGAAGTCACTGAAATTACAGGATGAAAGATTGCCACGATTAAACACATACTACTGAAATGTACCCAGTCCATAAGAAGACTGATGACGTAATTAAAGTCTGAATCATTTCGATGGTACAGCATGCTTCAAATTTTGGATCCGCCAATCAAATTTCAAGACAATAATTCACAAGGTGTAGCTCATAAATTTGGTGTTCATTATATGTATAATAAAAATACCCCTCCACATACATAATCCTGTAAAAACACTATTAAGAAACACATTTGGTCATCACGTAATTAGTAGACACTTTCCTGTCTTCCTAGGTCACCAGATCCTAATCCAGCTGACTAGGGTTACCTCAAAAAAAGGACGTTTCTTAATCCTCGTGAGGAATTGAAACAATCCATATCATTGAAAACATTCCATTGAACACAATTCTTAACATAGAAGAACGACTATATCTCATTGAACAGAATAGAGGTGGTCATCTTTATTTTGTTCTTGTTTGGTCTTTATTAATAAACTACATTTGTTTACAAACAAAATGGTGTTTTTATTTTTTTCAGAATCTAAAAAATTAGCAGAGCAATGACCATTTCAAACTGGGAACTTACTTTTGAATAACCTTATATTCATATTTGATATTCGTCAAATTGTCACAATCCAGATGTCAATATCACCCGATATTACGTCTATTTCGAAGTACAAGGTATACTAATCAAATTCGAAGTCGATTGCGAGTCAGCAATTCAAAAATAAACAATTTTGCTTGTCGTTGACTTTGAAAAGTAGGATAGACATGGAATAAATTGAGTTGGCAGAATGTCTTCAATGTTTTCATGAGTTGCTAGTTAACCCTAATCGTGTGGTTGACATCAAAACGAACGCCTCCATCTCATTTTCGTATTGTTACGTTCACCCCTTTGCTTATCGGTCGAATAATTCTTTTCGGTCCCATTAAGAGCTCTACTTATGTATGAGATGATGACCCTCTCCTGTCCACCCTGTACTTGGGATAGGACGGCTCTAATTCCAGTAGTGTTCGCATTAGTCTGCAGTTTGCTAGAAATCAGGACAAGTTGTGCTTTTTCCCAACTAAATCTTTGCCCTTCTTTTAGTAACCGGTTAACATGTTCAGCAATCTGGGATGACCTAAAAATCTTTTCACCCCACGAACATTTTGCGAGGTTCCATGCCTACCACGGCTTCCACTTTCTCGGGGTCTTGGTTGATCGTGTGTCAAAAGTATTTCAGCTCCGTGCGGCAGAAGACACATTTTCCTACTTGCCTTCGATGACGATGTAATACCTCCCGTAAGTTATTTAAATGTTCCGTGAATGTTTTACATAATATGATATTTATATCACCTTTTCGTCCAGAATTGATCTAATAATCTCTGGAAGGTAGCGGGTGCGAAATGTAATACAAAAGGCAAGACTCGGAACTGGAATAATCCTCTAGCAGGTACTGTAGAGACAGTGATGGGTTTATTGACTTCTCTGTACAGACATACTGGTACTTGGACTTCGTCTATGGTTGACAGTGGCTGGCTTATGCTCAAAACGTACCCTCGGATTACTGATGGATGCTTTGCGTTAAGGAACCAGGTGCCGAGGAAATTTTTCGAACCCACCACGGGCTAATTCCAGTAGTTCAGGTTTGGGCGAGTACGATCTAAGACATGGTTTAAATATAAATTTACCAAAACATAAACTTTCTTTAACTGCGAACAGTTTTCAAATACTATCAATAAAGTTATATCAACAAATTACCTATGATGCTGAAGGGACTGTCCAACATCTCACTATTTGAGACTAAAATAAAAAAGATATTACTAGAAAATACAATTTATTCGATTAATGAATTCTTAAACATTAACTTCGATGCTTAGTGAATGTGTAATGTCTATAGATATACATGTGTTTTGTTTATAATTGACGATCCTGTGCTTATGTAAGACCAACGGAATATGAAATAAATAAATAAAATAAATAAAATAAATAAAATAAATAAAATAAATAAAATAAATAAAATAAATAAAATAAATAAAATAAATAAAATAAATAAAATAAATAAAATAAATAAAATAAATAAAATAAATAAATAAACTAGTGAAATCTCTTGGGCGGTCGGTTCGCAAGTTATCGTAAATCTTGTCTAGCTGGCTAGTAAGTGCCATCATGCTATGCCTACGGATTAGAGTGAGAATGTCGGTCACATATTCTTTTGGATGCCGTACGCGGCTTCGGATCTCTTCTTCGAATTTATATTGGTTTCGATGCGGCATAAAGTACAAATGAAAACTCTGGACATGTTCTCCAGAATTCTTATGATTTCTGTACCTTAACAAGGTACGACTCTTCTACATCTCTGGCAGGGTGTGCAACAAATCTGAATTTTGGAAACAAACCGTAGAACTCTCTTAATTCATCGATTCGTTCCAAGAAAGAAGGGGATCTCCGGGCCGCTCAAACTTAACACCCCATTTACGGACGGTACAGTAACGGTTGGTCGTGCTTCTGGATTACTAATGGGATTAGCAGGATTTCGAAAAATCAAGACGAACTCTTAAGTCGTCTACGATACCTTCAGTAACTAGACCTTATCAAGTTCATTTTTCGAGCCAATCTTTCTTAAAAGAATGGACCCAACTGTTACACCTACTGCAGGTTGTAAACTGCCACCTTTAATGGACTTTTGAGGGCTACGCTTACACACTGCTCTGACGCGATCCACTGTATCATGATTTGGTCCTGGGCGTCTTGGTCGATGTATACATAGGCAGCTTTCATCCCTAAATGTCTCATACCATTTTCTTACGCTGCTGTTGAATTGTGCTCGAAATCGTCGACGTACAGTTACAACGGAGGATGTTCTTGCATATTCTAAAACGAAAAAAGATATTTGACGTTTACTTAACGCCATATTGACTGTTTGTTACTTCTTATTGTTACCGTTTGTAAGGTAACTTTCTGAATTGAGGGAGAAAGTCAATACAGCAATTGGAAACATATGTAGCGAAATCTGAGGATCTCTTTGGGAAATGTCTCACCAGATTTGTATCAGTGCTATAAATAGCTATAAAGCACCATAAAGTACGGCTGCTTCAGGCTCTGGTCCGCTGCTAAAGCCGCCGTTTTTGTGGAACAAGGAGCTCAAAATCAGATTACCGAAAAATAATTGCGTTATTGTTTGCACTCATTCCATTCAGTCCACGCACTGCTCTTAATGGTACACACAATTTGGTACTTATTATACATTTATTATTATTTATATGGTGCCTTAAAACTAACGGTAGCCGAATTAAAAATGAATGTTCAAGGGAGGGAGGCAAGCTTGAGCGGAGGTGCTCCCAGGTGAACATACATCTTTAAAGCTTTACTACCATTTCTTGACGATATACCGACATTGAGTTGTCCATTCATCTCTTCCAAGAGTAATGTCACTCACACCCATAAGTCATCTACTATTGCTTGATTGATAAGTGTCATTTTCATTATATGAACCTAAATATGCGGAGCAACGTGGACAAAAATGAGTCAAGTCTTGGAAATCACTGATGCAATACGGAATCAGGCAAAATGGTATACATCTGCAGGAGTAGTTTTAAACAGTGTTCCGAATGTATAGGTACGTACCCAAGGAGGCACAAAAGTGCCGCAATTGCATGAGTTCCTTCGTGAGGAGTTCGAACGACCCTGGAAACCGACTGTCGGGCGCAATACGGACAACGCACATGTTGGGGATGTCTACCAAAAATTGGCACGGAACCTCGTGTTGGACTTTCTATAATAACAAATTTAACTCGGGTCACACATTGGAAATTCTACACTATTCACCTGGTTGCAAAAACGCGCGGCGAGCGTATACGTTCCGATTCGTTTCAATTTCTTCATAATCCGGCGGTGATTCTTCACGTGGCGTTTCCGAAATAACCTCCGAATATGCTGGTGGTAAATCTTTGGCCATCTAAAACAAATAAAATTCGCCTGTTATTCAAACATTCAAAAATGCCAATAAACAGTGTACCAATCAGCAGCATTCGTTAATCATTCGGATAAGAGAAAATGATAACGTCACACAATCGAGTGTTTTGATGATATAAAAAAATACGTATAAGGAAATGGCACTTACCTCGAGTTATAATACAAAATAGATCAATTAAAGCTTGCGAAACTAATTATTGCACAATTGCAGACTTAACGAACAACACGACGCTCACCCGTTTGCCTTTAATTGCTTGAATGATAAGAAAAATATCATTTCTAGGCAAATTTTTATCTAGACTTGTTTTACATGTTCACATTAACAAAGTTTGTGACAATGCAAATATGTGGCGAAAATAACATTTTTGAAATACTCGACCCTCTATCATAACTAAATTTGCACAAAATGCCAAAAGGGCACTTGTTAGTGGTAATTCCTGATCTGGATATGCTTTTTCGAAAGGTTGCATGGCGCACAAATTTTGTTTATAATCATCACCAAAGTATTTAATGTTTGACATCAAAGTTGTGCTCAGTTTAACCAGTTCCAATCTCAATGTACCTTTTTACTTTATTTAGTAAGATTTAAAAAAATTGCTTATTGTTGTCCTCGGTTTACTTAGCATCCGAATGCAATGAAAACAATTAGGGGGCGCGAACGATAATCAAGTACTTAATTGTAGAATTTGAAATGTGGTGATTGAGTAGAACTGAGACAACAGAGATCCCACTTAAGTTGCTTAGAATCACTTTGTTGAACAATGGTTTTTAGTAAAGTTGTCACAATTATCACAATTGCATGGTCCCCAGGCAAAGATGTAGAGAAAGGGTTTTTGATTATTGGTAAATGGTTTTTTTTTATTAACACCTTTGTGTTGTGTTGGAAATTGTTATTAACAAGAACCTAGGTTAAATTATAATCGCGTAATAACGCATTGAGCTCATGGTCAAGTTTTCAACGATAAGCACATCATAAAGGTTATGATAGAATGGGTGTAGGTATCAACAACGACGGATGACACACGCAAAACTATTATTTCTGAAAAAACGAAAAAAGGTTAAAAATCAATTAGACCACCTATAAACAAACTATCAGAGCGATTTAAACACACGACAAATAATAACAATAACATCAGAACTAACCGCAGAGGAAAAAGAAATGAGGAGAGTGAGCTGATAAGCAGCTAAATTTTGAAACCGATTCGTTAAAGAGGAACTGATTGGAAATTCTGCGTGGTGAGAGGAAAATTTCAAACTATAAAGACTGAGAGTGAGGCGAAAAACACGAGAGAAGGGAGTCGACAAAGGTATCAATCTACGGTACAAACATGGAGCTGTGGGAATGGGAATATCAAGGGAAATGTAACAGAAAATGGAAACAGAGGGGGCCAGGAAAATGTGATTTTAATTTCAGATGGTCTACATATACTATATACGATTACTGTTCTGTAAAAGAATTGAATCGAGTTCCTTGCACACCATTATTTACTGGGTGGGGCAGAAGGAACTCCCCGATTTGAAAACCGTCTAGCTACGGTTATAGTGGTGGTAGCGCAGTGGGGATATATCATTCGACGTACGTATTCATGCCATGATACAAGACTTTCAAACTCTGGAGGTTCTTTAGGGAGACGATAATGCAGGAAACTGCTGCCATCCCACCTAAAATGACCCGCAGAGTGCTGGAAAATTATCGGAAGAGGCTCACACTCAGTGTATCAACAATGGAGGCGAACACTTGAGTGATGTAATTTTTAAAACCCATTGATTTAAAATGGTATTATGTACGCTTATTAACGAATAAAGTTTTTTTACATCTTGATTAGTTCAGTTTTTATTAGCTTTCCAAATCGTAGAACCCTTTCTGCCCCTCTCAGTATTATTTCTGCGTACTTAGGACAAACGTGCATCGTGTAATTTAGTTGTCTCACGCAAAATTGTGAATGTACTTGTAAGTGAGTATGTTTTTGGCAATTTTCTAATTATTCCATCAATTCATTAATTACAAAATTGAACCTGATAACAGTTCCTACAAAAAAGGTTCCATGAATTCTTCACGCAGATCGCCAGACCCAATAGTTTAAGATTCCATTGAAGAATATTTCAGGACAGTAATCAACATTATAGACCAGTGCGGGAGTCCATTAAATTGATGGAATTCCCATAATTACTTTAATTATTATAACTATCCTGCCATCGGAATGGGAGAATGAAATATGAAGAAAGTAAATGAACCCTTGATAAAAATGTACCGAAAGATATGTGCATACTTTTACGGCCAATGACAGATGAATGGCATGCATTACCAATACCAACCACGCCCTAAGAAGATGAGTGGTGGGAGGTGAACGGTTTCGCATTACCGAGCAGTAAGTGGAAACCAGAACATATTCCTCCTTGGATTGCAAGAACTTGACTGCACCAAAACTATACTATTCATTCATTTAGTGGGTGTGACATTACCCTTTCCATCTTCCGGAAAGACAAGTCAGTGATTGTCAAATTGTTCAGTAGAAACAACAGCATGAAAGTCATTACCAAACTCTTCAACAGTCCTACATCAACACCAAAGGAGGTAGCTACAGCCGAAGAACGAATGTTCCTCGCGAACAACATCACAATATCGATCGATACTTGACTTTCCTCAAATCACCCACCAAAGTCAAGCCAGATCTATCGTATTTGCCACCTACAAGAGATTACCCAGCACCACTCTCACCGAGTGTATGTACAAGTTCAACACTGGGTGGGTAACCAGCTACCACTCACAGATTGAGGTTGGGTGAGGGGCATTGATGAAAAGCTTCAACCTTTTGCGACCATCAAAACTGCTGATTCTGCCTCCGTCCTCAACACAACTTTCTGCAATTGTACAGCTCGGTTAAACATAAGTATTGCATGACGGGAATCCACTGCACAACAGTTTGTGGGAATTCCGAGGGGTTCAGTACCAGTGGTCCTCCAGTAGACGATGATGAAGAAAACTTCGACGACCCTGACGAGATGATTTAGATTGGGACCTCGGCCGCACGATTGTTAATAACGCAGTTTTCATTACTGCTTCATATCCATAATAAATGTAAGTAATTATTTCATCAATTCATTAATTTCAAAATTGAACCTGATAAAAGTTCCTACAAAAAAGGATCCTATTCATCCATGGATTTAGTAGGTGTGGCATTATCTCTTCCATCTTCCGGAAAGGTAAGTCAGTGACTGTCAAATTGTTCAGTAGAGAGAACAGCATCAAAGCTATATCCAAAGTTTTCAACAGTCCCACATCAACACCTAAAACCGATGAACAAACGTTCCTTGTGAACAAGATCTCAAAATAGGCTGTGTAACAATGTAAATAAATAAGCGTAGGTGAAGCTCCTCGTAATCGATTTTGGTGTTTTTCTCCACGATGGAGACAGGGCCGGCCTAAGGCGAAAATTGCAAGTGTGCAAGACTCACATTTTATGCCCCTACCAGCCCTCCCCGATTTTTTTTGAAATTCATCATCATCAAGTAGTGATCAGCCCGAAGACTGGTTGGAGTTGGACATTCTTTCCTATTGTTATAAGTTTTAGGATTGATTATTAATTGTGGAGGATGGGATCGGGATGATTAATATAATTATAACCCATGAGGATGATGTACGTTTATTCTCTATCTTTCACTGTGTGTGTCTAACCTTTTATTACAGTTCACTGCCTTACCCGCTACCGCCGTCTCCATTACCGGTAGTGGTAACTTACAGAGTTCCACTCCACACCTATCCTGCGCTAACCTACGCATTTCCCTAAAAGTGGCACATCCCACATCCCGTTTTGAAATTCAAGGTCTAAAAACACAGTGTTTGTGCACTTTTGCGCCTTTTGGATCACTCAACTTACTAGTCAGTACTGCACCTGTCACAATCGCATATCGATCGCTACTGGCTAGAAAAACAAAGACTTGGGAGGGGAGGCAGGAAGATTAGTCACAATCCTTCTCGGTTCTCGCGTCCCACCACACGGGCAGACGACTGCTCTACTGACCCTGGACGTGCGTCAAGGACATCAGACTACTGTAATTCTGAACTCGTTGGGGAAGATCTTCGGTTTTACCTTGAAATTCAACTGTAATAGTTTTGAGACAAAGTTCCTTATAGTTTAAATATTTCTGCCCAACATTTAAATCAATTTCTAAAAGTTTCCCAAATGTTTTTTTTTTACCAAAATAGAGAACTTGCACATGTCATGAATATTAATAAATCTGGTATATAATGTAAGTAACAAGTTTATAGAGAGCTGTTGTTAATTATTTCAATTTAAAACTTTATATTTATTGAGATATTAAGGGTTGAAAATAGAAGAAGGGGAACAGCATATCACGTGCGCGAATACACTCCAACGGTTGGTCCACGTCACACGATCTTAAATGTCACAAATCAGCTGGCGCGAAGCCACAGTATACGTCATTCGTAAGACGGCGAAAACTGTCGAAACCATTATAACGTCGAGAAGTACTACTTTTCATCGCGCGCCTGTGTTTAATACAGGCACTGGCAAGCCATGAAAAGTAACTTCTCCGCCAAATAAAATACTTCAAACTTCTGCAAATTTACGCAAAACATTTATTTTTAAATGGTTTTAAGGGATATTATTAGCGGCGTTCGTTAATTATTTACAATGGAATCAGGTTATATAAAAGCACAATGTGATAATTTGCCAAAATGTTATGTAATTGAATAAAATGTTGAGCATTTTATATGTCTCTCTACGCATAATTTTACACCATAAATTTCGTAACTTTTCTATGGAGTAAACATATTTTATCTGGCGTTTTAACTGTTGTATTTGTACACAAAAGTATCACACAGTATTTCTAAGGCATTTTTCTAACAGAGCGACAGACCTAGTAACTACAATGGCTAAAAACAATATCGTTCCAATGCATTTTCTTTACGCGCTTGACAAATTGAGTCGTGTGACGTCACACCCAAAAGCGCGCGTTCTAGCAGCGTTTCGGCGTAAATTCAAATCGTTAAATTCAATCAAAATTTTCACCAGTTTTTTGGAAGCTCATATAGGAATGTCATATATCAAAATTTTTGTAATTTTTTGTACTTTTTTTTAATGCAATAAACAAAAACACGTGCAAGTTCTCTATTGGACAATTGCATGCCCCTCCAAAAGGCTCGAGTGTGCGGCTGCATACGTCGCACACCCCTCAGGCCGGCCCTGGATGGAGACCTTCTGAAGGAGTTGTCATTCCCTGTTTGTTCGTGCCACGACCCAGTCTGTTTTATACTATATATTTTAATTTTAATTGTCTTTGCTTATTAATTGCTTGCCTCATGTGATCATCACATGGTGCTTAATTGTATATTAAATAATTACTTACTGGATCGAATGAGTAGATATTTGTCCGTTTCTGAATCTTCTAATTCTTCAAAGCTCTGACAGGACCCCCCCCCCCCCCCCCCCCCCCAGTCGAAACGTCGGCAAGTTCAATGAAGTACTTGAAGTTTCATTAACTGTCCCACTTGACAACTCCTTCAGAAGGTCTCCATCGTGGAGAAAAACATCAAAGTAAATAAATAAGGATTAGGCTTCTCGACTCCATATCTTCGATACTATTGGTCCTACATAAAAAATGCATAGGACCATTCGTTTAGGAAATTTTGCCAGGTTCAATTTTCGTGTTACAGTTTCTTGCTATAAGCCACAGTTTTCAAGTAATAAGCGAGAAACTGAAATAAGTGCCCTAGAAGTCCTTTTCTTATAATATCCTAGCAACAATGACATCATTTTCGGAATCCAAAAATTTACGAATGTTTCTAGAATAAGGCTCATGACCATTAATGATCAAAATAAAGTAGTCAGCTTTAGAGTTTAGTAACACCCGGTGTACCCTAGTGTCACAGAATCTTAAAAATAATAAGCAATAAATGAGCGCTCACAACCTCCTCTTGATAAACTTTAATATGACGATGAAACTTCAAATAAACTTCAATAAGTTTCGTCGTCATATTAAAGTTAACAAGGGGAGGTTGAGAGCGCTCATTTATTGCTTTTTATCTATTCCCCCCTTTGCGAGCGGAACCACCACCACATATGATGTCTATCTTAAAAATATTACCTTCGATACGTCATGTTTAGTCAAACTTTGGTATTTAAATAGATCAATTTTTAATGAAAGCAATTGTTATATGTTGACAATGTATTAATAATTTTTCAGCAGATTTTGGTACAGTGGCGCCGGGTTTTTAAGATCTACATGGGGGCAAGGGGCAGCAGCACTACAGAAAAAGCTCATCTTTTAAAATCATAAGGAGCAACGGTGTAGGTATTTTTTAATATCAAGATAAAAAAACTACTTTTTTTCATTCATTCTCTAAAATGAATGTTTTGCGAACTCTAAATAGTCCGCAAAATACATCTTTAGAGTACTAGTACGCTAAAACGTATTTATCTGTTGTTGCCATAGCAACTATGTCAAACCTAAATTTTTTGACGTTTACAACTGTTCTGTACGCGTCAAAATAAATGTTTAGGAAATTAATTTGATAGTTTAGACTTTAGAGAATTCCTGCAAAAAAATATTGTATGCATCACGTACGCAAAATGCTCTAGCGGATTCGTCGAAGTTTTCGGACTCGGCTAACGCCTCGTCCGACAAACTCGACTCATCCACTAAAACATCATTTTGCGTACTTGATACATAAATAGCTATTATTGCAGTTTCATTTTTATTCATAGATGACAAAATTTTGGAAAAAACATCTAAACTGCATAAAATGTATTTCTTCGTTTGTAATAGAGTACGACATACGAAATATTACCATATTCTATGTTGTGAATGATGATTTAACGAAATAACTGATGTACTAACAGCGACATCCTAGGAAAAGACTAAACAAAACATTTTTTCCGGTTAGTATCGTCACAGACTGGTGGTATCGTGTATCTGGATCGGTCCTGATCTCCTGATATTTCTGAAAATTTTTAAATTCTCACTTTCACGGCGTGAAACAGATAGATATAGAGTATATAGACCTATTCCTAACATTTTACGTATAAAATTAATGCGTCTCACTTTCCCAATTTTGTTCATAGTGAAGTTCAGGTGCCAGTGAAGTGCATGGGGGCCATGCCCCCACGCAATCTGCCTACATGGGGGCCCGCGCCCCGCTGCCCCCACGAAGTCGGCGCCACTGTTTTGGTATTATAATTATGAATTAGTTAGACATATTATGTACAGCTCGACAGATCTAACGATGCGGGTGACGCCCAGATGCGCAGTAAACTAAGTGGTATGGATATGCGGAAGTTCACTTTGCATGTCGAATCTGCTGCAGACAAATACACACTGGTAAAAGTGCTAGTAAAATGGAATTTTACTCGAAAGTATAGAATAAGGTTTTAAACGGGCAAAGCAGAGAAATTATTGCGCACTCCCACCTGCATCGTTAGATCTGTTGAGCTGTAGGTTGCTAAAGAAACGTTTTCCCTTTTTGTTACAAACTTGGCAAATAACTTGGAAGTAGGTAAATGTTGAAAAATACAGTAATTTGTTGCAATATTTAGATATTTATCTTGTAGTTTATTTGCAGAGCACTTTAGATAGCAGACAATAAAAAGATTAAAACATACACAACCTTACTTTCAGCTGTTTGATGGTATGATGTACCTAACTATCAATTGTTTGATATTTTTAATTTCATATTTACTTAAATTAGTAGCGGATTAGCCAAAAAATGATTCTACATATGCCGATTAGATATTATGTCACAACTACTTAAGACTATAATTAAATAAGTGGTATGGGGAAAATCAATTTGAAAAAAACAAGGTTTGAAGTGTTTTAGTTTGGTTTGACTTGAGAAACGAAACCATTATTAAAGCAGATGTTTCTTCCTTAGATCATATACGCTCTGTAGATAGAGCATTAGCCTTTCTTGCCATATTGTATAATATAATATATAGAAAATGAGCCAAGATGCCAGACAGAAAAAGAGAAATGATAAATTTTTTGTCTTTAAGGCGATCTAGTCCAGTCTCCATAGACTGAAAAGGGGGATTGGCTTAAAATAAATGCCAAGTTAATGAAACTTAGGGTGGTGGTTCGATATGGTACAGCAGTGCTCCACCCGATTTATCGAACAAAATTTCTTTATGGAAATTCGGGGGTGTCCGAAAAACCGCAATTTTTTTGCACTTTCTTCAGTTTCTCTTCTATAACTTTTTTCCCTTGCATCCTACGGGATAGACCACTCTATTCGCTTTTGTGTTAAATTTCCTGTAATTCTCACTAGTCAAACATATTGTTGATCCCATATTTATTGAGGTACAGGGGTTCAAAAAGTGTACAATTTTCCAAATTGGTTAAAAATTGCAAAAAAAGTGATATCTAAGTTTTACGTATTGAAAGGTATTATGGTACTTGAATCTGATTTCTTACATGCAGTAACACCCCCCCCCCCCCCCCCTCTCCATCCCGTCGCCAAATTGTGACTAATTTTGCACAGTTGTGGTGGTACCACTGAGAAAAGACCTACTTAGACAGTAGCGTTCTCACTCAGTTAGTCACTCTAGCAGGACGTAGCGCGTTGGTTGTTGCGGTGGCGCCGTACATAGTCCGCACGACCGCACCCCACAACTCATAAAAAAAATTAATACATTGATCAGGCGTCTTTATACGTATTTATTCGCTTATGCTTATTGATCTAGATTTTTTAAGTTAAATCCGTAAAAATTGGTATTTGGACTTTCGGTTAAAGTTAAGAAAACGTACCGTTAAACCGCTTGACCGATTTGGATCAAAATTGGCAAAGATGTAAATGGAAACCCAAGGACGGACGTAAGGTACCCATTGAACTATACTAGAGTTCAATGAAGGTACCTACTTTCAAAAGACGGATGTACAGTACTTACCGTTGTAACCGAAGTCTATGCCGACGAAGTCGTGGGTAACAGCTAGTCCTTAAGGAAATTGGTAAACGATATACAAGCAACAGTGTCATGTTTTCTTGTGCGTATAATTTCAAGTTTTTATTGGAAATGATAGGATTCATGTTGGAAAACGTAGTCAATCAAATGATACTCCCGCTATCGGAGATTCAGTACCTATAGTAGTGCAAGGGCGTCGTCGAAGTTTGCCGAATTTCAATCACAAAAATGAGTAGGTATAATTGCCAATTTTTGATAGGCAGCTATATTATGTCTGAAAATATGTCGCTTCGGCCTGAAAAATAAAATGCTTGTGAATTATTTCTCTTCTATTTTAGTTACCTTTCCATCATTTTGTTATGTCGTTGCGTATACCTAAATGCATTTCCATGGCTGGAGTTATCGGAAATATTCTACACCATGTTAAGGTAACTTTCTGAATTCAATAATGTATAAATTTCAAATTTTGATATGGAATTTATTTAAATAAACAATAATTTAATGAATTCAGAAAAATTGTCTCTTTCTGAAATTATAAAAAAAATTGTTGTCGCTATTTAAAAAAAAATTTTTTTTTGTTCAACAAAAGGACTCGACAAAAAAATGTTTTTTGCCCTATAATACATATAGAATACGTAATACTCAATAACTCTCAATTTAAATGTTTTTTCCTAATGTTATTAGTTTTGGAAATATCGCCTGGACATTGCAAGCCAAACCATACTCTGCATATTATATTATGATTCTTTCCCCGTATATTTTAAAAAAAACTTCTAAACAAATTTGAGGTGAAATAGATTAAGCAAATTATGGGGTTAGGCGATGATCAGCTGTTTTTTGGTGTTTCATACCTACAGCCAAATCCCTCTTATATGGTCATATTCGTGGTTGTCATGGACGATGCCACAGCTAAATGGCTTGAATTGCCATATAGCTGTATATTAGAATTTCATTTGGCTGTAATGTACTCCATCACAGCCACATGGCATTCTCAGCTAAATTGTCTACTTGAAGGCGCTGCCACAACGAAAATGTAAAGCTATTATACAGCTTGCCAAAAAACAGCTATTCAGGTGCTGCCAAAACGTTGTCGGTTGTCGCAGCCAATTTTTGGCTGTGCTAGCTAAAGAGGCAGTCTTGTCTTACTTTGGGAGTACAGGTAACCAAGGAGTTGGAGTTGATTTGATTGCGTAAAAATTGGGTAAATGCAAATGGGTTGAGTTTGTTAGAAAATTATTGTAAAGATTATCACTTTCTTTAGACCATCCAGGAATGCATTCTTTGTGGTAACCTCTGGAAATTGACACATTGTTTCTTAAACTCATTCGAATTTCTTGTTTGAACATTTCTACTTGGCTTACTAGAAGAAGAAATTCGGACACCAACTGAAATCAATGCGTTGACAATGTGGGAAGTCACCTAAAACAGAATGATTTGTAGTAACAGGTTTCGGTGCATTATCTTGTGAAACACTGCAAATAAGATCCGGATCATAATCTTGTTGTCATCTTGAAATGGAATATTTCACGGTCTACCTACTCTATTAAATCAAAAATCTAGTGAAAATTTTTTATTATATTTATTTCATAATATTTTTCGTAAGTTGGCAATTCAAATCTCCAACATAAGCATATTGTTGGGGGGGGGGGGGGGAATTGAGGGAGCCCTTCAGGCCGGTTCACATTCAGTACTTTATAAATGTTAACAATATGTGTATCTTTACACTTTTATAACTAAAAAAAAAAGAAAATATAAAATAAGATTTCTTTAGTAACTATTTCGTAATTTAAATTATAACCTGTTATGTTTCCTCTTTGTAAAAAGGGAATTTTATTTACTGTGTGGTTTCTTGAAGAACAACTGCTTCAATATTATTTTACGTAGCAATCCTATTGAGTTTGGTAAATTAGGGCCAATATTCCTGAAACATAATGAGTTTGAGAGGTTCTGATCACTATGAATCAGCAGAGAGCCTAGTGCAATAATTATCCTGAAGACTGTAGATTTTGATAGTCCGTGATGATCCTGTAAAAGTGGGCTACCATCAATTACTATAACAAGTTTAGAAAGATAACTTTTCTGAAGAGCGGAAAGAAAAATGTCACATTGACAATTAATCTTAATTCCTAATGTAATCTAAAATTAAGTTACCTACAACAGTTTATTTTACCCATTATAGTTTATAAATCTTACATACAGCGTGTCCTAATAAATTTCCTTCAATTTATTATAACTAAATTTGCTAATTGTTCCACAAAATTGTTGATTTCCCTATATTTTGTATTTGTGTATAGTAGGTACCTATATATACTGACGTCTGTATAGGTAATCCTTGTGATTAGCTAACTCCTTGGATATCGATTAAGTACGTCAACCTCCTGAGATCCATCTGGTGCTCATTGCACTTGCTATCTCTTTGCTAATTAACGTTCAGTCTACAAATGAAAGTTTTTAAATAATATATGTGGTCTGCGTATTCGGTGGCCCCCATCATTTTATTTTTACCGTAACCAGTTGTATGGTTGGTAAGCAGTTCTCCTGTAGTTCGGAAGAAGTATTCGGATCGATGTATGTGTGCTGAGTATAATGAGATAGTATACTAACGGTTTCTTTACCAATCCTAAAAAGAGAAAGCGGACAAAATGAGTACAAAACCAAATTTTAAAGTATTTAATTACCTTTATAACAAATTTCAATAATAATAAAATTAGATCTGTAACACATAAGAAGATAATAATTAGTTTGAGGTGTTTAAATGTTTCCTTTAAAGGATTTATATTATTTAATGAAAGATTTTTATTACATTTATATTATTATTTATTGACTCTTTTAATTAAATGTTTTATTGCAGTACTATTTACAGTAGTTTTCTTTAATGTTAATGTTACTGAAGAACAGAGACGTTTGTTCACATCGATACTTACTGTACGTTTATATGAAATAACAAGTACATATATCGCATACCTGTTTGATCTATAATTACTACAGAAAACCAAAGTTGTTAAACAAAGTTTTGTTATTAAGTTAAAAGTGTAATACACAGAAATTACAATTAAGTAAAGGCGATATAGGAAAATGCATTTCTCTGTTATTCAAAATGATATGTTCTGAACACAATTCAAGACGCGCTGTGAATGAAAGAAATGGAAATATTTGAATAAGTACAAAGAAACACACTTAGCCTTATCATGCTTGAATATTGCCATCTCATATGTTAATATTATTTTAAAATTAGTAACTTAGGCCATTCGCTCAATATTAGCAAGATTATCTAAGCAAAGGGCTATATTGTCAAATCATATTTTATAGTAGGTAGATGATAGTATGTAAAATTTTACATTATGGGAATGATGATTAAGTAATTAGATAATATTGCTGTGTCTGTATATTTTAAATGAATACACTGCCTTTTAAAGTAAAAGTAATTTTCTTGAAAAGAAAAAGTTGCCGGTTCCTTACACTAAACGTTCTCTAAAGCTAATAAACAAATTACGAAGATTTAAAGCTATTAAATCACTGTGTGAATTTCTGTTCAAAATTCCAGCCACTTGGTTTTCAGATTTATACACTTACAGCTCAAAAAATGTTTGGGTCAATAGTGCTTATAATGGACTCACCCTGTACAATTGTTTATTCTATTAGGAAGCACTCACCATTCAGAAAAAAAATTCAGTACACATTTTACAGAGCTTCTTACACTTGAGAGAATTGAATCGTGAATTTTGTGAATGAATTAAGATGTTTAGATCACAAGGTGGAGTAAGCACCATTAGGTAAGTAATAATTACCCATTTACCTTTCAACTGGAGTACAATTTAATATGAAAGGGCGCCCATACAGTAGTTCCCAGGGGGGGCAATTTGAGGAATATTGAACAATTAGTTTTGTTTAAATTAAAAGTTTCATTAGTTAAGAAATTATTACTGCTTAGAGTCCGAGTTCAGGGGGGAGGGGAGGCAACTGCCCCATCTTGCCCTACCTTATTGGCGCCCTATGAAGGTATATAAGATCAGGTTATATCTGAACATGAGGTACGAAAAAGCAAGGAATCAGAAATGAAGAGTACACGGGATCGAGAATAAAAAGCAATAGGGGTATGAACTGATGATAATGGAAGAAACTACAAAAGACAAATGCCATACTCCATCCTGTGAGGTTAACTGAAAATGAAGAAATGAATCAAATTCGTAATAACGGAAATGGAATTAATTAAATAAGCCAAAGCAGTGCGCGAACATATCAGTTAGTAGAAAAGATAGATCATTTTCATCTACTGTAATAGATTAAGTATAATTAATTATATCGATTTAATACGTTATTATATATAAAAAACTTGGATATTAAATTATGGGTCGTGATCTTATTATCTACCGATTTACATATATACTATGTGAGTGGGGTGATAACATCAACAATAACAGCAACAACATTTTAGCAACAACAATATCGGAATAAAAATGTTACACAGGCCTCCTTCGTAAAAATGTATTATAACTATTAAAGCTTTTAGCGTTCCGTACACTTTTAAAAGAAAAATACTACATCGGGGCGCCGAAAGAGGGACTAGAATATAAAATAAAAGGAAAATGCACGCCGATGTTGTTCTTAAAGAAACTTTTTACCTATGTAACATTTTCGTCATAACGATATAACTGAAAAGCCAACAGACTATCCCACAGATGTCAATAACGAGTCTGTTATTAATATATATTTTAAATAAAAATGTACAATAGTCCTTTAGAGTTTCTTTGGTTGACACTAGATAACAATTGGCACACAATCATAAGAGTTTTATTTATTTTAGGGTAATGGGACAACACAGATGATTGGTGTTGCTCCTTTCCACGTTGAAAGTACATCACAGAACAGTTTCCATTTCTGCTATTTCAGTTGGAGAACTTAAACAAATACTGAATATTATGTCATTGTATTGGTTTAAATAAAAAAAAATGGAACGAGACGTAACTTTGACTTTCGCTTGCAAGGTGTCTTTAAGTGATTTTCCTAAAATAAAAAAATTTAGCCACCTTTTTTCGTTTGCACAGAAATCTTTCCACGGCAAACTTTTGATCTGAATCTTTTGATATTGCATAGCTTATGACGTGAAATGATCAATTTGAGAAGTTTGGAAGTATCCTTTGATACTGATTTAAACTTGTTCAAAAATATTTACTGTCCCTATCATAGAAAGCCTTGAGTTTGGTAGCAATCGATACGTCTAGTGCTTTATATTTAACCTAAGGTGCTTATTTGACACAGAAAAGAGTGAGTTATATGTAGTGATTAAATATCTTCAGAAGAAAGGTTTTCCTCCTAAAGATATTCATGTGGACATGGAAAATGTGTTAAGAGCACATACTTTCTTATATGAAGTAGTAAAAAATTCGTTCGAGAGTTCTGCAGTAGAAGAACAAAATGTTTTGAACATTATTGAACTGCAGATGAACACATAAAAATATAATGCTGTCCTTTGCCAATCAAACTAATTGTGACAGATTTGGAAAACACATTTAGAAAGTTGAAATGAAATTAAAAGAACTGCAAGCTTGATTATAATGGAAAAAACTAAAAAGGTAATTACGAAGGTCGTACATTTCAATGTTGGCCATAAAAAAATAGATTAGTCATCAAAGACTTAAAGGGAGGGGTGTTATCTTTGCAGTAAATTGACAGTTCTGCAAAAAGTTTTTCGGTCGCTGTCTTCCACAAAACACTTTTGGGTAAAATTTAGCTCGCGAGGCTTCAATGAATTAAAAATTCTTGTGGTCCATATCTAGTGGTTGGAGTTGCTCTTAATGGGGTGGGAACAATAATTATAGTTGAGAGGAATCTCAAATAACTCTAAACCTTCCCCATGTATGAGGGTTGTAACAGATAAAAGTTCTTCTGTCGTGCTATTTACTTTAGGTACACTTATAACAAACCTAATGGTCTGTATCAAGCACAATTGTGACAATGTGTGCCCAACGCCTGTGTTCAAAGTTTACATTGGGTCCCTCGATCTACTGGAGCTGTATGGTTCAACAGACACTAAACAGTGTGCAACCATATTTGTTTTTGGATTCGCCCTCTTAGCACGAGCTTTTATAATTTCAATATCCTCTGGGGAAAAGCATTGACAGCTAATGTGGTTGTTGAAGGTGCTGTAACGTCTCCTTGCCCTTATTTATCGCCAGGTGGGTTTTCAACATTGTTGATGGTTGTGGAAGGAATGAGACTGAACCAGCAACGGAAGCTTGTATTACTGTTACTGATCTATCAGTTACTGGACATGCTGTAAATGGTCATGAGTCTCGTTGGATGGTCCTAGTAATCCAAGCAGCATTTACAGCTTTACGGACGCGCCAGGAGAATCTGCTGATGTGGATGCGTGCCAAAATGAGAAAAAAACACCTGGGAAATTACTGGAAATTGTTTCACCAATGTAGCTTCTGTTCTCAATTCCATTGAAACTCTAGCGAAGCGAAAAGAACAACAAGCAAAAGCAATCGGGAAGGGCAACTGGCAAATTCTTCATCACCTGCTTCAGAGGCAAGGGAACAAGCATATACATGGTGTTTGTACTCAAAGTGGACAACGTAATAGAAGTTGTAGAACTCGTCAAAACTAACACTTTTGTTTAAGTAATTTTTTTCATTTTGGCGTTTGCTTTCGAATTATGGACCTTTGTTGTTTTTTTACAAATCTCTATATCTCCATTATTTTTTGTCGGATTTCAAAAAATCAAAATTTCTTGGAATTAACGTTTGTTCAAAGCTTTTTTATAAAAAAACGTAGAACAGCAAAATGGTAGTAATTTTAAATTAGGTATAGTAGGTAGTAGAGTAAATTTTGTGTTATTCAATTTCCAAAACTTAAAATGATTGCCATTTTGCTGTTGTAAATTTTTTGTAAAAAAGTTTCGAACAAACGTTTGTAGATATTAAACTATCAATTCCAAGGAACTTTGATTTTTTGAAATCCGACTACAAGTAAAGGAGATATACAGATGTGTAAAAAAAAACAAAAAGAGGCCTATAATTCGAAAACAAAAGCCAAAAGGAAAAAAATTATTTTGAAAAACGTGTTCGTTTTGACGAGTTCTATAACCTTTCGTGCCCTCTAATATCATTAGTTTTGAAAATAATGAAATATATTTTGGTTATGATTAACATTGAAATTTTGCAAATTGTAGTAAACCTCTAGTACCCCACTTCTCCCTACAGATTTTGAAGGGGGTCGGTTTTCTGAAGACCCCACACCAAGTCTTGGATTCTAGGAATTTTGGAGTAGATCGATATTTTTGATAATAATCGATTGAATGAGAATAATTCGTAATCAATCTGGTTGGAAACTAGCACACTGCCAAACTGTCTTACCGGCGAAGTCTCCGCTATCTTCTCAGACAGCGTGCTAGTGGATCGTATGGAGGATCTCCACCCCTCCAACGGAGCCAGCGGATCTAAGGCAATTTATGAATAAATCGGTAGGAAATGGAGATGGACCGCGTGGCTTCTTTCGTGTGAATTGAAGTGAAGAAGAGCTGCTGGTCAGAATTAGAGTTATTTGAGATTCCTCTCAACTATAATTACTTCAATGAATTGTTTTACAAAATTCTCTGACGCAGTGTGGTCAACCTTCGCATACGATTACGCCTGAAAACGTAAACAAGATCATCCGCATTCTTCCAGAGCTTCATTGTTGAAAATACAATTTTGGATTAGCACGTTTAGCGTTCGCAAGATTGTAAACAAAAAGCTGGGATTTCAGAGTTAGAAACTTTATAGTGTTCATTTTTTCAACGAAGCAATAAAAATAAAACAGCCTGGGAAATCATGCAAAATGCGTTGGATGGTTTTCCAAGAAGAAGATTTTCCCATCAAGCTGCTCCACAGAAACCAGAATAATGTCCCACAGACCAGAAAAAGGGAACCTTCGTCCATGGTATAGGCGGCCATTTGCGCCACAGCGCCGGAGGGGTTTTTCCAGAAGTATCCAAATCAATAGTGAGTGTGGGAGATAATAAAGCCGTGGAAAATGTAACATTTTAGGAGAAGATTCATGCTTCAACAGAACTGGATGTCAGCTCATTCGGTTCAATCCACGATCGGTCTCTGTGAAGAACTTTTACCGCCCAATTCGCCAGGTACCAGATAGATTATTTAGCGTAGGTCTACCTCGAATAAAAATCTTTAAGAAATCATACGGTACAGTCGATCCGTTGAAAATGATGTCGATGAAAGTTTTGTGGTGGAAAGTCAATTTCACAGTCCAAGTGCAAATATTATCAAAGCTTTGGTCGAGAATATTTCAATGTAGTGATTCAACATCAAATCAGAGTTCTGGTGACCCCCCTCGTTACTTCTAAGAACACCGAATCCTTTCGGGAATCTATGACATGTTATCTTCGATGACATCGTTCCAACAAAATGGTACAGGTAAATGTGCCGGCCGCCGTTCCACCAATTTGTGGCGATTGAAGCAAAGGAATTCCGTACCTGGTTCTTCCTCTTGGAGATTGTGAAGGTTGACATTTGGACACGCGCAATTGTATTTCGTACGCTCTTTAATAAATATTTTCAAAACTTGCTATGCTTTTCGCACGATAACGCTTGAGTATGTACTTAAGCCAGCGAATTTCTTACATTATCGTGTTCACTTAAGAGTTTTTCGTCCATGGAACTTGAACTCGTTTAATTCTTCTCACTTCTCACACTAAGGGACCACCAAGCGCCATTATACTCAAATAATCATCCATTTCCTATTTTCAGTAAATACTTTTTACTAAAGCACAGATGAGAGGTAAGTTTTTAAAGGAAAAGAATAGATCGAAAGCATGGAATCGTTATGGTTCATCACCACCAGTAACCACCAAGACGTAAAAATGGATAATAGTTAACTCATTAGAGTTAAAAAATTTGCCGCTGTAGGCCTCGGCCTATTCGGAAATCCACCACTGTCAAGACTATTTGAATTTGTACGAAAGATTGTTTTGTGGGATTCTACGCGAATCTTTTGATTTATGAGTCGCTTCCTCGAGGATTACCCTACAAAATTAAAAATAAAAGTGAGGGAAAGCTACGTAAGGGTTTGTCGTTGTTCCCGTAATTGAAATGCACCATCGCTAAGCGAGGATGTGGGTGAAACAACGAACTTACGGAAGATTCTTTTCTAGGTGGTTTGTAAAAATGAGCAAAGCATTAGCCTAAATGTATAAGGAGATTACGTCAACTCTTAATTAGGTTGGCAATTTTAAAAAAAGCACCGTCATAACTCTACCAAAATTGCTGTGGTTGTTAGTAAAATATGGTTAAGTACATACAAAAAATTAGTTATGGGAAATTAAAAATTAATCATGATACGATTGTTTTATTCAAAAAATGGACAAACTAAGTCAAAGTTTCCGTTCTCGTGAATGTATTTTGAAAGTAACAAACACGGAACTATACCTAAATAGATCTGTATTGCTTCCCATTTGATCAATATTTAAACTCTTTAACCTTGCTCGTGCCTTTTCTGCTGTTATAACAACTCTGAAAATAATTTTTTATTATACTGCTAATACTTACATAAATGACATAGATACATTAAATCTAATCCACTTTCTATAACGACATAATGAACTAATCATTCTATAACACACATGCACAGGCAATCCGTGTAGACTTACTCTGAGGAATCAGATGAAGAACTTAAGCAGGACTTAAGACAATTGGTGCTACGTTGAGGATGCCTACCATACATAACAATTAACATAATAATAATACACGCCTTTGGGTGTTGTAGTAAAGTACGTTAGTGTATGTTGCATAAGTGGAAACAAATAAGCAATTGTGATTTTTAAGAAAACGCGGTAAAGGCACCAATTTAAAAGTATTTAAAAAAAAATCATGCTGCGTGCCACTTGCACTCAATTTTACATAAAGGGCAGCAAAATTGTGTAGCCTCAAAAATGGAGAAAAAATTGCTATTATAGTAATATAACTACTCACTGTTTTTGAAGAGGTGGCTTAATTCCGTGTGACTCCAACTCCTTTTCTAGCTGTTTACATCTCATTTGCGACATATCCAGTTCTCGTTTAACTTTCCATAATTGAGTATCACATATTGGGTCACGACAGCGGTGGTTTCTAAGTATATCTTGAGCTTCGTAAACGGCACCACGAAATGTTAAGCTTTTACCCATCGATAGACTTATAAGAGCGCAGCAACCTCCCCGATCGGTTTTGGCGAGGTGCTTTCGCACATATTTGAAATAGAGATGTTCAAGAAATAATAATAGAGCCGCCAACAAAATCCCCGCCATTAATAAGAGAAAAGCGGACAAGAATTGTTCGAGCGCCAAAGGATCTGAGCTCTTATGCTCTTGCTTACCAGGTTTACAAGTACCCGTCATCCAGTATCTTCTCAAACGTTCAAGATCTCCGTTTTCTCTAAAATCGAGCAATCTTTTATTGAACATTTTTAAATATTTTGAATTTCGTGGAAATGCTAAACCATATCCTGTCATGGCGTACCATGATCCTACCGTTAATAATCTACAGTCTTCGTCTTGAACAGTTAAATAATCTAATACTGTTCCGTCGTATATAAAAGCGTCTAGTTCACTATTTAAAACTGCGGCTACTCCTTGTAGTATTGTACTTTTATTGTATAATCTCATATATGTGTGCATGTCCTTGAAATATTTTGCAATTGTCGAATCGGAGTGTGACCAAGGTATCGTCCCAAATCTTAATGTGGGCTTAATAGAAAACGGCCTTGATAAACGATGATCATCCAAACCTGAAAATAAATTACTAATACATTTATATCAGTATGTACAAGTTAATGTAATATTAAGTACAGTCGTGAGGCGCGTTATTCTTTAAGTAAGAAAAGAACTTTGGTTAGGAACATGTTCTGGAGGGTCTTTAGCGGGTCGCTAAAATGAACTCAGTTATCCCAGCCGCTCATCCAAGAGCTGTGATTTATTGAAGAATGATAACAAGCTGGTGTGTCTCAATAACTTTTCAAAAGGGTAGATGGGGGAGTATATTGCATGTATTGTAAAAAAGAAAAAATTCTGGATCACAGTGGTTCCAGTTTGGTATTCAGGTTAGAGAATGTAGTCTAACAAAATGAAAAATTGAAAAGCAAGTAAGTCGAAAGTGTACCGAACGGAATGTCCACGAGATGAAATATATATTTCCTCATTAGCGGCTTGCAATTCAGAAAAAGGGAACAATTTCGAATAAAGAGTAATAATCCACCGCATCGATCTCGCTTGTGGCGTTAATGGAAGGTAACAAAGCGGAACAAGACATGTTTCGACACCTCTAAGGTCGCAATCTTCTTTTGTCTCATCAAATCATTATTGCTTAACTACAGAATGGGTTTATAATCACGCGGAACTTAAAAATATTCGTATAAATAACCACAAAGTGGTCTGATAGAGTAAGGCAAGCAACAGAGGGAATTCTTCTGAACATGAGTAGCAGGAAAAATCTGTAAGGAATTTAGTGTGATAACAAAATGAAAGCCTGGTCACGTGATATTTCTTCTGAGAGAATGCAGCCTTACAATTTTCGGGGAAGGTCACCTTTCAAAAACAAAAATTTAATAGTTGTTAATGAAACCCAATTCAAGTGCGTATCTAAACAAACACAATAAACCCACTGTTCTAATCTTCAATTTTGGTTTAGGTCATGTGACAGGTTTAATATTTTTTTATTAGTCTACGAACTAAGCATGGAATTGAAGCGGGTTCCATTCTTATCTTACTCTGTTGTAGTCTTTGTCTCAACAGAAAATGCTGTTGACTCGATTGAAGAACAAAAATGTGTTCTTTTTGGAAAGTCTGGAATAATTCTGTAGAAGAATGGGAACTTTGAGAAACAGATTGTTTTTGACCATCACACGATTTAGAAATTGATCGAAACCATTGAGAGTAATACATAGGTGGACTAACTACAACAACATTTAGTTTCTAAAAAGAAACAAAAAATAGAAAAAATAGAAAAAAATCAACATTATCTTCTATTTAGTTATGAATTTTGATATAGGATTGAAAAATTTATAATTAAAAAATAATAATAAATATCCATTTTTAAGTTACGCAATGTAACAATATAACTATAGCTTCACCTCGAAACCTTGCTAATATTATGGCATGGAAACCAAGCGTCACTTAGTATTAACGCTGCGTGTGATCGTTATTTACATTAACAGTTAATGATTTGGTTAGTTTTAATTTATGAATTAGTTAACGAAACGTCATAGTTTCATTTTTAAATCAAGAATTTCCCCATTTAAATATCGTGAAAGTAAATATGTATACCTGAAAATTCAAAATATTCCTCTCTAGTAATCATGAAGGCTGCAAGGTTGGCAGTGTATATAGCAAGGAAGACTACGGCAAACATGGCCCAAACATTAGTCATAAATCTAGCTGTGAAGCCCCTTGGAGAATCAACATGTACAGCCGCTTGAAAAAGTACCGCCCACACCAGCCAATATGTACGAAATAACGAAAATCGATGTGATGCAGATGGTGAACTCTGTAAAATAAAAACGTAATTAATGGTGCGTAATTTTATTTCAATGGAAGCGTTTCGTAAAGCGTATTTATCTCATAACGCCCGGAATGAATGAATGGAAGATTCATCTGATAAAGTAAGATGTCATCAAATTCCAAGTTTTTTTTCCTCAAACTACCTTCATTGAATTAGTTTACTACGAATGAGAATAATTCGTATTACAGTTATGTCTGTTTCTCTCCATCCGTTCGTTTCTTGATTAAAATTAATGGAATCTATATCATCAACCGCATTTTTCTGAAATTTTCACCGAAACTCATTGAATATTTTTGTAAATCAATAGTGACTTTCGGTAATCCGGGCATAAAGCACTTTGTGATTTGGATTTATACATTTCGCTAATTCACGCGAAAATAGCTATAAGCGAAACTAAAGTCCATAAATTTCTAATTCTAAAGCAAACAGGTGAAATATTGGAAAAGTTTTTAAGACGAAGATCAAGATATATCAGTATATCATATGATATTTTGGCAGAGAAGACAAAAAAATGTTATAATAATCGTTAAGATATCTACAAATTTATAGCTAGTACGTGGAAGAAGGAACTTTAAAGAAAGACATGGGATACAACTTAGTTTCGTAATGAAACATAATCGATGTTTACATAAGAAACAAAATAGCTATCACGCTAATAAATTTGTAAATTTTTTTACTGGTTTAATTTGTTGTTAAGCGATGAAAAAATGTTCAGAATTAGTCAAAACAGGCTTTTTTAATATTTAAAAAACATTGGCAACCATTTTGAACATAAACTTTAACTACGGGGTTGAAGTTTATTTGTAGTTTGGACGCAACCCAATATTTTTTTATTTTTTTGAATTCGCCACACTTTTTTGATCTAGAGATAGCGTTCCTCATTACGGTTTAGCGTTGCTTGTTTTGTGTTCTCTATGATCTCAAACAAACGTGTTGCTATTTTGGAGCTTTTTCGTCAAGGGAAACGCCAGTGTTATCCGTCTGTTTAATGTGCCTCGGCAAACTATGTTCAAAGGGTGGTAACATGAAGGCTCTGGGCCGAGAGGCGAAGCGCACTATCAAAATAACCAGCAACAGGCAGATTTACTCGGAAACGTGTGCAACGAAATGGGAGGATCTCTATGAGAAAAGTCTTTCGCGAGACTGGTATTAGTGACTGGTCAGTGAGACAAATTGCGAAAAGCAGTTGGAAATGTTCAAACGCCAAAAACGTAGTTCTTCCATGGGCCCAACAGAATTTCAGTGACGCGGAATGAACTTTTGAGCAGGACTCTGGCTCGACCCACAGGAGCCTCTCTGAATGATCTGACCGCTCTACTCGCCAGATCTTATGGAGTCGATTTTGGAGGATAGGGCCTGTGTTAAGCCCCGTAAGAGTTTGTAGTCGACTGAAGTAATCTCTGCGCTCTGTGTGGGATCGATTGTCGCTGAAGGAGCTGCCGAAAACTTCAAGAAACGTTTGAGGCTCTATATTGATGGCGAGACTGGGCAATTCCAAACCAATTAAATGTTTTACTGCAAAATAACTACCTTATTTTGTTAAATTTCCTTTGTTCAATAGATTTACTATTAACTAATCACTATAAATCATTTATGAATGTCACCTATTTTTTTGTTATAGAAATTCTAATGGTATTTAACCATGAAGGGCTAGAATTATCAAAGAAATAGCGAAAATCAGTATCTGAATTTTTGATCAAGCTAATTATATGTTGTATTTTATTGTCATTTATACATTTTGACAAGGATCCTATTCTAAGCTTCTCACTTAGTTCTAAGATATTTCCCCTACTTGTTTATAATTGACCATCCTTCCCCTTCCCTACCTATCCCATTACTCTTCTTCTTCTTTCCCTTACCTCCTCCATCCAGTCTATTCCTCTCCCTCCTGACTCTAGAATTTCCTTTCAGCCTCTTTCCTCTTCTCTCAACTCTACACACTCATTTAACATATGTCCTACACTGCCTCATCCCTCCCCACATGTTGTAATTATAAAGTGTCGTTATGAACAACGCCATGGTCGTCAGACCAGGAAAAGATCCACTCGTAGAAGCCAATAAAAGGAAAATATCATAAAAGTATCAAAATCCAAGTGTAATAAGGGTAGTAAGAGAGACAAATAGTCTTCTATCGGAAATTTCGATTATATTAATCTGCATTTATAGCACTTATACAAAAGTTCTGCATCTACGAAGGACTTTGGTTAAATGGAAGATAATTTATCTATGAACTCTCTAAGAGGGCAATGAAGATGAATAAATAATTCAGAAAACCATTCAAAAAAAGAAAGTATGGCAATCAGTGCAGTGGAATATACCAGATGCCAATTTGAAAATTTGCCAGATCTCATATCTTCGAAATTATGGAGGGGGAACTACCATAACC
Source organism: Pyrocoelia pectoralis (assembly GCA_036250285.1). Classification (NCBI taxonomy): domain Eukaryota; kingdom Metazoa; phylum Arthropoda; class Insecta; order Coleoptera; family Lampyridae; genus Pyrocoelia; species Pyrocoelia pectoralis. The sequence continues at coordinate 39,689,763 of CM070079.1, read as the reverse complement.
CGCAGAGCATATCTTCTGTGACCACCCTTCTAACCGGCTTACCCTTATTTCTTAAATTGCTCTGCATAAGTACAATAAATTTGAATAAATTGATTTAAATACTATTATTCCTATTACATATTTAAAAAATAATCGATTAATTAACATTTGGTGAATAGCATTTTTAAAGAGCTTTTCAATGATGTATTACATGAGGATGCTGCGATTTCCTCGACACTTACAAATTTGTCTAATCGATAAACTCCGTCCCTCCACCCAATTTAAGTTAATTTAAATTGGGTGGAAAGACAGAGTTTTTCAATTAATGTACAAAACTCTGCAAATTGGCTATTATCAGAAGCTTGTTTAATGTCCTTATCCTTACTACACCATTGCGTTTTGTGCACTTCACTATGGGGAAAACGTTATATTAACACCGCTAAGAGTGGTCATATCATTCGGTTTATAGCAAAGTTCAAAATAAGTATAGCCTATCTATAGGTTTAGTGCTGCACAAAATTGCAATTTACTACTCATATGTGCGACGTGCGTGTTCATAAAGCTCTTCCTGCCAAAAGGACAACGGACTTAACCATGTCGTCAGCAGTTTAATTATGTTACTTTAGTAGACATAGGTATAAGGTACTACAGGCTAACACTAATTTTGGCATTTAGCAATAATTATAGGAACAAAAATTCTTCAAATTAATACACACAATTTAAAGTGGTGTAAAATTTAGGACACGAATTATAACATCGCACAAGGTACTTAACATGGTTTAATTAAATGAAAAGGATGATCAACAACTGGTGGGAAAATAAATCGCATTTAAAGGACGCCTGTGTCATAAATTTTGAATCGCTTTTCCCTCGAAATCCTTTTAGATTAGTTTTTAATAAATAATTTTTTGGCACGATTTCAAAGCGCTTTAATTAAAAGAATTAATTAACGAGCTTTGAGTGTTAAGCATAAATGAAAATACCTGTTTCAGTGAAAGCTTCATGTTAAATCCACTCGGTGACAACCATTCGAAAAGAAATATAGTAAATGTGGCAGCTTGTATGGCGACAACTCCAACTAGCATCCAAGAGGCCGTATCAAAAGGCTCTAAGAAAGCGGTGGGCGAAATAATACCCGTTCGTTTTGCAACAACGATTGCAATTCCAGTCTCCATAAAAGGAACGCTAAAATCCACCTGTAATAAGAAACTTCATTAGGGTACTTTCAGTTAATAATGGAAACTAGAATTCATATTTTCCTTAATATAAGCAGATGTGTTCTATCGAATTCTGATTCGGAAGGTAATATAAGGAACGTACTGCACAATTCCTTTGTTGAGAGAAACGTGTTATTGAATTGAATTTTTTATGTACCTACCTATTTATAGAAGTGGGAAATGTGAGAATATAGAGAAAAACTTTTGTAGCTGTCTTTTTGAAAAGCTTATATTTTATACGTGCTGTGTAATAAAATAGTTTTCAATTATTTCCGACAATTTGTTGCCACCTATTTATTTTAAATTAGTAATTCGTACACAGCGACTTCAGGTTTGTTATTATTATTACAATAAAAAAAATAACCTGAAATACATTTCAATTTGTTGGAAAAATTAGCTTTGCGGCATCCAACCAGAATGAAATAATAGTATATTATTACGCAACAAGTAGGTATAGAAAGTGAAGTTTTACTACCTATACGAGTGTGGCTCGTTTCTTTACTCAAATTGTTTCGAAAAATTCCATTAAAATGTTGATTTATATTAAAAACGTAACATAGCAACGTTAGAAACATAAAATCGTTTTTAATAAGAATCAGTTTCGAAAAATGTTCTTAATTGTATTCAGAAACATGAATCTGAATTTACAAGGAGAAAAGAAGCAGCTCTGCTGATATTTTGAGTGCTGCTGTTTCAGCTTGCTTCCCGTGAAACCAAAATAAAAGTCTGGCAAAATCGTTGCTATTTGGTATTTATCAATGTAGGTAAGTAGTCCATTACCGTGTCAAATGCGAAATAGCTATTTTTGTATTAAGGCTGGGGAATGTAATACAAATATAGGCACTCCTAATGGGAAGAATTACTACTAAAGTACGTAACATTATGCCGTACAATTTACACCACGTACATTGGCGAACCAATGTATATGATTTTTCATATAAAGAGTACTAGAAAATGCAAAAAAATTACCAAAGTAGTGCAATTTTTGTGTGAAAGAAATTATTTCTCAAAAGATTATACCACAGACTAGATTTAATCAACTTATAATTACCATCATTCCGTACATAAGGGTTTATATTAATGATTTGCCAAAGTAGAAGCGTACTGAACAACTGAACTTCAAAAAAAAGAGAGTTACTCTTGCCATCAGTTTACGCTCTTGTTGTTTAGGAGAATAAAAATGGCGGTATAATTCAAACATTGCCCCCCCCCCCCCTCCCGAAATAAGTTAACATTCTGCACTAAATTCTAAATCACATGGTCAGCCGTAAATTTTCTCATTACCGAATTGGGGATAGTTGACTCGACCTGACGAACTCTCATGCAGACCCCCCCCCCCCCCCCCGAAAAGTATCTATAGCCCTGCGTGAAGGAGGTGATTTTGGGCCGTGGCGGAATTATACACTATTTTCGTACGTTCTGTGAACGTTGAAGCGTTTGAATACCGCTGCAATAAATCGTTGATTTTGTTTGATTTTGACACAGCATTTTTACTTTTAAATGTTATACGTGTTCCTACAACGCTTTTTTACCGGGTAATTTTGTTTTTGTGAGTGCAGTGACAGTGGCCAATCCATACATTTTTCCGACCTACGTAAGTATTTTCACTATCGCTAATAACAACTTTGGTAATAGACTGGATTTACAATCTACGACCTTGCATTATCTCTAAGTACTGTAACTTGTGAATGCACATTCAATTCAATTATTATTTTAATAATTCAATACCTGTATTAATATTTCACCAAAATTTTGAACATCCATGATGTCAAGGAGCATATTAGGTATCTCACAGAAGACGTAACCAGATTTCTTCTTCTGAATCTACCTCAGATGTAACTTTGTGTATTTCCCCTCATTCTGATATGGAGCAAGACAACGATAGATTGATTATCTTACACAATCAAAGACTGTAAACAACATACTTAAGGATATTCTTAAATGCCACATTGTAAATTTAGTTACGGAACCAACGAGAATAATAGGTAGTTCAAGTGTTCAACTATGCCAAATACTTTTTTGCAGTGTAACATCGATCATAACGGGCTTTCCTATCATTCTGTACAAATCTTGGAAGTAGCAGTCCCCTTAATATGATTTCGGACTTTAAATATGCTAGATCATTTAATGATAGAAATTGCAACAATTTTCTACGTCATATGAATGATGAGACTTGCAATAATGTTTATGATGACGCTGATGAAATAAACTTAGCTTTTGAATTATTTCCTGCCATACTGAGTTATTATACATCAAATTATGGACATCTCTATATCTCCAACATTTAACCAATAACCATATTTGGATTCGAAAGCTCTCCAATATTTGTTGTCGGATTTCAAAAACTAAAAGTTCTTTCGAATCAACGATTTAATATCTACAAAGTTAGTTCAAAACTTTTGTACAAAAAACGTACAACAGCAAAATGGCGGCCATTCTAAATTTTGGAAATTGAACAGCACAAAATCTACTCTACTACTATAATTTAGAATGACCCATCATTTTGCCGTTCTAAATTTTTTGTAAAAAAGTGTTGAACAAACGTTGTAGATATTAAACTGTCGATTCCAAAAAACTTTGATTTTTTCAAATCCGACTCCATATTAGCAAATCATTAATTATAAACTTTAATCTGCGTGCGAATATAATTGGACAAATCCTTACTTATTTTATATTTCTTTCTAGTTTAGTAAAATTGTCTATTGCTGGAATGCAGTTAGTACTTGCTTTCCGTACTTCTATTGTTAACCATCCGGTTATTACTTACCTGCCTTCAAGAAGGCTTAAATAACCATCCGAACCAAAAACTGCATCTTTTTTCAAATATCTTTGTACAGTTAACATCACGATTAATAAAATACATAAACAAAATCAGCGGCTTAATTCAATCCACTACGTCGTTTCTCCATGGTCCTTGGAATCCGAATTGTTATTATCGTGTGTGTATGTGTGTACCGAGAAAAGATCAAGAAAAGCGGCTACAGTTACGTTTTCCTGCTCATCGCCATTTAGAAAAAACGAAACAAAGGGTTCCCGATTATTAAAATTCCGTAAGTTCCCTTTCATTTATTAACTGTTGTCTGTATCTGCATGCATTGTGTATAGGGTTAGTAGAAAAAAGGTCGTGATTTGGCTAACCGATTTTATTGTTCAATTTCATTTTTATAATGGGAGATAAGAAACCGTTAGTGACCGCACGTGGTGCATTAAAGCATCGGTTGACGTCTTTTACCAAATATCTGCAACCTCTTAAGACTAATTTCGATGAAAAAATTAATATTAACGATTCACAGCTAGCCGAATTAAAATTGCGTATTGTCGCCATTGAAAATTTAGATAAAGAGTTTGAGGCTGTACAGTTGGAAATTGAAAATTTATGTGAAAATGATGACGAAATTGAGAAGCAATACAAAGAGCGAGAAGAGTTTTCAGAAAAATACTTTTCGTGCCGATCACATGCACAATTAATTATTGAAAACTGCTGCATTTTGCGCCACTCTAATCTTGACTCAAATTTAGCTTCCCAAGCGAGTTCAGTGGAGTCATCATCATTTAATAATGTTACAAATGTTAAGCTATCCACAATAAACTTGCCCATTTTTGATGGAAATTATGCAAAATGGATAGAATTTAAAGATTTGTTCGTGTCCTTAATTCATAATAATTCTAATATAGATGAAATACAGAAATTTCATTACCTTCGGGCTTCATTAAAGGGGGATGCACTAAAATGTATTCATGCACTGGATTTTAAATCCCACAATTATCAAATTGCCTTTGAATTACTCATGAATAGATATGACAATAATAAAATCCTAATTAATAACCATATGAAGGCTTTGTTTAATTTAGAACCTATTGCTAAGGAATGTTGTTCAGGGTTAAGAGCATTAAATGATGAATTTTTGCGTATTTTACGTTCGTTAGAATCGCTTAAGCAACCAGTTGAACATTGGGACACAATGCTAATCTATTTACTGATGACGAAGGTAGATCGTACAACATTCGTAGAGTGGGAAAAATATATATTTGAAACCGAACAACCAAAATTAAGTCAATTGAAGGCCTTTCTTAAGTCGCGGGCGGAATTGTTAGAAACATTAGAGTCCAATAACACAAAAACGGTTAACAAAGAACGACGAATTAGCGCCGCAGCAACTCAAATATCTTGTTATTTATGTAAGGAAAACTGCAATTTATCGTTGCGAACAGTTTCTTGCGCTCAGTATTACAGACAGATTAGCAAAGGTAAAAGAATTAAAATTATGCAATAAATGTTTGGTAATGGGTCATAATAGCTTTGGGTGCAAAGGTAGAACTTGCAGTAAATGTAAAAGGCATCATAACGTATTGTTGCACATAGATGACGAACTAGCAGTAAACCACGCCAGTTCACAAAATTTTGTCCTTCTCTCGACAGCAAAACTTTCCATTATTGATGATCAGGGAATTGCCCACACTTGTCGTGCACTTTTGGACAGCGGCTCACAATCTAACTTTATCTCGGCGAAATATTCAAAATTATTACGTTGTGCTCTAATTGACACAGAAATCTCAATTCTTGGAATAAATAAGTCTACGTCCAGAGTTTCAAAAAAATGCGATATAACAATTACAAACGGGAAAGAGTTCACCTATTTATTATCGTGTTTGGTAGTTCCTAAAATTACTGACAGATTACCGAACCAAAATTTTGACCCTGAGCCTTTAAAAATACCCTCAAATATCAATCTAGCTGACCCACTATTTTTTAAAAGTAATGATATCGATCTATTGTTGGGAGCCGAAGTATTTTGGGAAATCTTAAAGACGGAAAAGATGTCATTAGGGAAAAATATGCCGGTTTTACAGAATACTGTGTTTGGGTGGATCATATCAGGTTCCCTTTCTATCGCGGGGAAGTCGACGCGGTGTCATTTTGCCAATCTACAAACCGAGAAATTTTGGGAAATCGAAAATCAAACCGATAGAGCGCTACCGATCCATGACGATGAATGCGAAGCTCATTTTAAAGCTAATCATACGCGTGATGATGAGGGACGATTTGTTGTAAAAATTCCACTTAAGTTACCAATTGAGAAATTAGGAGATTCATTTGATATTGCTTTCAAAAGGTATGGCTTTAGAGAGGAAATTAAAATTTAATAACGCGTTAGAAGTACAGTATCGGTCATTTATGCACGAGTACATCACCCTAGGGCACATGTCAGTAGATAAAAGTGACAGTCGGGATAATTCATATTTTTTACCACATCACGCCATTATAAAAAAGGACAGTTTAACAACAAAATTGCGGGTGGTCTTTGATGGATCGTGTAAAAGTAATTCAGGCTGGTCATTGAATGATATTCAGCATGTTGGACCAAGCATCCAAAATGATATCTTTAATATATTAATAAGATTCAGGCAATTCAAAGTCATTGTTAGTGCTGATGTGGCAAAAATGTATCGGCAGATACTGGTCCATCCTCAGCACAGGAAATTACAAAAAAATTATTTGGCGCAATAACGATCAGGAGGAAATTCAAATTTATCAGCTTAATACGGTCACATATGGGACAGCGTCAGCACCGTATCTCGCGATCCGCTGTCTGAAGGAATTGGCAAACCAAAATAAGCAATTATACCCCCAAGCTTCTGCAAAAATTTATGATGACTTTTATGTAGATGATTTGATCACAGGTTTTGATGATGAGGAGGAAGCCAGTGTAATTTCAAAGCAGATCAAAGATATTCTAGACTCTGCCTGTTTTTCCTTAAGGAAATGGGTATCAAATAAACCGCAGGTACTTATATTCAATGCGGACGCGTGTGATCCCTTAATAGAGTTACGTCTAGGCAAAGACGACAACGCCAAGACATTAGGTATTAAATGGAATGTTAATTCGGATACGATTTCTTATTATGTCACAAAGGACCCAAGTAATGAAATGACTAAAAGAGCTATGTTATCAACCATTGCAAAAATTTTTGATCCATTGGGGCTAATTAGTCCAGTTGTTGTTGTAACAAAGGTTATGATTCAGAAGCTATGGCTTGCTAAGTCGGGGTGGGATGATCCAATTCCGGCTGAATTAACGAGTAAGTGGATGCGTTTAAAGGCTCAACTGCCCCATTTAAATAATATATGTATGTCCTAAAAGACATTTCATCCAACCAAACGCAGATTCAGTAGAGTTGCACGGGTTTTGCGATGCTTCCAATGAAGCATACGGAGCTTGCATTTATTTGCGAAGCATAAAGGACGATAGTATTCATGTCAGTTTGTTATGTGCTAAAACGAAGGTAGCTTCAATTAAACCCATGACGACCCCTAGATTAGAGTTATGTGGTGCAATTTTACTGACGCGATTAATTAATAAGGTAATGTCCGCTTTAACCATTCAACCGAAGGCATTCATGTGGGCGGATTCAAAAATTGTGTTGCATTGGATTAGAACGGAGCCTCATTTACTCCAATCTTTTGTAGCTAATAGAGTATTAGAAATCCAATCTTTAAGTAATATTGAGAATTGGTATTATATCAATACAAAAGAAAACCCTGCAGACATTTGTTCTTGGGGGTTACTTCCTATGGACTTATTAAAGTCATCTCTTTGGTGGGAAGGTCCAAGGTGGCTTCAGATGCCAAACGTAGCATTAGAACGCGTTCTGACCGACCCAAACGTACAAATACCAGAATCCAAAAGGCAGGTAAAGGTTTATAAAACTGTCGAAAAATGGTCAATATTCACTAAATTTTCTAAATTGTCGAAACTGACGAGGGTAGTGGCATATTGTCTTCGATTTATCTCAAATTGTAAAGGCGAGAAAATAAAACATAATGACCAGCTAAGTGTGAAGGAACTAACTGATAGCGTTAAAAGATTGGTCAAGATATGCCAAATGGAATCATTTTATGAAGAGATTAAATTGTTACAAATGCAAAAATCGCCCATACGCTCAAAAATTCGAGAATTATCGCCCTTCATCGATAAAGATGGATTAATGCGAGTGGGTGGTCGCTTAAGATACTCTACGTTGAGTTATAATTCAAAACACCCGTATTTGCTAGACGGAAAGCATCCATTTTCTAAATTAATTATTAGACATGAACACATCATACTCTTGCACGCAGGCCCTCAGCTGACGTTATCCTCCTTGCGATTAAGATACTGGCCAACAAGCGGCATGAATGCGGTGAAAGGTGTAATTAGGAAGTGCATTTCTTGTTTCAAGTGTAAACTCCCAACCGTTCATCCCGTTATGGGCAATCTACCAAAACAAAGAGTAACACCTAACTGTCCATTTGCTGTAACAGGTGTTGATTTTGCTGGACCGTTTAGTTTAAAAAACAAGAGTGGTCGTGGTGCCAAATGCCAGAAAGGTTATTTATGCCTCTTTGTGTGCTTCTCAATTAAAGCAATTCATATAGAAATTGTTAGCGATTTAACGACAAATGCGTTTTTAGCAGCTCTCAAACGGTTTATCTCCAGGCGCGGGAAGCCAAATGAAATATTTTCAGACAATGGCACTACATTTGTAGGAGCCAACAGAAAAATGACAGAGGTACAGAAACATTTGATAAAAGACAAGCACTGCATTGTAGATTTTTGTAGTAATTTGAATATTAAGTGGAACTTTATTCCTCCCCAAAGTCCCCATTTTGGAGGCTTATGGGAATCCAATATTAAATCGGTAAAATCACACATTATGCGGGTAGCCAAAGATACGCCTTTCACATTCGAAGAATTTTATACACTTTGCGTGCAGGTGGAGGCGATAGTTAATTCCCGCCCTATCCAAAAATTACACTCCAATCCCAATAGCCTAGAACCTTTAACTCCTTCACATTTTTTGATCGGGAAGGCCTTAGTGTCAATACCGGACCCAAATTATTTAGACCTAAAGGCAAATCGTCTAACGAGGTTTCAGTTAATTCAACAAATGAAACAAGGGTTCTGGAAACGGTGGTCTCGGGACTACCTAACTCAATTACAGTCTCGAGCAAAATGGAATACGCCGCAACAGAATTTCGCAGTTGGGGATCTGGTCCTCATAAAAAACGAAAACCTCCTACCATTCAAATGGCCACTTGGGAAAATAATCGAGGTGCATCCTGGGGAAGATAATATCGTACGGGTTTGCACGGTGAAAACTGCGAGCAGTACCTTCAAACGCCCAGTAGTCAAGATATGTAGACTGCCAGGGGTAACTGAAGATTATGAGTGAGAGGAAAAACCTACAAAGTTAGTGTAAAAATTGTGAGTGTTAAACAAAAGAACATAATATGTTGGAATATTGTTTTTCATTGTTTTAATGTTTTAAGTTTTTAATGTTAGGTAATTAGTTAACCTTTGTATTTTAATCTTTAGATTGTCACAACGTGTATATAGACTTGCTTATGTTATTATCTTATAATGTATCTACACAATTTTTTTATGCGTAATTGTTTCATGTTATTAGGATTTGGTATGTAACTTCATGTTTGTTCCTGTGTCCATAATGTTACTGTTTTATTGTAAGCTTCCTACGATTGATGTTGAACTTGCATAGTTCAAGGGGGGGAGTATGGACAAATCCTTACTTATTTTATATTTCTTTCTAGTTTAGTAAAATTGTCTATTGCTGGAATGCAGTTAGTACCTGCTTTCCGTACTTCTATTGTTAACCATCCGGTTATTACTTACCTGCCTTCAAGAAGGCTTAAATAACCATCCGAACCAAAAACTGCATCTTTTTTCAAATATCATTTGTACCGTCAACATCATCACGATTAATAAAACACATAAAAAAAATCAGCGGCTTAATTCAATCCACTACGTCGTTTCTCCAATAATAAATGAATCTCTTTTAGTAAGAACAAGCAAGAAATTAATTCCCCATTTTTAGGCATTTACCTTGATTCAAAATTAAAATGGAATAGCCTATCCAAAAATTTAGTATCGAGTGCATACGCCATACTTAAATCATCATTAAGTAGTGAAAAGGAGCTAGTTTCAGCTATGCACGCTTCTACGGCAAGGGCGCCGCCAAAGAGGCAGCCTCCTGAGAAAAAGAGTCAGGAACCCCCTGGGAAAATTTTCTGGCAGCGCCGTTGTTCTACAGCAAAGTTAAATACGGAATTCTGTTTTGGGGTCATTCTAATTTAATTCATAGTGGATGTAAAAGGAGAACATCGTGCAGAAATATAATATTTAGGCAGCTAGACTATTAACTGTAACTGCTATTTATATTTTAGAAATTCTAATGTTTATTAAAGGAAATGCAAATGAGTTTTCTGTGAATAATTATTAACCCAAATACAAAACACGGCATGGAAAGGATTTTTGCATTCCTGTACATATAGATTAAGTATGTCAGAAAATAAGCCAAGATATATGGGCACGTTAATTATTAATAAACTGCTAGAATGTTTAAAGTCTGAAACCTGACATAAACAATTTAAGTTGGAGGTAATGAATTTTGTACTATAGATACAGTAGAAGAGTATTTGCCACATTCATACACATAACTACTTTTCTTTTCTTTTTTTTTGGAGTTTTGTGTGTAGATTTGTTACTGTTAATAATCGAAACTTATTTATTATAATGACTTGATCAATACCATACTGCATAGCCTAAACGATCTAATAAACATTATTATTATTATTATTGTAAGTCGGAGCCCCAGGGGCCAAGGGATTATAGATGCCAAAGGGACGAAATCGTCGTTCACGGCCGAATGCAAACAAGATTTTTTGTAAAATCGTTTAAATAAATCCACCTTAAAGCTTTGAAAAAGGAAATGGCACGATTCGTTCTCAAAAATGAAGGTATTGGTTGCTATAGTTGCATATTTCAATATATAACTATTACAGTTGCTGATTTTTTAGGCCTTATAGCGCAAAAGGCACTATTTCCGCTCGCAAATTACTGCAGATATGATCTAATTTTAATACCATTTTTCAAAAACACTAATTTTTTAACTATCATGAAAATCACAAACATGCTTGCTATGGTTAGGATTGGCAGTGCCATTTTGTTGTCTGTTGCTTATTGGATGAGCGTAATCTTGTCTTCTTTTTTCTTTTGTGTTATAAAAATGCCTTATCCACTTCCACAGTGACTTTAAATAATGGGTTTGTAACGTATGTTTGAGTTTGATGTCTGATGTAGTTACCATGAAGCAGGTAAACAAATCGTAGATTGTTGTTATTACTAAACGCGAAATTTTAAAGAGATGAAAATCATTTATGGGGCAAAAAGAGATTGCGAAATTGTACATTTTGCATTAACTTGCTGAAAAATGGATGACCTCGTGTTTGAACACAAAATACGATTAACAGACTCAAAACAGAATTGGAATCTCTAGTCGAAACCTACGTCGCCGTATTAGGGTTGACACGCATTTTCGAAAAGTAAAGAAGTCTACCAAAATACACCCATGCACAACTCGAAATAATATCTGGATGTTGCAGATCACCGAGGTGTAGGCAATTTGCGAGAAAATTAAAATGGATGATGGAAAATATTTCACGCTGTCTCATTCAGCAATGAAAGGCAAACATTGATTTTACAAAGCAGACTAGCAATGAAGTTACGAGAATTTTAGGACGAAATTACAGCCAATATTTGGTAATTACGAAAGGCCATTTTTAACACATTTTTAATTACACAAATTGAACGTTTCTTTTCCAAGCACCAACAATTTGTAATTCAAATTATTTTACCCAACACAAGATTTATGTGTACCTAATAAAGTTGAAGAACAGAAATTAATTTTTTTAGACTCTTTAAGGCGAGGGCTTCTAAGCCAAATTTGCATTACAAAAATCTTATTTATTGTTTTGGGTTGGGGCGTAGCGGCGATTTATATGTACGTATTTGCTCATTCGTGTAATTATAATGGAACGAAAAAACTTCCCTTTTAGGTTGATATCCGCAATTGTGGAGATTTCTTACTTACGGTGTTTGACCTCCCAAAATTCAAGTAAGTAAAAAGTTCTTCGCGTTTTAAAGTATAAGAGAGAACAATTAGAGGTTTAAATAGAGTAATTATGAAAAGTATTAACAAGTCACATTCAGGAAGCAACTACGAGAAATGTTCTGAAAATTGTTGGTGCAGTGAAAACGATACTTTTGAACAAAATGATGTGCTTGTCATCTGATTATATATGAGAAACTATCGAATTAAGATGCTATGTTAATTAAAGGGGTAATGGAGTATCGAGTCTCTTTTCTAAGTTAGATCGGTTCAAACTTATTAATTGGAATGGTGTGCACAAATAAATCCCTTAGAGAGCGTTGTGCTGTGCTTATCGAAGAGTATCAAAACCTTCACATTGCCCCTTTTCGTATCATGGGGGAATTAAGGAGTCAAGTTTTACCACTAAATGTCGAATGGTTCTTCACCTGGTACGTCTGGATGTTCTATCAATTATCGCCAAATGGTTGGTTCTCCACACAGCAAGATCTAGTAAGATTTCGAGAAGACACAGATACGCAGAGCTACGTATAGAACAACTTCTGACTAATTTTTTGCTATCCGATGATTAGATAGAACAGAAGTCGAGATATCTAAACTTCTCATCGCATGCAGATTTCTATGTTGACGATCCTCTCACTGGCGCTGAAATCGGCGTTCTCTTCATTCAGGTTGTCTTGTAATAGTTATAGGGCATCTCACTTACTTGAAGCAGAAATCTATCCAGGTGAGCTTAATGTAGCATCGTACAATCACATTACCATTCTTAGTTTAATAAATTTAACGTACTGTGGCCTACTTTTTATGGATTTTTGAAGACGTGTCAACACTAAGTACAACTTCGTTTAATAATTGTCCAAAGGCTTTAAAAACCCAATTACCTACACTTCTCGTAAAAGTGTCGAGCATCGATATAAAATTCACAATGTCTTACAGATCGGCAGCGACGTGATCGCCTCTTAATAAGTTTTAAACTGTTTACAGTTGCCGATGGTACCATAGGTTTATAGGCAGCCTTCGATTTTAACAAAAATTCAAATTTTAATTCAAATTCTTACATTAGGCTTACCAACGTACTTGCAGTATTGAACGTAGGAACTCTTAAGGAATTTGCGATCAGATTAATAAAACCATTTGGAACTTTATACCTGCTCATACTTTTAGTGGTCTATGGGTATAGTTATTGCAAACTCTTTTTGCAACCACGTGATCTATGCCGTCAGAATGACGTTTTATTACACCAACGTACCAGTTATACATCAGCATTACAAACCGCAGTGAGTTCTAGGGAATTTCGCTCGAGCGGGTTGGCGGTAGCGCTTTAAAATAATCGCCATTCACAGAACACTCACTTTTGCCATTTCTCATGTTGATGTTTAATTTCTAACCTCATATTTTCATTTATTTCGCTTCGTGTCTCTAAATTTTTACGCGTTTATATACTGGTTTCGTAATAAAAAATCTGTTCTTTTCAGAACAAAATTTTCGTTATATTAGATTTCGCGTTTATAAGTATGTCTCGCAAGCGGTTTGGTAGTAGAGGAAAAGAGATGATTGCATCTTTAACTTTGTTTTTCGAAGCTGAACGTGATAATGGTGGTCCTTTTTTACCTTTAACTGCTGTTAGAGAAGTACATACCCACATTAATGTTTTAATTACGCCGTATTAAATATCTTCTTTCAGCGTGTGGCAGCCGCTTTAAATATTAGCATCCGTACGGTGGATTCAGTTTCACAAATTGTGAAAAACAATGACGCATTGAAATCACCGAAGAAACGACAAATTCATAAGAAGCCAGTTACTGATGTTGAAACTTTTCAGATGGACGTAATTCGAAATACAGTTTACAGAATGTATGAAAACAGTAAGTTCTTTTGTATTTTATAATATGTATTAGTTATATTTGTTCGTTATTATTTTTAGACGAGCACATAACTGTGAAAATACTTTGGCAAAAATTGACTAACGATAATATTTTTTGTGGTTGTGAAAAATCTCTTCATACCGTTTTGAAAAATATAGGCTTCACATGGAAAAAAGATAATCCCAGACGGGGTTTGATGGAATTACCTGATGTCGCTTTGAAACGAATACGTTTTTTAAAATCGTACATGTCAATTAAACGTGAATATTTGTATCAATTTGTTTACTTAGATGAAACTTGGATATTCCAAAATGGGACAATAGGTAGATCTTGGCAAGATAACGATTTAAAAACCGTGAAAAGTACAAGAGTAGATGGCAAAAGGTAAATTTTTATTTCGATGTTTTATTTATAATGTACTAATGTTGCTCATTTAGGTACATCGTTTTACACGCTGGTAACGAAGATGGTTTTATTCCTGGCGCAGAATTAATTTTTTCTTCATCAACGAAAAATCCAGCTTGCCACGGAGAAATGAATGAAACAAATTTTTTGCATTGGTTTGAATACCAGCTCTTGAGAAATTTAGAAAGACCTTCTGTAATTATATTGGATAACGCTTCATATCATAGCACTACGCTAACAAAAACACCAACTAGTGCTGGGAAAAAAGAAGAAATTAAAGAGTGGTTAATAAAGGAGCGAATTCAATTTGATGCAAATCTATTTTAAAAGAGAATTATTAGAAAAAGTTGCAATGTACGTTACAATATTAAAGTTACAATACTTTTTAACATAGGTTATTTTAGGAACAAACCTCCTAAAATATTTGTTGTGGATCAACTTGCTGAACAATATGGACATAAGGTATTACGGCTTCCTCCATACCACTGTATATTTAACGCCATAGAGCATATATGGGGAATAACAAAAAGTTATTACAACAAACATATAGGTAGGGATGGGAAAAGCATTGAAAGCTGTTTGAATATGTGGAGAGAAGCTCTAGGGACGGGTAACATCAGAAATATGGAAAAACAATATTCGACATACCGAGGACGAAATTCAAAAGTGGTGGGATCGTGAAGTGATGTTTGATCGAGATGACATTGCACCAATAATAATAAATTTAAATGAAGATAGTGATTCTGAAAGTGATGTTGATATTTAATATTAAGTAATTACTATGTTAGTCTCGATGCCGCATTATTGTAGGTATAATGCATCTTGCTTTCTAAGTGATTTTGTAAACACCTTCAGCAATATGTTTTTTATAATTTAACAATTGATAAATGATTTGTAAAAGAATGCCTATTATTTTCATATTTTTAAAGAATTTTTTGTATAAAATACAACAATGTCGTGATACAGAAACCAAACTTTTACCTACGATCAATGTATATTCGGATGGTCAATTTTCATAAGCCAGAAGCATTTATTAAAATCTTATTACAAAATTATTAGTGTATTTTAGTTTTGACTGTGAAATTTATCAACATAAGTTTCGAAAAAACATAAAGAATTTTGATAACATAACCTTTTTATTAAATGTTGAAATGTAAACAAACATTTCACAACACTGCTTAAATTTGACGTCATGAAGTTTGATCACGTGGTTGCACAAAGAGTTTACAATAACTATAATAGTGGTTATTAAATCCGAAAAGGAATATATCTTCTTTAACACCATAGCCTAGGATATTTTTGATGGAACCACCTAGATGCAGATACCACTTTCGCATCTATTCCACTGCTTAAAAAAAATGGGTTTTTAAGAGATTTGGAGTAAGCTCGTTAAGGGCATCGATTCTGGCGACACTAATTTAGAATTAATGCTTAGAAAGTGAAACGTTATTCTATGTCAAGGTCATTCTGAAAACAACTCTAGATTTATAGGCAGCACGAACATTGAGAACAATGTGTCCTTTTGGTGATACCACCGTAAGGAACCTCTTTTTACGAATTATTATTAGATTTTGAAAGTCATTAGTACGAAAAAATTAAAAATTTGGAAGTAAAAAAAGTTTTTTTGAATTTTCATTATTTCTGTACCACTTCAGTGCCTATAATACAAATTACCATATTTTTATAATTAAAAAAACCGAAAATGAATAAAAAACGAATTACAACGAAAATTTCACAGACATTCTCCAGACAAGTTTAATTAAGTAGCGATTTTAGTCAAAATAGAGACGTAGTGCATTATATTTAATTTATTATTCAACCCAAACGTCGTCCATGAACATGTGAGAATCTGAGAATGATTAAAATGCTTTTATAATACATTTCATGGCGTCACATATGGACTTTAGTTTTCCAATTTTCCCAGATTACAATAATGAAAATTGAGAACTAATACAAGATGATGGGTAAAAAGTTTTTTGCTACGTTTTTACTTTAAAATATCGGGAACCAACATTACGGATTTAGCATTTAAATCCCTATTTTGTCCAAGTCTGTTTGATGATTTTGCTCGTATTAAAGCTACATAAGTTAAAACTAGTCTCACGTACGTTTTATACTCGTATATTCTAGTTTTGCTTAATCGTGTTTGTCTTATTTCTTCTATAGTTATTTTGCTGAATGGATACGGTTCTAGGTAGATAATTGCATCATTTCCAAACCATCAGCTTGGACCTTTATACATTGATATAGACTTAGTAGGTACGATGTCGTCCGCGTAGCATATCATTGCCACTTTTTTATCGCTAAGTTGGTATTCGATCCTTGTGTCTTAATTAAAAAATGTCAGGCCTAAACTATCTCCTTGTGGAACTCCCATGCCAATGAGTGGTTTGCTCAGCTCATGTTCGTGAAGTATTTTTGCAACCTCTTTTAATCATATTCTATCGAAGGTTTTCTATAGACCTACAATGAAAAGGCTGGTTTATTGAATTCGTTACATTTCCCCTTGGGTTCTTAGGAACTCGGTACTCAGGTACTCGAGCACTCTCTAAGTATTAAATTTAATTTGTATAGTACGAAGTCATTGCATTATTACGTAGAATAGCGGTTAGTGGGGGGAAACCATCGTTAGTAGTTGCCATTTCAGTAATAATGGAAGAGTGGAGTAGTGAGTATCACGCATTCGCTATCGAAACGTATTTTAAAAATAGTGATTCGGTGGTCAAGACTGTTTATTTCGCACGCATTTCAATATGAACGTCATGATAGTGTTCCATGCCTATGGGGTTATCTTTAAGAGCAAAGTGTATTTAAATAGACCGCAAAGAATTCAGGAATTAAAAGAAAACATTCGCAATGAAATTAATGCAATTTCTATGAATATGCTAGAGTGCATAATGAACAATTTGCAAGACCGTTTGGAACAGTGTGTAGGCGGTGAAGGACATCATTTATTATCCATAAAGAAAATGACATGTAGTGTAGAGTATACTATCGATTGCTCGTATGTGAAAAAAATATCTTGTTTCATAAATTTGTAGTTGAATACCAAAAATGGTCAGGTTCCTTTGGCGGACCCTGTATTATACAGCGAAAGTATACTTCTTTGAACCGCTTGTATATCTTGTTCTTATCATTTACATGAACTTTTCTCGCTCCTAATGCTTCGACTGCCCTTGTGAGTAAATTATATTTGTCAGGATCTTTACGTTGGTTGTCTTCTTAGAGTCTTTAACAGGATGCCAATTTTTCTTATTATACGTTTTTCATAGAGCTAGACAGTGGTACCATTGTTGAGTGATTCGATATTGTACTTCTCGGGTGGTTCCTTTTTATGGAAAGTGACTTTTTGGTAATGTTTATACATATAATACTAATCCGTACGTTGCTGATGCATTCGTACTCTTACGTTCATTATTCCAATAGGATTTGTTATTACACAACTTATAATTGGTTGTTGCTGTAGACGTGTACTTAACAGTGTCTTATAATTAGAGGGCGGATTAATATGCACATAAAAAGTCACATATATGCGCATATATATGCACCAAATATGTTAAAGATATGCAGTCAGTTTGTTAAAATATGCAACATTATATGCAAAATATGCGTACCAAGAAATAATAAACAACCTGTATTAAACAAAAACTGTTATGTGAAAAAGGTTCTTAATGAAATTTAAAAAATTAAGTAATTAAAATAATAATAATGTATATGTGTAATATTAACTACAAATAAACTTACGATCAGTTGGAGAATTAAACATATTATTCTGATCATCGCTTTTCTGCCTAAAACAATTTACAATAAGATGTTTTTCCAAATTTTTTAAATTAAATCCTTGTCGCGTATCAGATAAAATATATCCCCGTTCGATCAAGTGGATGTAGGGACGCGATTGAGAAATCTCGGTAAGAAATGCAAGGCAGCTCCATGTAAATTTCGATATGATCGAATGCTACGGCGAAATTATAGCAGTGACGCTTCTCTTACCTTCTACAGGAATTTTTAAAGGTTTTCTTTTTTAAATTTTAATCTTTTATTTAAAAAGTTTCATTTACTGTGCTCGTTTGAGGAGATGAGAGAAATTTTTTTAAGTAAAATGTCAAATTTATTTAGAAATGCACAAATTATGCAAGAATATACACATTTTACAAAAATATGAACATTGCTGCAAATATATGCAAAATATGCAAAATTAAATTGGTGTCATATAACTCGCATTAATGTGATTCACCTAGATACGGAAGGGTACTTTTACAGCATCAATATTCAACAATATGCATTTTGCATATAATCCGCCCTCTACTTATAATATTATAAGTTTCTGTATAATCTCTAGAATTATTGCGTTGACATTCCTTGCATTGAAAGTTTCCATTTTCGTTCGGTGTTACCTTGGTAAGTGTTTTTTCCAAACTTTTCTCTCTCCTTACTTGGTTTGATGCATAAGGAAAAAAGGATTGTAGGTTCATTTTTTCTTTCTACCAGAAAACAGTCGATTTTATAGTTTTCTGCTTTTGCTTGTATTTTGAAGTCTTTCCTGTTTCAAAAAGTCTTTCCTATAATGTTTTTTAATTTCCTTAATCGTGTCTGAAGAATTTAGTGCCATAAAATGAACTTTCAACTGAACTTCGATCGAACACCAGCTGTTATACTTGAACTGTGAAGATACTGATCTTCTAACCTTGCGGATGAAACCGAACTGTACTGACGTGACGTAAGGTGGAGACAGAGCGGGAACATTCTAAGAAGGTTTATGTACTAAAATCTGTACCGAAAAGTTTCTGCTTAAGTTCAATAATACAAAACGTTTATAAAATACTAATATAGGTAATATGTTATTAAAGACTTCACATGGAAAAGGACAAGGAAATTAGTGAAAGTTGCCTTTTTTTACAGGACAGTGTATCTCCACGCAATTACTGTACTTAAATATCTAATTTATTCGTACCATGCTCATTTCTCTCAAATGAAAAAGTTTAAAACAGGGTTCCAAACTAGGAAATGATGGAAGTCTTAGATATTTGATTTACAAGCATATTCCTTTACTGAATATGCACCATAAATGCAACATGCAACTAATAAAAAACGAATTTATCAATAGAAATGAATGGACTTACCGCCGCTTCCCTTTCCGCATTGATCATTAAGGAAGTCATAACCATATCAGTTTTTCTATTTACTAATTCTGCAATTAGGCCGTTCCATTTCCCATTCTCGTTCGTACCCCAACGTCCATCCTCAACTCGCACTAATTCGTATGTAAATCCTAATTCTTCGGAGAATTTTTCTAACAAATCTATGCAGAAGCCGGAACAGCACTGATAATAGCTTCCATTTCTGTGCGCTTGACTCATATCCACCCTAAAACAAAGAAAAAAAAGCTCATAGAATTGTAAAACTATTTCAATCTCTCAAACTAAATTGATTGAATTTCTAGGGATTTATGTCAAACTTACAAAGTTAAGCAGTTTTAGTAGGGCTTTTGATCCAACTGTCTTTGTTGAATTTGCAAATGTGATAAGTGATAAGTAACTTGTCTACATGACATGTTCTAGTGAACTTATGTTAAAATTTCATCATTTCGTAATGAAGAACTATTGCGGTATTAATACAATTCCCTCCTCGTTATTTCACGGAAGGTTGTGGAATGTTACATTCAGGAAATGAAGCATTTGTTCTACATTTTAGGCATCGTGCTTTTACGCGAGTGATTTGTAATCTGTTCGGATATTCTTAAAAAGGAATTGGTAGATCACAGTATACAAAAATGTACTTGCCGAGCAACCAATCCTTTTGATCTATAATGGAAGTCATATCATGTTTACAGATTGAGCTCTTATGGTGATGAAAAGCTTGCCTTTGTCTGTAATATTCGAGAAGCGTTCGGAAAATTTAGGGATGTTGTAATAATCTGCCGTTAATAGGTCTTATTGCTTCATTCAGTAAGACAATTTTAAAGTTTGTAATACGAGGGTTGTCTTTTTAGTTTTGCATAAAGTCAAAAAAACAAATAATTTATGGACTTAAACGTGCTTATTGTCTTTCAAGGTATTCCCCGCGAAGCTCAATAAACTTTTTCATCCCTTAAAACCAGGTTATTAAAACGGTTATTACAGTCTGTAGTTGGAATAGCCCAAAAGGCAATTTGGAAGGCTCGACTACTTCATCCGTGGGGCGTGGACTGGAATCGTCGGTACATTCTTTAGATTAGAGTAGGTGAAGGAATCAATAGAACTTAAGTCTGTACGGAGGATGATCTAAAACTTCGACAAGAGAACGTACTGTTCGTTGTTTAGATGTTGGTCTGCCTCTTTCTGTTGAAATGTATGGGTTATGTTGAGCGATCCGTGTAAGTTAAGGGCCGAGGAATTTTTTATTTCATGGGAAGTGTAAGATATTGCTTGTAAGGATTGGTTTAGTTTGGCTTATGTGGAAGTAGGTACTTGTTAATTTTAGTAGATAGGGCATTATTTATCGTATGATATATGTTTAGTGGTGCTGTTAGCGATGTGGGGCAGAATCAGAGAGAGAGAATTGAGAATCCTTGTCCTTCTTATTGAATGAGAGGGCAGGTCGCACTGAGGGACCACAAGACGTCACGTGATTGATTAGAGAAAATGTACCCAGATCTAGATCGTCGATGAAGATAATCCTAAAAGGAAAAAAAACTAGTAAAGAAGCTGAAACACGATCTTCGGAAATTGAGTTGGGTGCATTCGATGACCTAAAGTAACGATAATGGAGCCCATAAGACAGGTAGATCAACAAAACTCGACTCGATTAAGTTTGGTTGGGAAGAAGAATAGGGTAGTCCAAATAGTGGAGAGAAACTGTCTCTCGAGAGCGTCTATGATAGTCTGATGGTCGCTAACCGCTCTGTAGTAGGGGATCGATATTAATTGCAATCTCAACTTTGAGCAACATGTTACTAAGATGTACCAGAAACCCGCACATGTTGCCGACCGGTTGAAGAAATACCGTAAACCGATGGCACGAGGAGAGGAAGGAATGAGACTTCTTACATCCATAAATGAATACACAGAAAGTTGGGCGAGACGAGATACCCATTCCCCTAATTTGAAATCCGAGCCGCTTAAAAAAAATTAACGCCAATGAGGTGGAGATATAAGACAGGACACGCATTTTGGGTCTGTTAAGGTGGTGAATAGCATTGGAGGATGGGGAGGTAATGTTCGTGGTGACGATAGTGAATCCAAATGTTGCTCAGTGAAATGAATAAGGTGGTAAAGATAAGGGAGAGTTGGTAAAGAGCAAGGAGGGGTACGAGAGCGGGACATAATATAAAGAACATCTTTTCATGACACCCGATAGTGTCTTCCCTATTGATTGCGTTCTGCAATTTACGGAGACCGCTTCTCCTCTCCATGGTAGTCAACGTCTCTCAAGGTATCAGGTGTCAGCTCTTACATTCCAGTTGGTTCTCCTAGGAATGATAAAATAGTGCTATAACGGTGTACAGTGCGATAATCTTATGTGGCACGAGGGCTTTTCCTTCCGAAGAACCACTAATAGAAGTTCTTCGGAGGCTTGTCTATCACTCTTCGGATGTAGATAAAATATCCTCCCGCAGTACATTGAAAGAAGTCCGGTTGTAGTAATGAGTCTGACCTTTTTTATTTGGGTTCGCTAGTAGGCCGTTGCAAATGCCCTTAGAATAGCATTATAAGTAGTAGTAGCATACACAGCAAAAAATCGTCTTGGTCTTTTTTCATGCCGGGAGGTCTAAAAAATGTGCCGATCAATAACTTTTGTTTTCTTGTAGAAGGATTAATGATTTTCATGCGTGGCACGTACGGGTTAACCTTCCCTTTGGCGATTTGAAAATCAAAAGTTACTTAATATTCATCAAAATAATATAAAATATTCAAAAACAAGTTCCCGTTAATGATCATTGCTCTGCTAATTTTTGACATTCTGAAAAAACGAAAATGCTATTTTCTTTGTAAAGAAACGGGGTTTATTAATGAAGACCAATCAAGAAATAATTAAAGATGACCACCTCGATTCTGTTGAATATGCCTAGTCGTTCTTCTATGTTATGAACTGCATTCAGTTGAATATGTTCAATGACATTTGATATGGATTGTTTCAATTCGTAATGGACTACTAAGAAACACCCTTTCTTTAACCCCGTGACCAATAGTCAGCTCGTGACCTGAGAGGCCACCCGTTTGGAAAGTGTCTACTAGACATCTTAACCGAGTGGTTCGAAGCTCACAATAATGGGGTAAGAATAGGTAAATTCAAATAATAAGACACAAAGCCTCACCTTGTATAGTTTTAATGAACAACTTTAAATCGATGGACAAAAGGGCGATGACGAAGGATGAAAGGTTTTGTTTTTTATGTTTTTAAGTTTTTAAGATAAGGTGCCCACGTGAGCCGATGCAAAACTCACAAAAGTAAAATGTTGACAATAAAAGGAATACCAGGGTTTATTTAAAAACCAACTGGGACCATTACATCCTTGGGATTGTGGCGAGTTTGGCTTCGAAACATGTAGCGCTTTTATTTAATATTACTTCATATCTCTGCATTCTCTCATTTCATATAACTTAACAATTGTTTAAATTTTTGATGATCGGCACCTTATCTTAAAAATATAAAAAACAAAACCTTTCATCCTTCCTAATCACCCTTTTTTCCATCGATTTAAAATTGTTCATTAAAACTATATAAGGGGAGGCTTTGTGTCTTATTATTTGAATTTACCTAAGTGTCTACTAATTACATGATCACCAAATGTGTTTCTTAATAGTGTTTTTACAGGATGGTGTATGTGAGGGGACGCCATCAAGAGAAACCCCGTTCCTTTAAAATGAAAATGGTGTTTTTATTTTTTCAAAATCTCACCAATTAGCAAAGCAATGGACATTCCAAACAGAGAACTTACTTTTGAATAACCTTATAGTTCAAATTGTCTGGAGTTTATTGAGGTTCATAAAGAGGACTTTTTATGTTTTATGAACTATTCAAGCAATGTCAAGTGTAGATATTTACATACGTATTTCCCAAGTTACAATTTCTGAGAAACGATGGGAAATACTGCAATATACATAATGAAAATTTACATAATATTTCTGTTATATATGGCGTTAAAACAGAAGATATTATCAAACAATAATATCATCGACTTCCTTACGTGATCAATCAAACAGTGGTGAATATGAATCAAACACCAATAGTAATCAAAGAGTTCCTCAGATGGTAATAAAGTAAAATTTTTGTTACATAAAATATTGATTTAGTCTCATTCGCAGTCGAATATTCAATTTGTCCAAATTGCAATGTCCACAACGCACATATGTCACCAGTACATTTATGGCAGCGTTTCCAGAAGTAATTGAAGCTATAACAGAGTCGCCTTCATGTAGGAATTCACCGCAATTTGCGAAACACTACAAAGAGCTAATAGAATACACGGTTCTAAAAGAAAGAAGATTTCGACCGTCCATCGTAATGGAAACATACAAAGCATTAGAAAAACCCGAAAGATTTAATAAAGATAGATTACATTTGATCACTATGTTTGCATGGGTTGTCGAATTGGTAAGTCCAATTCATTTTGCTAAAAAGTGAAATCTTAATTTCGTTCCTTATGTAAGTTCATTAGGAATTTTTTTTAGACACACTCTGCCATGATAACACACGACGATATTTGGGATCAAACTCAAATACGTGGAAAGGACATCCCTTGGCATAAAATACCAAACGTTGGCCTCATCGCCATAAATGATGGTGTACTGTTGTATGAAGGTGCATTTTTGCTCATGAAAAAGTACTTCTCTTCTGAAAGAATTTACCCAGCACTTGTGGAGGTTTTTCATTATATGAATTTAGTAACAGCAATGGGCCAGTACATGACATGGCAGTGTAGTAGAGATGGAAAGGTTGTATACGAACATTTCAACATGGATACATATCGCAGTATTGCACGTCACAAAGCATCTGCTGCCCTTGTGGAAGGACCTATTAAAGGTGTACTACTCATGACAGATAATGTATCCATGTTGGACTGCCTTGATGATATTTTCATCGAATTTGGGGTAGCGTTTCAGATTGACGTAAGTGTAACAATTTAATATCAGTTACGTATTAAATAACACAATTTTAGAACGATATATTGGATATTTACGATAAGGATGGTAACGTAAGAAAACATATTGGTAGTGACATACGTGAAGGGACGTGCACGTTTCCTGCTGTTACGGTATTGGAAAGTGGTAATGAAGAAATGATACGAATCTTCAAGCAAAACTATGGACGACAAGAACTTGAATGCCAAAAGGAAGTTATTAAAATATTCCAAGAATGTCGTATCTTCGAAAAGTACTGCGAATATTTAAAAAAAACGAGAGAAGTTATGAAAAACAGTGTTATGAAAATGACTCCATCATTGAGACGCGCAGTTATGTCTGTAATAGATAATGTACTACCTGGGGTAATGAAATAGTGTCAAATGATTTTTTGGGATTCAAAATAGATTCGTTACCATCTATCTATTGTTATAAACTTGATCTGTATTTTTAATATGACATTATGACATAAATAAATACTTTATATGCTGCACTCAATAAGGTTTGCTTGGTATAATTTTAAAATGGAAAATGGCTAAATGGACTATTTAATAAAATATCTTTAAGTGTTTCGATATTATTTCGGGCATACCCCACGTCTCCCCCCTCTCGCCCTAACACACATTGCAACCATTCGTTTCCTGATTTAGTTAATTTTTGACGAAGGAGGAGGTCCTGTTCCTTGGCCGCCAAGGTCACCGGACCTTACCTTTATGGATTACTATCTTTGGGAAACTGTTAAATCTCAAATATATCAACAGCTGCCACAACACGAGATGACATGAAAATTTGAATTCGAGAGGCGTTTCAACCGATTACTCCTATGACTTTAAACAATGTGAGATTATTTGGGGTTAGGCTTCAAAAGTGCATTGATCAAAGTGGAAGACATTTTGAACATTTACTTTAATGAGAGATTTGTATTTATTTTCCATTTTAATTTTCGAGAAACACCGTTCATTAAAAATTCAAGAAAGACCGTTTACTAAAAATTTTGTTTTAATTATTTAGAAATTAAGATAGTCACAGGACTTGAGTTTTATTTTTTTGCGTTGATAACAACTATTTAAACGGTATTTTGTAATAATAATTAAACAAAAATTACTTTTAACAAATTTTTTTTACGTGAAATTTTCAAAATCGTTAATATTAACAAAAGTACAAAAAATAATACCAGGAAATAATACACCGCTGAATAGGGTTTTTTGTCGAGAATTTGATGGTAAATAAAAATACAGGGTGTTCCATTTAAAATATTCGTATAAATTCTATTTAAAGTTCACAAAGTTTGAATTCTCATTTTAAACGCTCGGTATAAAATTAATTACTTAGTTTTTTTTGTAGAGTAACACGACATTAGGGTAATATTATTCGTTAAATAAAGTTTTCCTTTTTTGAAGAATAACTTAGTTATGAATATTATAGTCCGACCTTGAATTGTACCAAATTTTGACAAAATAATTAATAACTTAGCAACCGCACATCCAATATCAAAAAAAATTTCAGGCGTGATATAAATATGCTTGGTCGATACATTAAGAGAAAAAAATACAGGGTGTACCGTTTAAAAAAAAGTGACATTTTCCTGCCACGTGAAAATGCAACGTACTGTAGATATAAGAATATTTTTAAAAGATGTGCAATTCAAATCAAAGCAACTTTTATTTGAAACTTTTTTCTGTATCTTCAACCCACATTGAGTTATCGACCGATTACGGAGCAGTGGGACACCCTGTAGATATAAAAAAGGTAAGGTTGTTACCACATGAAGCTTAAAGCTAGAAACTCGAACTATTATAGATAGCAACAAAATTGAAAAATGGAAATATTTAAACCCCCAAGGATGTAAAAATTGCTATACTACTTAAATCGATTGAAAATTACCCCCTTCAACTTTTTAATTTGATAAAGTTAAATTTTAAAATAATTAATTAAGATGGCGACATGTTTCGGGATAACCTTCAAGTCAAAAAACATTAATGTTCGGAAAAAATTATTTTGACATACTAAAGTAAACGTAAAATTAAAAGCGGAGGGGAAACCATTACATGTGTACAAATTATTACAATTTCAAGTTAATATTTAAATCATAATGTAGGTATATAAAACTAAAAAAGGTTCTCAAATGAGAAACCCCACATTGGCTAAAAGAGCCATGATTACGAAGGACTTTTTCCATAATTTAATTCATCCCTCGCCTTCTTCAAATAATAAAATATTATCTAATATTAAATAATGAATAAAAATTTAAATATAAAAGGAGGTTTTTGATTTTAATCAACCCTAATATTATGTTGTGTATCACTAAGGTCAAAGAGGTACCATATCTAAGAAATAATATCTTTGTGGAAAAAACTTTTCAATGAAAGTAACCACGAAAAATTGCTGAAAATAGTTTTTAAGTTCCTAATTCTCCCGCTAGTGGACGTATGGGGTATGTAAAGAAAGGCAATTTTCTAGATAATATCATTACAAACCGTCAAAAAATTCCACTCATCGTAATGTATGTAAAGAAAGGCAATTTTCTAGATAATATCCTTACAAACCGTCAAAAAATTCCACTCATCGTAATGCAACTAAAATCCTGCGTCATTTACTATAATAGTTAGTAAAATAAGATGACGAGGAAAGGTAGAAAATCTAACGATTAAAGGCATTATAGGTTTTATATTATATTCCTCCTTCAGATCAACATAAACCTGGGTAAGTATTTTATTTCAATTAAATCACTAAAGTTAAAACCAAAAAAGTTCAAATGGCATCTATTTAAATAAAAATTTGAGATAACTAAAGAATGTTATTTCACAATATAATACTTTTGTACATGTACAACCATCATGAAACATAACGTACTTTAATTACAGATTCCCACGAAAAATATTATGATTAAGCCTAGTAATGTTAGTGGGAAGCGTTAATAAAAATAAATTCAACCACCATACAAGAAAAATCTTTTTTTAGCTGTTTACCCCTTCTTCCATAACTAACTATTATAATTTTGGTTTGGATGAATTTGGTAAACCAGGAAACTTTGGCACAATAACCATATTACAAGAATGTCGATGCAACCCACGCGTTATTTGTACATTTCGCATTGTTTAATATTATTTTCAATAATTTCAAATGAAACGATACAACTTTTATAGCCTTCGATTCAGAATTGTTGGTAGTGTTTTCATTGTTTTCTTTTAACAATTTAGCGTGAAATAAGTGGAAATAATGGTCGGTTAGTTCAAGTTACGATGTGCGTCGGTAAAAAATTTGACAACTGTTACACGATAAAGTTTTTTACTTTGTAAAGATAATGAATTTAACATGGGGAGAGTTAATAAAGGAGGAACTTTAAGAAAAAGTACGAAATGTTTTATGAAGATGGCACAATGCTAGAAAAATTCATTGTACATAATATTGTCAGAATGGTTTATAGTTTTATACCTAATAGTAGTATTCGTTAAAAATAATACACAGGTTATTTACCTATGTCTTTGTTTGATTCCCTTTTGTAATAAATTATTTTTAATGAAACACTTTTTAGTATTATTGCAGAATAAATTTTGCCACATTTATAATTAATACTGTTTGTCACTTTTGTGTTTTTCAAATATAACTTCACTAAGGTAAAATTAATAGCTTGAGAATGGAGAATTACTAACTTAAGGTTGTATAAAATTGCGACGATATCGTCGCGTAACGGACTATAGTGTCCCTATTTTAGTATGCGGTGAAAAATTGAAAATCGTTAGTTTCCCCAAACTTAAGCATTTCCATATCATTAGTCGTATCAAAAAGTTATTAAGGAAAAAGTTGTAGATAATTTTAGTTTCTGCAAGACGATTAAATTGCTCATTTTATCCCCTTTTGCTCGATAAAACATTTAATTAGGTATAATATAGAAAAAATGTGCTCGTAACCGATTTTAATTCGTGTTTTATTGAAGGGTTATTAAATGCCAATTTATTTTACATTAATTTACAATTAACACGACGACGACGTTTTGCCTATTCGAGGCTTTTTCAAGTCAAAAATTTTGGATAAAATATTATTTAATTATACAATAAAATGTGTAACATAAAAATTAAGGTTAGAAAATTTTGGGTTCCAAAAAATCTCGTTAAAAAGCGATGCGTCATTTGCAATTTCGTTTGAAACCCATCTCCACAAAATGTAATTAATTAGTCTTTTGAAATAATCTTGGATCCATGGGAATGCTCCTTCAAGATTTTTTTGCGTACCTCATCTCAATTCTCATCTCAATTTGCGGATGTATGAAGTCGAGTTTGGCAATTATCGCCAAAAATTGAATCTTCCGTCACTGCTCTTCTTACCAAAATGACAATAATATTCTGCTATGATATTCAATGGGTTATTATCAAAATTCAATTTAAATTCTGGAATACTTAGTTTATAATAAGTGATGAATAAGCTAATAGTTCAAGCCATACTTAATGTTATAAGATATTTTCAATTACTCGACAGAGTAAACAAACAGGAACATTTTTATCTGCTTATCTGCTGATTCTTCAAACAGTAACAGAGCCAAACTCCTTTAGAGATTCACAGTCGTTTAAACAACAGATAATTAAAGAACATAGAGTCATAAACATAAATGTTAATTCTGATAACGATTGTGGCTCTTACATGTGCACCAACTGATAAGCATAAACGGGTATAACCTTAGCAACACAGAGTTTTGCGTGCAATAATGGGACTTATCCAGAAGTCCCGAGAGTTTAAGTGAGAAAAAATATTGCGTTAAGAAATATCTCAGAGAACGAACAGCTTAAAATGATACAAACTACTCACTTTAGAGAGTTATTAGAGATGTACAGAATTTTCCTGTACTTCAGCGGTTTGTAAACCAAATCCACAAAGTATTTCAACAGTGCAAATGCCACCAGCTGCATGTAGGTACACTGTACAGTATGCAAGTGAACCTTAGTATGGTATCGTCAAGTAAAGTAAGTATAGAATCTCGCGTTAAATTAAACTACAGAAAGGCGCCAGGATATGACCTCATGACGCGTATAATGCGGATGCAACGTGTTCCTGAAAAGTGATTGGGGAGAACTTAAAATACACACAGTACTGTACAGCGATCTTCTTTATGTGGCTCGGGTTTCAAAAAGGTCTGGTCCCAAAGAAAGTTTTGCAAACTGCACAATGTGTGTCAGGATGATACATTCCATTCTTTAAACACCATCTTTCTCTATGAGCATTCGGAGCAAACTGAACAATTAGAACCCAGGGCTGACGCACAGGATTGGACTACAAAATCGAAAACATAGGGATTAGTATAGATTTTTTGAATCGAAGACTAGAAAAATATCATCAGATAAAAGTGGACAGAAAGCTGAAGTGGAAAGCACATGTGCATAAAAGGTTCGAAGGGGTTGATAGAAGATTTCATTAGATATTGAGGCCATGAGCACGATGTAAGATGCCAAAATTTCGACCTTAACACAGATTTAAGGACCTTTTCTCCCAAGAAATGATAAAAAAATTGTTGGGAAAAATAAAGGTAGTCTCCATCACCATCGCAACGTCGAAATATTACATTCCTCCAACAACGTCATCCGAAGAAAGTCGTGCAAAAGTATATTGTAATCGAATATCGCGTTGCAATGAAACCTTTGGGTTCGGTGTCAGTAAAAGAACATTGGTGGTTTGAAGGCGTAATACACCAACATATTATTGTTGTGTTATTTGGGGATTGTAAAGTTTTTGGACCTAATTGGACGAAAATAATTCTCAGAGTATCCGTAAGTTATAAATTGTGAATTGTTTTAATTATGACCTCAATGTACGTTTAATTTTACCACGATAAATAAAATTGGATATTTGTGTATGTACAGCATGCTCCATAGCATAGTACGCAACACAATCATTTTCTTTCTCAAAATTTTACTGATCGTGTGGTGTCATGATCCAACAAGTACCGATAGCATGGGTAGTAAGCGAAGGTAACTTTAAAATTTCTACCTATTTATTCTCTTTCGATGTATCATTGAATAAGAGAAATACTTTTTCACGCAGTCTGTCCCCAAATATTTATGTTTGGAAGAAAGGGTAAAATTATACATATTATTTCAGAAATGTGACATGTAAGTAGTTTATTTTTTTTGAAAAACAAGTAATTGTATTTGATTTGCATATAAATCTCAAATACTATGTAGTTCATCATCATAAATTGCTTCGATAACCTTGGTGTCAGCCTTTTGACAGTGACAAACTGTGGGTTTCAAGGAAAGATTGTGGGGAAACTACCTTTTCAGGGTAAGGGAAAAATATTATTTGTTAAGCCCCATACAGGTACAACAAAACAGTACCTACACTAAATATGTCAGAAGACAACTATTAGGACGTGTGAGACGCTAACAATTGGTTTGAATTTGCAATTTGAGAACAGTTTTTTATGGTATATGCAAACTATTAAGATTTCAAAAAATAAAGTAAGAAGGTGTTTTTCTTTTTGTAATCGGATGTGTCGTTCTCGTGATATTCAAGCGCTCCCACAGTTTTTGGACACCCGGTATATGGACGTCTTAGAAAATATTCTGCTGCTGTTTCTAAAAGGACGACAACGTTTTCAGCAAGGTGGTGAAATAATTCTCTATTGTTTCGTCTTAATTCATTCATGAATCCCAACCAAAGTACAGTTTTACAAAAAAGACAATGTACTAGGTGTAATTTTAAATTAAAATTGGTTCTTTCTATTTCCATGTATAAAATGGACCAGTTAATCACATTGACAACAGAATGTCTATAACCTTGAAAAGTTCTCAAGTGTTTTTTCTCAATATATTCCTCATTTTTTGCTTATGAAGTAACAAGTAATAACGAATTAACAGACAATACTAATCAGATGTACTTTACACTAATGTAAAATACGTGTAGGTACTTACTTTCATCGACACAATCTTTTCATGGCATTTCTACAAGGTACGTGGTATTAAGTATATCTGTTATAATCGAAACGTATTTGTAGCACAATCGACAAAAAACTATTTCTCCAATGAATCGAGGACTGTCCACATTTCTATGCAAAAGGTAGCCATATTTATAATAATTCTTTAATAAGAATCTTTTTAGCACATTATCGCGTCGAAGATGTGTGACCTTTTGTACTCAACAAAGCAAAGAAACCGAAACGTTTTTAGCTGCATTTCCAGAGGTACTTGAAACAGTAACAGAGTCGAACGTCTTTAGCGGTTCACAAGAATTTAAACAACATTACAAAGAACTGATAGAGTACACGGTGTTAAAAGAAAAACGATTCAGGCCTTCTTTAGTTATTGAATCATATAAGGCGTTGGAAGGAACGAACAATGTTAGCAAGGAAAAATTAAAATTGATGACCATGTTTGCTTGGAGCATTGAGTTGGTAAGTTGGCAGTAGCTAGCAAAGGCTTAAACAAATTACTTCAGCTACATACTGCAATGATCATGCAAGATGACGTTTGGGATCAAAGCGAAACACGCGGAAATGATGTCTGTTGGTACAGGAGACCGAATGTTGGCCTCATCTCCATAAATGATGGCACACTCATGTATGAAGGCGCATTTGCAATTCTAAAGAAGTACTTTTCTTCACTAAAAATGTACACGTCCCTTATGGAATTGCTTCATTATGTAAATTTGGCCACATGTGTAGGCCAATCACTAACGTGGAAGTGTAAGAGAGACGGGCAACCCGTGTATGAAAAAATTAATATGGAGATGTATCGCACCATTGCACGTTATAAGGCAAGTCCCGGCATTATAGAAGCACCACTTATTGGTGCACTAATTCTAACAGACAATCTGTCAGTGAGGGATTCCCTTACTGATCTTTTTGAAGAAATTGGTGTTGCAGGGCAAATAGATGTAAGTATCTTAGATATTTAATCCCGTTATTTTCTCCGTATCAATTCTAGAATGATATTTTGGACATTTACGAAAAAAATAGTACAGTAAGGCAACAAGTTGGAAGTGACATTCGTGAAGGCACCTGTTCATGGCCAGCTGTTAACATTTTGGAAAGTGGAAATGATGAATTGATACAACCGTTTAAACTAAATTACGGACGACCTGAAGCCGAATGCATAAAGGAGGTACTCTGTATTTACGATAAGTTTGGTATTTATGAAAAATATCGACAATACTCGAAAAGTACTAGAAAAACGATAGAAGATCGAGCAAATGAAATGAGACCATCATTGAAGCAGGCCATTTTGTGTATAATGGAAAACGTGTTGCCCAATTTAGCACATAATACATAATATGTTCTACTATTTCTCTATAATTTTATGTTAGTAACAAAATAGTTATTTACGATACAAGTGTCGTAACGTATCATTTTACGATACGAGACGGCGGTTTAGTAAACGAGGCCGCAGGCCGAGTTTAATAAGCCGTTGAGTATCGTAAAATGATGTTACGATACGAATATCGTACAACGTTTTATCTACTATTCATAAAATATTGTTAATCGAAAGAAATTTGTAAAAAATTAGAAATAATTTAGTAGGCATATCTGTCATCTGTCACCTTAATAAATGAGTGCGGTAAAATAGTTCATTACGATACTCATTTGAGTGTCGTAATGTTGAACTTTATATATGAATAGTAGATAAAAAATTATTTAAAACACTACAGAAATTTTCATTTTATTTAAACAAACTGATATCTTGTGCTGTCTATCGCAGTATCCATTATTCGTGAAGAATTACAGTAATGAATAGTAAATATTATATTTTCAAATAAATGAAGAGCAATTTGGTAATTTCTGTAAGGCAATGGTGTTGTCAGCATTTAAATCATGTGTCGCCCGTTATGTGCACGACTTATACGTGGCCAACGCATTCTCATTAATCGGTTATAGTTTTTTAGACTTTGTTATCAAGATATTTTATTGTTGTTAATCTAAGCGGAGATTTTATATTTTGCAGTAATAATAAAACGTCTGTAAGATGAAAATGTTTATCAAGTTTTAATAATAAAGGAATGTCATTAAGGTATACCGAGCTTGTTATCGAGAAGAATATTGTGTACCAATTCTAAAACTTTTGTTGCATGAGTTCCTTTCTTGCGTTCAAGAAAAGGATTTCTACGTTGTATCCTCCCTGACGTAGGCGAACCAATAACTCCGGAACCCCTTCCGAGGGCGAACAGAGGAGATTGGGTTTTGGCTCATCAGATAATGAACCTTACCAAAATTAGGTGGGGAGTGAAGAATTTCCATCCGTACAAATCCCCAGGGATGGATGGAATTGTCCCTGCTCTCGCCTCGACCTGGTAGCCACCGCGCTCTGTAGGTTACTAAGGGCAAGTACTGCCCTAGGACACATACCCATGGCGTGGAGGAACGAAAAGTCGTGTTCATACCGAAACCTGGACGAGACTCATACGCCCAAGCCAAGTCGTTTAGACCTATAAGTCTAACGTCGTTTCTTCTAAAACTATTGGAGAAACTAATTGAGCGACACGTTAGGGAAGAGGTGCTGGGACTTGAGCCCATCAGCAAATACCAATGTGCCTATCCACCAGGTAGATCCTGTGAACTCGCCGTCCACAGAGTAGTGGACATAGCCGAAAGGGCGAACTCCTGTAAGGAGGTGGCTCTAGGGGCGTTTGTAGACATAGAGGGGGCGTTCGATAATACCTCTCTAGAATCAATCAAAATTGCTATGGAAAGCAAGGGAGTACAACCTACCGTGCGCAGGTGGATACACCACTGTTGGCTATGTCGATGACATAGCGATAGTGGTACGTGGCAGATTTGAAGAGATCAGTTGTGATGCAGGGAGCTTTAAATCTAGTGGAAGCATGATGCTTATTTTTTTTACAAAATCGTCCACCCTCTGGTAGACAGTCCAGAGTTGCTATTGCCCTTTGACTGGCATGTTCCAGCTGCCAGAACCAGACTAATTACCTAAAACACAGCCCCATTCCAAGAATGATGACGCAAGCTTATCAGCCAAACATTGATATTCTCAACACTATAGTAGTTTACCGCAATTTCAAAGATTTCTAGTAAATGGTTAGTTATGATGGAAATCAATTATTCTTCTTGTTCTCTTCTTGTATATTGCAGTGTAGTAAATAAATATATTAAACATTTACGATAAAAAGGGACGGGTAGGAGATCGTGTAGGGAGTGATACTCGTGAGGGGAAACGTACGTGGACAGCTGTTACAATATTAGAAAGTGGCAATGCTGAAATAATAGAAGGGCGGCCCGACCACCAGTGTGAAAAAATCAATTAAAATAGTGAACCCATGTAATATGTAGGAAAAGTATCTGTATTACCACCCTAAGTAGCTCCAAAAAGATGATAGAAGAACGTGTAAGTGGTATGATTTCATCTCTAAGAAAACCAGTTCTATCTATTGTAGAGAATGTGCTCCAAAATTAACTAAATTAAGTTTCAAAGTAATTAAATAACAAAAAGAGTAAGTAAATTTGCATGTTTATTCCTCAAAATATGATCATATTTGTTCAAAAAAGTACTATAGAGTGAGAGTTGGTCATTTAGCTATATTTTTGATGTGTTTGTGAACTGTTAGTATGATAGTCTGCTAACTGGGCACCGTTATCTCCGAGGGGAAAAGGAATTGAAATCTAATAAAAATTAAACAATATTACGTAATGTTTTTATTTGTAATGAATTTACGACTAATCAATCATTACTGATGTAAGATTAATTGCTTCTAGGAAAAACTTTATAAAACTTGGAATTAATTAATTTTAACAATGTCAATGAATTATATTTAGATCAAGCGGCCTTCTATCTGGGAGTAATCATAAAGAACTACGTTAAATGCTTCTTAATGAAGTATAGTTTAACCTAGAATGCTAAACTTCTGTGGGAATTTCGACTAATTTACCGAAGTGATATTAAAAAACTAAAACCATATTTTACCACAAAGAATTCGAATCTCAAGTTCAAATTTCAATGTTTTGAAAAAGTTCGGATAGATACAAACTAAAACACCATTTTTACGAACAACGTGTGATACTGTTTTTTGTTAATTATGTAGCTTAATTTGAGATGTAATAAATACATTTATAAAAGAAATCAAGTTCAATTTATTTTTTATCCACAAATAGATAAGTATATAGTAGGTATAAGTATACAGGGTGTCCCAGGCGGAGCTTACGCTAGACGTATCTTGAAAACCGAATGTCACAAAAATTTGAAATTTTGGGGCCAGAGTTACTTTTTCACTTACAATCGACTAAAAATATTTGCAAGGAAGTAGCACTTCCGGTTATACCGGAAGTAGACCATAACTTCGTTATTTTAAATAGCAACCCCGATTTTTTTTCTCTGATTCGAATTACCCCTTTTATTTGCTTTCCAAATCACCCTACATGTCAAATGTTTGCATGGCCACCTTGACTTTATAAGTGATTTAATGGAAATTTTATGGAACGCAGAGGTTCACGCCAATGGCTGTAACTTTTGAACACTTTAAGATAGAAATGCAAGTGATACATGGTTTTATAGAGGAAGAAGTGTTCTTTCTAGTCGTACCATAGCTTCTTCAAATGAAATGTTCCAAGGTCACGTTTTGCCTCCTTAAATATTCGACATTTCAAATGATGAAAACTCGATTTTTTTAAATGGCAAACCCATGGTTTGTTTTCATTATTGAACGCAGAATTTCACTACCTTTCATTCGGTACCCATAAAGTATGGTGCGTGGAAAACATTTGTCAAAATAATGCAACTCTTTATGTTTAATGCGATAATTCGGTAAATATCAACACAGCAATGGAAAAAAAATGTTTTCCACGCACCATACTTTATGGGTACTGAATGAAAGCTAGTGAAATTCTGCGTTCAATGATGAAAACAAACCATGGGGTTGCCATTTAAAAAAATCGAGTTTTCATCATTTGAAATGTCGAATATTTAAGGAGGCAAAACGTGACCATGGAACATTTCATTTGAAGAAGCTATGGTACGACTAGAAGGAGCACTTCTTCCTCTATAAAACCATGTATCACTTGCATTTCTATCTTAAAGTGTTCAAAAGTTACAGCCATTGGCGTGAACCTCTGCGTTCCATAAAATTTCCATTAAATCACTTATAAAGTCAAGGTGGCCATGCAAACATTTGACATGTAGGGTGATTTGGAAAGCAAATAAAAGGGGTAATTCGAATCAGAGAAAAAAAATCGGGGTTGCTATTTAAAATAACGAAGTTATGGTCTACTTCCGGTATAACCGGAAGTGCTACTTCCTTGCAAATATTTTTAGTCGATTGTAAGTGAAAAAGTAACTTTGGCCCGAAAATTTCAAATTTTTGTGACATTCGGTTTCCAAGATACGTCTAGCGTAAGCTCCGCCTGGGACACCCATTTCTTTTGGAGCAATGTGAAGTTTATAAAAAATAGAAAATTCATTAATTATCCTGTAACGATCCTAATACATATTAAAGCTTTGATTTATTAACTTTACAGGAAGGTCTCTAATCTGTGAGATTTTTTCAATAAAGGAAAGGTCAAGAGTATAACAAGCTTTCCATGTTCGTATTCAGTCCATCTTAGAGGGACCAGGTTGTAAAAGTTTTAGATGAATGTTTGAAATTAAAGGAAAACTCTTCAACAAAGTCGATTAACCGTATCGCTGGGAATATTTTTTATTCTTCCACTTATACTCTTATTTAATTATAACCGGTGAATTTTGGGCGATTTACATAATCTGCCAATTGCGAGTAGTCCCAGAGAAAATAGTACAAGGGCGTTAGGTCCGGTGATCTTGCTGGCCACTCTATGGTACCCTACCTTCCAAC
This sequence comes from Pyrocoelia pectoralis, assembly GCA_036250285.1. Taxonomy (NCBI): domain Eukaryota; kingdom Metazoa; phylum Arthropoda; class Insecta; order Coleoptera; family Lampyridae; genus Pyrocoelia; species Pyrocoelia pectoralis. The sequence continues at coordinate 39,652,470 of CM070079.1, read as the reverse complement.
CCACCGATTATGGAATATGGTATCCAAATATTGACGCACTGGTCTAGAAAAATGCGGTGTGGCTCTGTCTTGCCGGAATCATACATTGTAATTAGGAATTTCGTTATCTACATTTAGAAAGCTGATGTTTGACGCGGACACGAGCTCAAATTGCAAAAAGTCCAAGTATCCTTCCAAAAAATATGTTCCTAAAATTCGCTTAAAATGGTTCCTGCCCAAATGTTTAATTTGTGCGGATATTCAGTATGACTTTCGATTTTCCAGTTTGGATTTCTTGTGACCAATAGCGACAATTTTGTCTACTGACAGATCCATTAGATAGGATGTAGGTTCGTCCGGAAAAATTACATTCTGAAAAAAATTTGGACTTTATTCTGCTCTTACTATCCTGATTTCATAGCTATCATTACGACGGTCATAGTCATTTTTATTTAGTTCTTGCATCAACTTCTCTTTGTAGGGACGCCATTTTTCATTTTTTAATTATGCTTAAATGGATACTTCGCAAATTCTGCGGATTTTCCCCAAGTGAAAGCAACACATTTATTTTGGTGTCTTCCTCTATGTCTGGACGGCCGCTTTTACGGCGGTCTCTACAATGGTATTAAATATTTGGAAAGTCTTCGTAACTGCCCCTTTTAAAATTGGTTCTCTGTCGGGATATTTGGAAAAACTTAACATATCTCTTCATAACTTCAAATTCTTAATATAAAAAGATGCAGAAATGCTGTAGTTGTTAAAGGGAAGTCAAGGCCTTATTAGGGGCGCCGTCTAAGGCAGACATAAACCCAATGTACAGAAGTTGTGATGGGGATGAAGAAACATAGCTACAGTAAGAGAACCACCTTTTAGAAAAGTAAAAATAATATGCAATAACAAGAAATCGTCCTCAGTCCACTACACCTGCTGAATTTATGTGGAATGTTTGAAGCTGTAAGACTTCAATGTATTGTAAACTAATGCATCTGCATCTAATGCCTTAATACCTACAGATTCAACAATTATTCACCAAACATTGTTTGGTAAGCAACAGTTAATTATCGTGATAGAACCTCTAAAACACACCAAGATAAGATTATCTATCAATAATTACAACAGAAAGGGCATAAGGTAATAATAAAATTGTTGTCATATTTTTCTAGCAATTACAGTTCAGATTTTTATTAGAACTTGTATTATCATAGTGGTGCTTCAAGGCTTCCTACTTTTACAGAACCAAATTTCGGTATATGAATTCGTTAAGTGTGTGGGCTTTTTCAGAGTGTGAAAGAGCATCAAAAAATAAGTTTACATCTTGATGTGCTTCGCTTAACTAATCGGAAACACCGTTAAAATGGCGATCAAAATATAAAAGTTTGTTAAATATAGACATACGATATTTCTATATGATTTTTAACGCCATTTGAATTTGCATTGCAATTTTGTTCGGTCTAGCAATTCTAGAACAGCTTTCTCAACTTGTTTAAATTACAATTTTTTTGTGAAACAAGCGAATGATTCTTCAACATTAATTACCAAAACATGTTTCGAACAGCTTCCATATTCAAGCAGTTCTGCAAAAGGTAACTTAAATAGTACATTAACGATTAGTTCAAATTACATTTAACTTTAGATTTCAGTGTACCAGTATTCAACTAGATAAACTTAACGAGGAAGCTAAACTATTTCTAGCTGCTTATCCAAAGGTCATTGACGCACTAACGACGCACAATATCGGTCGAAATTTACCTAAATTTATAAACCGCTACAAACAGTTAATAGAATACACGGTATTTAAAGGAAAAGATTTAGGCCCTCTTTGTTCATTGATGCGTATAAAGCATTGGAATCGCCGAGAAATTTTAGTAAAGAAAAATGGGATTTGGTGATTATGTTCGCTTGGAGCATAGAACTTGTAAGTTAGTGACATCATCAAGTAGTGCAGTACATGTTTTATTAATTTAGACACAAGCAGCCATGATAGTACAAGATGACACATGGGACCGGCAACTAATGCGTTGGAACGATGTTTGCTGGCACAAGAAACCCAACGTCGGACTCATTGCAATCAATGATGGCGTTTTCTTGTACGAAGCGGCATTTGCGATTGTAAAAGAATATTTTGCTGGGTTGCCAGAATATATGTCACTTGTAGAGGTACTTCACTACATGAATTTTGTAACGGCAATAGGCCAATCACTGGAATGGGAATGTAGACGAGATGGGAAACCTGTATATGAGTGCTTTAACATGGATTCATATCGCACTATTGTAAGCAGGAAAGGAGGTGGTGCAATAGTTGATGGTCCCTTCATGGGAGCGTTAGTTATGAGTGGAAATGTACATATGCTAAAGTACGTTTGGGATATTCTACTCGAAGTTGGTGTAGCATCTCAAGTTGATGTATGTGTGCGCCCCGTAAATTATCACACTTAACAAAATAAATTTTAGAATGACATCCTGGACCTTTACGACAAAGAAGGGAATGTAAGGAAACCTATAGGAACTGATATTTGTGAGGCTAAACCTACTTGGTTGGCAATTAAAGTTCTGGAAGGTGGTAACCAAGACGTTATACTTTAATGTTTTTAAGCAGAATTATGGCCGATCTGAAATTGAATGCCAACACACAATTATTAATATTTATGAGGAATTCAAGATGTTCCACAAATATCTTGAACACCGTTTAAAAACTACGAAAATACTTGAAGATCGAACAAATAAGATGCCTGTGCCGCTAAGAAATGCAGTTTTTTCTGTGGCAAATAACATCATACCTCCATTAGATGATATCCAATGACTTGTATTACTCTTGTACTGTACACTTTGCACGCATCAAAGGTCCTCATTTTATATTTATCAGAATACAAACAAACACTTATCATTTATTTAGCAACTAGATGAGGCAACTACTTAGATTCTCGATTCCGACACGTAAAGCTTTAAAGCACTGTCCAATTTCTTAATGACCACATTACAGTAGCTGATTTTCATATAGGTGTTTTCATAATATAAATGTTTTATAATTTGTTGTGGAACTTAATAAAATACTTTGAACCATTGTGTACGTGCACGAATACATTTTTATATCTATTTTTAGGGAATGACCCATTTGGACGCGACCGTTTGAACGTGACCGTTTGAACGCAGGGACGTTTGAACGCAGGGACGTTTGAACGCAGAGACGTTTGAACGCAGAGATGTTTGAACGCAGGGACTTTTGAACGCAGAGACCTTCGGACACAAAATTTTAAAATTTTTTTAAACTATTACCGTTTAAGTTTAGTTTAGAACACATTAACAAAAACTGAGAACCTGTAAATATGTGTTAAAAGTTTGTGTTTTTATATATTTAGAAAAGAAAAGAAAAAAAGAAGACCATTGTAAAAACCTTCGTGTGAGGGCGGACCTCTGTGTACATGGGGGCGAAGCATATTGAATCGTTGCTAGGACCTCTTAAGTTTTTTTTTAAAAATAGGTTCGCGACGCGAACCTGCCACCTAAAAATACTTTTAATATTAAGACGTAGGTCTTTTTTTTGACCTAATAATAATCAATTAATTAGCGGTTTTTAAGGGATGTGGACAAAAGAATTAATGGATTTTGAGGGCGGTGGGCTAAAGAACTAGTGGACGTAGCGGCCAGTGGACAAAAGAATTAATGGAATATGAAGGCGGTGGACGAAAGAATTAGTGGACGTAGCGGCCAGTGGACGAAATGGAATGGATGAAACGTCACACAATCGATTTTTATAATGTAACAAGTAAAACGCTTACCTACCTAATACATAAGAAAATGTCAAGAATATAATAAAATAGTAAGATAGCATTTCCTAAATAGAATTTTGTCTTTAACGCGAAAGTTCGACGATCTAACTGTAAGTCTTTAACAAAAACAATCATTTGAGACTACATATTTACAGATGCTCAGTTTTTGGTAATGTGTTCTAAACTAAACTTAAACGGTAATAATTTAAAAAATAATTTAAATTTTGTGTTCGAAGGTCTCTGCGTTCAAACGTCCCTGCGTTCAAACATCTCTGCGTTCAAATGGCCTGCGTCCAAACGTCTCTGCGTTCAAAAGTCCCTGCGTTCAAACGTCCCTGTGTTCAACCGTCTCTGCGTTCAAACGTGCGCGTTCAAACGGTCGCGTTCAAACGGTCGCGTCCAAACGTCCTAGACCCCTATTTTCAAACTCTATTTGTTACTGAGGGCCTAGAATTTAAACGAAACTTAAACAGAAAAATTACACTTAACTTATCTACCTGTAATAAAATATGTACGTGTACGTGGTTATTGGTGTTTACATTGTGTCCTGTTCGTAATGTAATTAAATTTTGATGTTCATAGTTGCTACCCATAATCCTTTCAAAACTCTAAGGTGTCCACAAGACTTCCATTTTGACTTGACGGCGTATTTACACACAATTAGAATTATTTATAAGCCGGCCTGCTACTTAAGTGAATCAGTTACAGCTAATATTTTCCCTTAAACGTTAGGAAACTTTAGTAAAGCCCCAGGATAGTAGTGCACTAAATATGCCTATTGACCGGAAACGCCTATAAACAGGGCAAGCTGAGATAAAAAATTTCTGATTTCCATGAAATTTGGCAGTTGTACAGGATCCATGACCCTAACTCACTTTGCCAAATATTTTTGAAAGCTATACTAACCTCGGAAATTTTACTGAAATATCGAATTTGTCTCCAAACGTCTCGCATTAAAAAAAAATATCATTGAAAATCTTTCATCTTTTCAGCGTCACTGCTGTGATTTTTAAGGACGGATAAAAGAATTTGTGCAAGGTTTTTAGTAGACAGAAGAGCAGTAGCCTTTGCTTGTAAAATATTACAAACTTTTTCCAGTTCAGCGGAATAGTATGAAATAATATATACCTAAAGAAACTAAAAATTTAGAGGTTGAAATTTCAGATAATAACAACTGCGTGTGATTTTGTAACCGTTAATTCGGCTTGATAATGATACCCGTAGGGCTTCGAGACATGTTGCCATCTATCCCTTTTTATTTATAATCATTCAACTGCTTGACCTTCAGTCACAGTTTGTTATTGTTGTTAATTTTTTCCGTTTGACCTCTGGCTGCAGTAGGCTATCAGTGGATAAGCTGCACTAAGTCTCCTCAACATTTCACTCTGACGTTCTTGCATTGACGCCAGTTTCAGTACTTTGTACTTATTATTAAAAAAAATAACTTCATCATCACCCTCATCTAATCGTCAATAAAACTGTTCTAAGGGGAGGTTCTGAGTTTTTCTGAATATTAAAAAGTGTTAAATTGCAATACAAACCAATAAAGGTAACAGGGTTCTCTAAGTGAGAAACCCGGGATATGCTTGAAGAGCCATGGTTAGGGGATGGAAATGAATTAAAATATGGTAGAATGAGATGAACGCAAGTGAACACAAAAAACTCATAAGGTGAACCCTTCGAGTTGCATACGGAATACTCTTCTGGAAAATTATGCTTGAAATGTAGAAAAATTTATTTTATTTTATTTCATTTAGAGCAAATATTAGTTTTGTGAAAATCGGAAAGTATGGGCCAGAAGTGTTCTAACTTTCGGCCAATCTGGGTCATGCAGCAATACTATTCCAAGCAGAAGTCTTCGCTATCAACATCTGTGGGCGAATTCTATTGGCAGGAAACTCTACCAATAAGAAATTCTTAATAGAACTTGAAAACCAACCAAGCAATTTTAAATTATTATAATATAATAATTTATTGTAATTATATGTATATTAATTATAACATTAAATGTTACCCTTGATGGTGACACATAGTATCGAAACTCGTCGGCTTACATTTAAATTAAAAAATTAGTGGAATTACTTGTTCTTATTACTACAATTAATATTAAAGGTTTTGGCCCACAAGAGGTGATCTCCAGAGTGCCAAAGTGCACCCAAAAGCTTAGCCAACTGACAAAATACGATAAATTAACAGTGAACACGTAAAGTCTGGAACCACTATTTAAATAATTTTCACACCTCCATCAGATTTTTTATTAACATTCTAATAATGATCGTATAGATAGGGATACGATTTGCTAAATTAAAGAGTAAAAGTGATTGCCATTCACTTCTAGGCAGTAATGAATTCGAAAAGAAAATTCTTCAACTAGCCGATTAACCGTATCGCTGGGAATATTTTTTATTCATTCATCTATGCTGTTATTCAATTAATCCGGTGAATTTTGGGCGATTTACATAATCTGGCAATTGCGAGTAGTCCCAGAGAAAAGAGTACTAGGTGATCTTGCTGGCCACTCTATGGTACTCTACCTTCCAACCCCCCGATTATGGAGTATGGTATCCAAATATTGACGCACTGGTATAGAAAAATGCGGTGGGACTCTGTCTTGCTAGAACCATACATTGTAATTAGGAATAGAAAGCTGATGTTTGACGCGGACACGAGCTCAATTGCAAAAAGTCCAAGTATTGCTCCCATGCCTTCCAAAAAGTAGCTCCTAAAATTCGGTTAAATTGATTCCTGACCAAATGTTTAATTTTTCCGGATATTCAGTACGACTTGCGATTATCCAGTTTAGGTGTTCGTGTGACCAATAGCGACAATTTTGTCTACTGACAGATCCATTAATAGGGAATGTAGGTTCGTCCGGAAAAATTACATTCTGAAAAAAATTTGGATTTTATTCTGTTCTTACCATCCTGATTTCATAGCTATAATTACGACGGTAATAGTAATTTTTATTTAGTTCTTGCATCAAATTCTCTTTATAGGGACGCCATTTTTCATTTTTTAATTATGCTGAAATGGATACTTCGCAAATTCTGCGGATTTTCCCCAAGTGAAGGCAACATATTTATTTTATTTTGGTGTCTTCCTCTATATCTGGACGGCCGCTTTTACGGCGGTCTCTACAATGGTATTAAATATTTGGAAAGTCTTTGTAACTGCCCCTTTTAAAATTGGTTCTCTGTTGGGATATTTGGAAAAACTTAACATATCTCTTCATAACTTCAAATTCTTAATATAAAAAGATGCAGAAATGCTGTAGTTGTTAAAGGGAAGTCTAGGCCTTATTAGGGGTGCCGTCTAAGGCAGACATAAACCCAATGTACAGAAGTTGTGATGGGGATGAAGAAACATAGCTACAGTAAGAGAACCACCTTTTAGAAAAGTAAAAATAATATGCAATAACAAGAAATCGTCCTCAGTCCACTACACTTGCTGAATTTATGTGGAATGTTTGAAGCTGTAAGACTCCAATGTATTGTAAACTAATGCATCTGCATCTAATGCCTTAATACGTACGGATTCAACAATTATTCACCAAACATTGTTTGGTAAGCAACAGTTAATTATCGTGATAGAACCTCCAAAACACACCAAGATAAGATTATCTATCAATAATTACAACAGAAAGGGCATAAGGTCATAATAAAATTGTTGTTATATTTTTCTAGCAATTACAGTTCAGATTTTTATTTACAAAATTATTTGTATCTTACACATTTATTAGAACTTGTATTCTCATAGTCGTGCTTCAAGGCTTCCTATTTTTACAGAACCAAATTTCGGTATATGAATTCGTTAAGTGTGTGGCTTTTTTGTGTTAAGAGCTTACGTTAGATTGTGAAAGAGCATCAAAAAAAAAGTTTACATCTTGATGTGCTTCGCTTAACTCATCGGAAACACCGTTTAAATGGCGATCAAAATATAAAAGTTTGTTAAATATAGACATACGATATATCATTTCTATGTGATTTTTAACGCCATTTGAATTTGCATTGCAATTTTGTTCGGTCTGGCAATTCTAGAACAGCTTTCTCAACTTGTTTAAATTACAATTTTTTTGTGAAACAAGCGAATGATTCTTCAACATTAATTACCAAAACATGTTTCGAAAAGCTTCCATATTCAAGCAGTTCTGCAAAAGGTAACTAGAATAGTACATTAACGATTATTTCAAATTACATTTAACTTCAGATTTCAGTGTACCAGTATTCAACTAGATAAACTTAACGAGGAAGCTAAACTATTTCTAGCTGCTTATCCAAAGGTCATTGACGCACTAACGACACACAATATCGGTCGAAATTTACCTAAATTTATAAACCGCTACAAACAGTTAATAGAATACACGGTATTTAAAGAGAGAAGATTTAGGCCCTCTTTGTTCATTGATGCGTATAAAGCATTGGAATCGCCGCGAAATTTTAGTAAAGAAAAATGGGATTTGGTGATTATGTTTGCTTGGAGCATGGAACTTGTAAGTTAGTGACATCATCAAGTAGTGCAGTACATTTTTTATTAATTTAGACACAAGCAGCCATGATAGTACAAGATGACACATGGGACCAGCAACTAATGCGTTGGAACGATGTTTGCTGGCACAAGAAACCCAACGTCGGACTCATTGCAATCAATGATGGTGTTCTTTTGTACGAAGCGGCATTTGCGATTGTAAAAAAATATTTTGCTGGGTTGCCAGAATATATGTCACTTGTAGAGGTACTTCACTACATGAATTTTGTAACGGCCATAGGCCAATCACTGGATTGGGAATGTAGACGAGATGGGAAACCGTTATATGAGTGCTTTAACATGGATTCATTTCGCACTATTGCATGCAGAAAAGGAGGTGGTGCAATAGTTGATGGTCCCTTCATGGCAGCGTTAGTTATGAGTGGCAATGTACATATGCTAAAGTACGTTTGGGATATTCTGCTCGAAGTTGGTGTAGCATTTCAAGTTGATGTATGTGTGCGCCCCGTAAATTAACACACTTAACAAAATAAATTTTAGAATGACATCCTGGACCTTTACGACAAAGAAGGGAATGTGAGGAAACCTATAGGAACTGATATTTGTGAGGGTAAACCTACTTGGATGGCAATTAATGTTCTGGAAGGTGGTAACCAAGACGTTATAAATGTTTTTAAACAGAATTATGGCCGATCTGAAATAGAATGCGAACACACAATTATTAACATTTATGAGGAATTCGAGATGTTCCACAAATATCTTGAACTCCGTTTGAAAACTACAAAAATGCTTGAAAATCGAACTAGTAAGATGCCTGTGCCGCTAAGAAATGCAATTTTTTCTATGGCAAAAAACATAATACCACCATTACATGATAGCAAATAACTTGTATTACTCTTGTACTTTACAGTTTACACTTTGCACGCATCAAAGGTCCTCATTTTATATTTATCAGAATACAAACAAACACTTATCGTTTATTTAGCAACTAGATGAGACAACTACTTAGAGTTTCGATTCCGACACGTAAAGCTTTAAAGCACTGTCCAATTTCTTAATGATTTTCATATAGGTGTTGGCATAATATAAATGCTTTAAATTATTTTGTTGTGGAACGTAATAAAATACTTTGAACCATTGTGTACGTGCACGAATACATTTTTATATCTATTTTTAAACTCTATTACTGAGGGCCTAGAATTTAAACGAAACTTAAACAGAAAAATTACACATAACTTATCTACCTGTAATAAAATGTGTACGTGGTTATTGGTGTTTACATTGTATTCTGTTCGTAATGTAATTAAATTTTGATGTTCATAGTTGCTATCTATAAAATCCTTTCAAAACTCTAAGGTATCCACAAGACTTCCATTTTGACTTGACGGCGTATTTACACACAATTTTTTATAAGCAGGCCTGCTATAAATCATAAGTGAATCAGTTACAGCTAAAATTTGCCCTTTCACGTTACGAAACTTTAGTAAATCCTCAGGATAGTAGTGCACTAAATATACCTATTGACCGGAAACGGCTAAACAGAGCAAGCTGGGTTAAAAAAATTTCTGATTTTCATAAAACTTGGCAGTTGTACTGGATCCATGACCCTAACTCACCTTCCTAAATATTTTTGAAAGCTACTAACCTCGGAAATTTTACTGAAATATCAAATTTGTCTTCAAACGTCCTGCATTTTTGGAAAAAAATCATTGAAAATTTTTAATCTTTTCAGCGGCACTGCTGTGATTTTTAAGGACGGATAAAAGAAATTGTGCAAGGTTTTTTAGTAGACAGAAGAGCAGTCGCCTTTGCTTGTAAAATATTACAAACTTTTTCCAGTTCAGAGGAATAGTATGAAATAATATATAAAGAAACTAAAAATTTAGAGATTGAAATTTCAGATGATAATAATAATTGGCTGTCTTTCGCTCGTGTTTCTTCTTTTTTTTCTATTGTATACGATAAATGTTCCAAAAGATTTATACTTTGCCGACCATCCTGTTTCACAAAGGAATGGGATTTTAGGTACATACGTCCTGCAATGTGGGCTTTTACGAAAAAATTGGATAACCGTTTTAATTGTATCAACAGAATTTTGAACATCCTGAATATAATTCAAATCATTGATCACTAAAGTTAGCTTTCTTGTATTTTTCGCGAATACTTTTTTTGCACCTTATGGCAGTATGTTGAATTTTTTGGTATTCGGTCGTAATTCCCTTGTGGTGTAACACAAGGGTCTAATCTTGGACCTTTGATGTTTTTAATATTTATTAATGATGTAGTGAATGTAATAAGTAATAACCATGAACTTATATTTGTACGCACACGATCTTAAGTTAGTAAATATTATTAACGATGAAAATGATTATGTAGCTCTTCAGAATAATATTAATGGTGTATGTTAAATAAATTAAACTTAAATGTAGCTAAATGTCAAGTCTTGTCGTTTACAAGAGGTAAGAAGCAAATTGTTTACAATTATTATGAAATTAACAACTTGATACTTGTGAGATCTAATTACCTTAAAGACTTATGCGTTTTTTGTGATTAACGCCTAACATTTACTAACCATAGATATTATGTAATAACAAACTTGATTAAAATGTTAGGGTTTATCTTTCGTAATACAAGAGAGTTCACATCGAAGTCATAAAGTCACTGTATTATGCTTTCGTAAGAGTTGCGTAGGGAATTTAATGTAGGTAGAAGAGATGTCCACATGCTAAAGTATTTACATAAACTTTTACATGGTATGTACTATATGTAGAGTTGAGTTGTTAAGTAAGTTATGTATAAATGTGCCACGTACGAGTATAACATGGAGAAAATCACAAGTATTTAATTATCACACACCTTGTGATGTAACCGCTTTGGCCGCTCGATTTTAAAGGATTCCCGCTAAAACCTTTTTCCGTTTGGTGGATGGTATTAAAAAGTTACGCCACTGATTTTTGTTGATTAAAAATCATGTAGGTACGTGATGGAATGTATAAAATATTGGTCGGGCATTTGAATAGCTGAAAAGCGGGGTGCAGAAGGAACTAGCGCGTGAAGTAAAAAAAATTAGGGGGACAGTTATGTTACAGTTCTCAACTTCGAAGAGTATCGACATGAAGAGTTATGTTACAGTTCTCAACTTCGAAGGGTATCGACATGAAGAGTTAAGTTACAGTTCTAGAGTTCGAAGGGTATCGACATGAAGAGTGGTTAGTTTTTATTGCGAAGTTCCCGATAATTAGGTATAATCTCTTTACTTTACTTAATTGTTCGATTTAATATTTAGGGGTTGTTTCAATTTGCCAATGTGATCTGTTAATCTGTAGTTTTGGTGTTTGTGACGCACGTACTCAGGTATATTTTGTTCATTGTTTCTTATGAATTATTCTATTAATTGATAGGGTGTATTTTAAATTTAGCGTTGTATGATTTTCAGCTTTATTTAATATGTAACTACCATCATAAACTTTAAAATTGGTAAAGTTAAGTAACGTTGCGCAATGCAATAGAAAGTTACTGAGCTACGTTTTAGGTATCACGTCTTACTTTGGGGATGCTTTATTATTGGTTGTATAATTATGTTGTTAGGGGATGCTTTAGTAGGATTTGAAGTACGCTTTTGGATATTACGTGATATTTAATGCGATGCGATGTCATGTGCGGTTTTATGTTTAATTGATGCATAATTATGACCATGTAGTTACGTTTTTAAGTACTGTTTATGGGGTGGATCCTAAAACAATGCTACAGCTCTCTCTCCAACCTTATGTACAGGCAGGGTGATCGCTCAGACACAGGCTAGCGCCCTAAGCCAAATACAAATACAAAAGCTTCGCCCGTGAGCCCTTGACCCTGTGGCGAGTTGTAGGATCTGTTGCCTAACAGCGTTTCTTCATTTTCCACCTTGAAAGGTGATGGCAGAAGCTATTTAAAACATTCTAATATAAAATATCAAACGAAGGAAAATGAAATGCCTGACGAGAATCGCAGAAGCTGAAAACAAAGTAGAGTAACCTTGAGTAGGTATCCCGGAGGGTTTTTCTGTAGCTCTTTTCCCTCCTTGTAATCAGCGAAGACCCAGAGCTAATCTCAACTAGTTTGAGAGGGCAACCCTTGCGTTTATTAAAATTATTCGTTCTCCCCATTTCATGTGTTTTATTTGTGTTTACCGATTCGATCCTTATAAGACTAGCACACACACATCACGAGCAATTCGTTCACAACGTAGAGTCATACCATTTTGAGAGGTTTGTTATTGACGATCACGTGCCATCAGGTTTCAGTTAGTTGGCGGGAGATTTAGTTTTAGAGAGATTTAGTAATAGGATGTCCCCACTCCCACCCCCGGGGGGTGGAGAGGGGGGTAACTTCGTAATCTTAAATATGCTCAAGTTCAGTGAAAATGCTGGGATTGGTACTTGATATGCATCTTCGCTGGTCATATCACATAGACCAGGTGTGTCAAAAACTTGGCCGGTGCTGTTATACCCTTAGTGTGTTAAAAAGCGTTTGTAGGCGAGATGTGCTGCTAACGGTCTATCACTCATATTTCCATTCACACGTTCGATACAATATCATCAATTGGGGCAACTGTAGTAGTACACTTAGGATTCTTCGTCTTCAAAAAAGGGCCATACGTATTATCTGCAACCTTAACAATAGACGCTCATGCAGGGAATATTTTAAGGAACTGAAATTACTAACTGTAGCGAACACCTACATTTTTGAAATTTGTTCGTATGTGTATGCACATAAATCCCTTTTTGGCACAGCCAAACATCAATATAATACAAGGCACAAAAAAGACATTCCTGCAATCTCTCATAAAACCTCCCTCTTCCAAAAAAACCTCGTTTTCAATGGTCGGAACATTTTTAACTCCCTACCAGAGGACATCAAATGTTCTGCAACTATTAAGGCTTTTAAAGCAAAGTTAAACAAACTTTTGAAAGAGAATAGCTTTTACAATGTGGCCGAGTATTATCGGTTTATCGCGAAAAATAAAAAATAAAAATCAATATATTAACTTACATCGCCAGAGCGAAATATCTTACAGACTCTGAATTTTTCACAATAGTACCTAAGCGTAGTTACTGCAGTACTTTACTTTTATTTATGTACGTATCAATGTAATCTTGACGTATCCCAAACAGCGCCTACTAGCTGCCAGGGACAATAAAGAATATTATTATAGCACCCCCCCCAGTTTATTATGCAGATTTGAATTCTGCGTTAACAAATAGGAACTTTTTGTTTGAAACATTTTTTGAAGTTCGTGATAGATGGCGCTATGATCGCCGAAAGAAGTTTTCCGATTACCTATGCAAAATTTGTTGTCAGTTTTGTTAAGTGACAATCAAAAATGTTAATGCTTTGTAAAAGGGAAGAGGGGGAGCTTTATTAACCCCTCCTCCCCCAATTCACCCCTAATTTTAGATTTAAACGTATCTCGAATGTCAATGTGTTCTTTACTCGTGAAATCAAAGTATTTCAAATTTTTTTTCTATTTTCCATCAAAGACAAAAAAAATTTACAAAATTTAACTTCTTCAATCGTGGTATTGAACAGTTGTTTAAATCTAAAATGGTTGCGTTTTCCCATCCTAGGTTATGGGCTGAAGGGGTGAAGTGGCGGTGTGGGGAAGGGGGAGGGGTTAATAAAGCTCCCCCTCTTCACTTTTGGAAAGCATTACCATTTTTTATTGTCACTTAACAAAACTGGCATCAAATTAGCATAGGTAATCGGAAAAACTCTTTTCGGCGATCATAGCGCCATCTGTCACGAACTTCAAAAATGTTTTAAACAAAAAGTTCCTATTTGTTAACGCAGAATTCAAATCTGCATAATAAACTGGGGGGTGCTATTTAAGATTACGAAGTTACCCCCTCACCACCCCCCGGGGGTGGGAGTGGGGACATCCTATTACTATCAAACAATAGAGTCTTAAAAAATAGTTTAGACGTATTTTTTCTTTTTCCAATGCGTTTTGTATTTGGCGAGATATTTGGCCGGTACGGGTGGTCTGAAACACCCTGTATATTAATTATAACATTAAATGTTACCCTTGATAGTGTCGAAACTCGTCGGCTTTCATTTAAATTAAAAAATTAGTGGAATTACTTGTTTTTATTACTACAATTAATATTAAAGGTTTTGGCCCACAAAAGGTATCCCCAGAGTGCCACCAAAGCTTAGCCAACTGACAAAATACGATAAATTAACAGTAAACACGTGAAGTCTGGAACTACTATTTAAATAATTTTCACATCCCCATCAGATTTTTTTATTAACATTCTAATAATGATCTTATAGAGATACGATTTGTTAAATTAAAGGGTAAAAGTGATTGCTATTCACTTCTAGGTAGTAATGAATTCGAAAAGAAAATTCTTCAACTAGCTGATTAACCGTATCGTTGGGAATATTTTTTATTCTTCCACTTATACTGTTATTCAATTAAAACCGGTGAATTTTGGGCGATTTACGTAATCTGACAATTGCGAGTAGTCCCAGAGAAAATAGTACAAGGGCGTTAGGTCCGGTGATCTTGCTGGCCACTTTATGGTACCCTACCTTCCAACCCACCGATTATGGAGTATGGTATCCAAATATTCACGCACTGGTATAGAAAAATGCGGTGGGGCTCTGTCTTGCTAGAATCATACATTGACGCGGACACGAGCTCAATTGCAAAATGTCCAAGTATTGCTCCCTTGCCTTCCAAAAAATATGTTCCTAAAATTCGGTTAAATTGATTCCTTTCCAAATGTTGTGAAAGCAACACATTTTTTGAAACTACAAAATTGAAATTGAAAACTACAAAAATGCTTGAAGATCGAACAAATAAGATGCCTGTGTCGCTAAGAAATGCAGTTTTTTCTGTAGCAAATAACATCATACCTCCATTAGATGATAGCCAATAATTTGTGTTACTCTTGTACTTTACACTTTGCACGGATTAACATTAAGGTCGTCATTTTTTCTTTATAAGAGTACAAATAAAGACTTATCGTTCATTTACCAACTAGATAAGGCAACTGCAGTGCAATACATCGTTAGATTCTCGATTCCGATACGTAAGTTTTAAATCACCATCCAACATCTTAATGACCACGTTACAGTGGCCCATATTTTTGAAGTAGGTACTGGCATTAACATAAACGCTTTATAATTTGTTGTTGAACTTAATAAAAATGCTTTGAACCATTGTGTACGTGCACAAAGAATACAATATTGTATATCTATTTTTTAAGCTCTATTTATTACTGAGTGCTTAGAATTTAAATGAAACTTAAACAGAAAAAGTACACTTAACTTATAATAAAATATGTAGTCATCATGAAATACAGGTTCCGGACTCACAAAAAGGGGTTGAGGTACAGAGAAAGAACTGCTATTATTAGTACCTTACTTTAAAAAAAAAAAAACAAAAAACATAATCCAAAGCATAATCATCTCATCGTTTTTGTAAATTACCAAGGCTTTTTCATTATACACTGTTAAAAAGGGGAGGCTGAGTGTTTTATTACTCTAATTTCTCGATAAAATGTGTATGTGATTATTTGTGTTTACTTTGTGTCCGGTTCGTAATGTACCTAATAAAATTTTGATGTCCATAGTTGGTACTGATAATCCTTTCAAAGCTCTAAGGCTGCCATCACCAAATTTTTTATAAGCAGGCCTGCTATAGCACTTAAGTGAATCAGTTACAGTTAATATTCGCCCTTTCACGTTATGAAACTTTTGTAAAGCCCTTAGTGCACTAATATGTTATAAAATGATTACTGTTCTCCGCTAAATGAAGGTAGAACGGGATTAACGTCAACAGATCATGGACAAATGTCTCTATTCAAAATCAAGTTTCATGCTTTTTAGTTACTTAAAGTATGAATTTTCATGATCTGTGTATAGTCTGTACCAATTTATAGTGTTCATTCAAAGAAAAGGCGTCATTATCGGGCGAGAATACAATAGACTAAATAACGAAAAATGTACCTGATGTTTCTGTAAATTTAAAGGTAGATAGACCTTTATAAAGCTATTGTCGATTTGCGTAGCATTTAGAATGGTAGATATAAATAATTAATAATATAACCCAATCTATCTATCTTTAAATTTGGAAGGACTTCAGGTAGAATTTCGCAGGTTATTTTCTATTGTATAGCATAATTATGGGCATTTGAATGAACACTTGTACAGACTATTATAATGGTTAACACAAACTACCTAATTTCTTATTGGGATTGAAAATCACGTTGATCATATGTTTGAGATCTATGTTAAGATATTTAAACTTTTTCATTAACTGTTATAAACAAATCTATATTTACAGTTGTTTATCACTTGATACAGTAGCTATTATTGACCCTTACACTTAACGCAAGATAAATGAATTAATTATACTCTAATGCACCGGTACTTTTACAATCTTGTAGCTTATGACTGCGCATTAACATGAACAATATTGTGTGCATGGAATAATTTTCATTATCTAGTCTAGGCTGAAATACTTAACCTTTAGTTGAAACAAGTGTACATTATACAACGTGGTCAAGATAAGGATGAGCAACATAGGGATCTTGAAAACGGTAAGAGATACGAAAGCGGTTAAATTAGAGAAAAGTTGTATAATTTAGGGCATGTTCACATGTAGTTCGCAAAAGTACGTTATTGTTTATCGTTTTAAAACAAAATGCGATTTTTGGATTTTTCTTTTTTCATAATTCCTTCATTTATTTTAAAAGATTTTTAAAAACCAAAGATAGTTCTTCATTGTCACTTTTTAAATTCTCTTAGATGGAGTTTTCCAATTTTTTATTCAACGTTTCATTTGCGAGAAACCATCATCAAGTTTATTTTTTTGTATCGCCGCAACCAACGAAACACCCTGTATTCCATAGTATTTTTTATTACGAATGTAACGATGTATTACGGTTTTGAAGCTAATTTTTAAGAGAAATTTCAATAAACACTGTAAACCTATGTCCAGAAAATAACGGCAATCTATTTGAACAGTTATTGTAATTATTTTACTTTAGTTAAATAGGTTTAAAAGATTGGTACATCTTAGCTTCAAAACCATAATGTGTAATACATCGTTAAATTCGTAATAAAAAATACTATCGAATACAGGTGATATAAGAAAATAAACTTGATGATGGTTCCTCGGAGACGAAACGTCTCAAATCAAAATTTGAATCCGCCATCTAATAGAATTCAAAAAGTGACAATGAAGAAGTATCTTTGGTTTTTAAAAATCTTTTAAAATAAGGGAAGGAATCACGAAAAAAGAAAAACCCAAAACTTGCATTTTGTTTTAAATCTCGGAAACGATGAACAATAATGAATTTTTGCGAACTACATGTGAACATGCCCTAAATTCAAAATTGTACAACTTTTCTCTAATTTAACCGCCTTCGTATCTCTTACCGTTTTCAAGATCCCCATGCTGTTCATGCTTATCTTGGGCACATTGTATACCTACATAATTAATTGCATGAAATTGTTGTGCCCCAGTAGATCTGATGCGAGCCACACTAATTTGTGCATGAAAACTAATTAAGGAAGGGTTATTTAAGTGAAACTCTTTATTGAACTGATATTAGCAAGTGAGAACGATTATGCTATAAAACGATGTAATATCCGTAATGCGCGCCAATGAAAATATTACGCAACCTTAAAAATTTGGAGGTACCAGTATATCATTACGTGAGAAATTCTGCACAATCACAAACGTTAATGTTTAGTGCTCTCATATTTTCTGCTTTGTTGTTAAGTACCGTTACTCGTTTTCTTCGGAGGATCGCTTCAGCACCAATTTGTTAAGTACCAAATATGTTTATTTATAATATATAATAAGAGTTTTATATAAAAATTACTAAATACAAGACTAATCTACGATTACAATTACAACTCAATTCTTTTTTCTGTAAACTTTTTATCTTTGAATTTTGTAACCAAATATAAGTATGTAACTTTGTTATTTTGTACTCAAACACATCTATTCTTTGTATGATAATTTTATCTTTTTTAAATAATACTAGAATAATAAATGATAATACACATGACACATTATAATCAATATTATTTAGCACCTTAATATTAATGTTAAAGTACATAACATTGTTTATTACTTATTATAGTGATTGTATGAATTCTAGCACTAAAATTGAAAAGGAGAAAAAGATGCTGTATCTACCAAGCAATATACGCGGGTAAGAACAATTAAGCTTTTCTTAAAAACAAACTAACATAATTTTAAAGGTCCGTTTTAAATAAGTGCTTAACAACTTTTCTTCGCCACGTTAAGTCGGACGAAAAAAAAGAAAGTTTCATCTCAGTCTTTCCCGAAATTGTGAATACCCTAACAAATTCTAATATGTATTTAAATTCACCAACATTTTTGAGTCATTACGCAAAAGTTTTGGAGTACAACGTGTTAAAAGAAAAAAGATTTCGACCGAGCATAATTTTGGATACCTACACGACGCTGGAGTTGCCTGAAAATTTAAACGAGGAAAACTTGCATTTGGCAAGAATATTGGCGTGGTGTGTAGAATTGGTGAGTTAAAATTGTAATGTAAAAAAATGTTCAAATTATGTAAACAACGCAATATTATTTGCTTGGTTTTTAAATTTCAAATAAACAAACGTAACAAAAACAATAAACGTACAAATAGGTAATACTTAGTAGTCAAGTTTAACAACCGTTATATAAGTAGGTATAATCTTGTTACCTTGGTTGTCTCCCGAGGACACGAAAAACATGAATACAGTTAAAAGCAGGTTTTTTTAGCTACACACATCTATAATAATTAATGACGATTTAATGGATAATTCAAAAATGCGTGGTAACGAAATTTCGTGGTATACAAAAGAAAATGTTGGGTTGAATGCCCTTAATGACGCAATGCTTGTGATGGAAGGGGCGTTTGTACTGTTGAAACGCTTTTTCTTAAATCATAGAGCTTATTTACAATTGTCAGACCTATTTCGTCACATAAACATGACGGCGGCTGTAGGTCAATCACTAGACTGGAATTGTAACGCTAATGGAAAACCAATCTTCGAGCTTTTTAACATGGATACCTACAACGCCACAATCCGTTACAAGGCCAGCATACCGTTCGTAGAAGGACCATTTCGAGCTGCTTTAATATTGTCCAATAATGGAAATGAACACAATTTAAAGGAGACAAGTGATGTCGTAATGAAATTGGGGGAAGCTTTTCAAATAGATGTAAACGTTAACTATTAATGACTAACATTAATGTGATTATTACAGAATGACGTACTGGACATATTTGAAAATGGGAACGTTAGGAAACAAATTGGTAATGACATTAGTGAAGGTAAATGTACGTGGTTAGCGGTTCACGTTTTACAACACGGAAATAAAGAGATTCGACAAGTATTTAAAGACAATTATGGCCGAATTGGTGATGAATTTGAACAGAAGGTTGTTAAGATCTACACAACGATGGATTTATTCGACAAATACCTTTCTTATAGGAACGAAACGTTAATCTTTATTAATGAGCGCACTAAGACAATGAAACCAATGCTACAAGAAGCTTGCTTAAAATTAATGCAAAATATATTTCCATCGTAATAAACAATTATAAAAATTTATTTTTGAAATCAGTCGTTTTATTTTATTTTATCTATTACATACACATAGGTAAATAACAGATAAAAACTCAAAACCTCCCCTTAAAAACAGTATATTGAGGTTAAAATAATGTGGGTGAAGGATGAAGTCAAAACGCCAGGATAAAATGTTGAACTAAGTGGACGCTGACACATCTTATACCAATGATAGCCTACTGTGACTAGCAGTCTCAATCAAAAAAGGTGAATAAATAAGAATTATAAGAATAAAATAAGTGAAAAATTTGATTTGAAAGTTATAAAAGTGTGGAGGGTAATGGCAACATGTTTCGACGCCTACAGGCATCATCATCAAGCCAACTATCAATTACAAAGTTAAAGAGGGCCGAAAAGAATAAATTAATATCAAACAATTAACAGAGTAAAGTATGTATAATAGTGAAATATGTATAATAGTGAAACAGAAACACGTACTCCCTTTTTCTACTGTACTTATTTAAAAAGTGGCAACGTTGTGTAAAGTAAGAGGCGTGGCATCCAATAAAAAAGTATACATAAGTATGATGTAGCACGTGTTTTATGAAACAATAATAAAATCGTTAGTTTTTTCTATAAGAAAAATTTATTGCTAGAGCCATATATGTAAGAAAAGTATAGCATTTCATAATAATCATGATTCATGAATCATGTTGTCTCTCAGCGGGGCGACATTTGAATGTTGCGATTGTTTCGGTTCCGCTAAATAATTTTATTTCTTACTACAGACAACAATGAAAACAATAAATTAGACGTATGGGTACAATAATTATCCCCGATTCTGGCGACATGACGTGATCATTTGTGCTCAAGGGCGTGTTTTACTCTTCAAAACAATAAGTTTAATTCCTGTGTTTTCTTACGTTAATGTGCACAATTAATAATCAATAATAGTAGAAACACCTTGCTTAACGCTATCGGATCTTTATGTTTGCATTATGGATGAGAGATTCCAGTAATTGGAAACTACGATTTGAAGGCACAAAATAAAAACCTAATGAATGATATAGCCAATTTAAGAGAAACTCAAATTCAGATTAATCGACCAACGCAACGTTAATTGTATTGAGAAATTCGTGTGCTCAAACGTCAAATTGTGATAAAAAAAGTAAAAAATATCAATACCAATATTGAAAAAAACCGTAGGCTAGTTATTTAGTAGGACGCACTAAGTAACATTGCCCCCCCCCCCCCCGCAACTATTTGCATGCATAGCAAAACAACGAACTCGAATTTGAATCATATACAAGTCAATCTATTCTGTTGCTTTTGAGACGATTAAAATGAGTATCATTCAGACTAATATATTTCAAATAACTTCATAAGATGAAAACGGCAAGTCTGAATTCTCAGAAGCTTATGCAATACAATAAATGTTTTTATTTATGGTTGGTACGAGTACAAACAACACCGCACGTAAACGAAGTGTAGGCCGGAAATTGTGGCAATAAAAATTTTGTTCCATAATTGGAATGTTTCATATTATTGTTAACTTGTTAGAAAATGAAACTTACATTTTGCAATCTTTTTCAGCAATTTAAGAGGAATGTTTACGAAAATCCAAATATTAGTGCCGTAACATCACGGATCCATAGATCACAGACCCGGGTTCCGTGGGGCTGATAGTTACGCCCCTGATTCACAAACGTTAGTTACCACAAGTTATTGGTAAGGTATTAGAAGTTGCATATGCTTGCAGAATTTTAAATAAGTGGAAAGACACTATAACGTCATACGAATACGAATACGATTTATTTGTTGTGTTAGTGCATTGATCAATGCTTAGACGCGTCTTGAATAATTGAATACATATAAATACATCAATACAAAAAAAATATATAAATACCTATAAATATCTTGCGCCTATAAATAACTATAAATTCATATAAATACAAAAGACAAACACCGCAAAAAAAAGGTGAAAAGAAATAATAAAATGCCAGTAAAAAAGTTACAAAGGTTAACTTGTAGGTATTAACGTTTTGAGATCATGATTATGGGCCGCTTGAGATGTTTTTAAGCGTAACCTTGTTTTGTAAATGTGAGTTGCATTTCGCGTGTTATAATTATCTACCGTTACGTGTGTAATGTAGATGGGATCTGTTCTTCTGCATAAATGATAGGCAGTCGAAAATGTATTGGGATGGGGCAGTAAGAATTTTTAATGACTTGAACATATGACGACAGTCCTCCCTGTATCCCGCGTTCAATATACTTCGCACACAGCGTCTTTGCATTGCAAACACTCTTTTCATTATTGCCACATGGCCCCATGTAATAATCGAGTAACTGATGACGGAATGAGCATAACTATAATAAACGCATTTCAACACTTTTGTGGAGACATAGTTAGATAGGTTTCTTATCAAGTATGCAACCGACGCCAATTTTGCACACATTCTATTTCCATGTTCTCCCCACGTAAGTCCGGGGTCAATATGCACTCCTAGGAAGTTTATGGAAACTATTTTTGCTTCACTGCTCTTCTTCAAGGAAAATTGAATCATTTGCGTCTTGCTTTCATTTCATACTAATCTATTGGCGGTCATCTACCTTTTTACTGCCGTTAGTGCATTACTTGTTAGATTTCTACTTTGAACAGTATCTACCTATCATTTGATATATTAGTAATTGTTGTGTCATCGGCAAAAAGTGTGAAGTTACTGTTCGAATCTGACATATGAATGTCATTTACATAAATTAAAAATAATATAGGTCCGATTATGGAACCTTGTGGAACACTCCGAATTTAAGTTATTATAACGCACAAATTGTCGACGATTGCTCAATTATGATCGTA
Source organism: Pyrocoelia pectoralis (assembly GCA_036250285.1). Lineage (NCBI taxonomy): Eukaryota > Metazoa > Arthropoda > Insecta > Coleoptera > Lampyridae > Pyrocoelia > Pyrocoelia pectoralis. The sequence continues at coordinate 39,629,793 of CM070079.1, read as the reverse complement.
TTAGTTGCACACTTTGAGTGGAAAAAATGTAAAATTGTAGTTTTTCCAACAGTATATTGTGACACACAAGATCAAATGCTTTAGTTTGGTCGATAGCTATTGCCGTGCAGATCCTACGGGTTTCTAAACTCTGTATCACGTCTTTAGTGAACTCAAGTATTGCCGCTGTTGTAGAGAGACCTTTCCGAAAACCATATTGATTACGGCAAAATAGATTGTTTTCCTCCATAAAGTTAACAATCCTATACTTTAAAATTACTTTAAATATTTTAGAGACAACAGGTAGTATCGATATTGGTCTGTAGATGGTAGGTATTGGTATATGTATATCACCTTTTTTGTGGAGTGGAAGCACGCAGGCAAGTTTTAGCACATCGGGAAAGGTACTGCAGTGGAGACATTGATTTAATAAGGAGGTTAAAGGACCAATGGTTATGTCGAGGATGCATTTAATGATCTGCAGGTTGAGTCCGTATGCCGGGTTTTAAACATTTGAAGGAATTCCTAAGTGGGCGGACATAACGGAGCGCTGACCATCGCTCCGACCTTAGCATAGCACCCTAGCATCGATCACAAAAAGAAACAATTAGGGCTTTTTAATGTTAGCGGTCATATTGGCGCCTCGACCCTCGCTCCGCGCATAGGTCGGAGCCAGGCCCTGATACCCTGGAGTTGAGCTTAGTATTTTTTCGACCCTCGACCATCGCTCACACGATGGTAGACAAAGAAAAATTAATCGGTCTTGTATTTGTCAGAGAAGGATAACAGATATCACCATAATTGTATAATTTTAAATAGATTATGGAAAGAAATCACAGAGGAGTGTGGTGTAGGTACTAATTGCAATTCTCAAATATTCAAAAAGCGAGTTAAATCTTTTCTTAAATCACTGTACAGATGAAGGAATTCGCCATTCTGAAAACGCTTAGAGGATGAATTGTCCTTTTTTATATAAGTACTACGTTTTAGCACTTGAATCCAGTAACACGTCTGCATCATCAGAAGAAAAGAAGATATTAAAACATCCATGTCTATGAAGCTCGTTTACGGTTTAAATTGAAATACAAATGCGTTGGTCGAGGCCTCAATGTGACCACCTACGCGCTATGGTCGGAGCGAAGGTCTAAGGTACCAGACTTGGGTCGGAGCAATGCGCGGAGCGAGGGTCTCCGTTATGTCCGTACCCTAACTTCTGCTTGTGATAGGGGCGCACACACATTTAATGGAGATGTGACGATTGAATGAGACAATAAATAAGAGAGGGGATCAACACCATTGCTGTTCATATTATTTGCTAGGGTAACGGGGTTATTTATAAAACCATGATTGAAAGGTTACGGCATCTATACTGGAAGATTGAGCGGTCGTTTTCGGTTGCCCTTTGATGACTTTCCAGATGGCTTTTGAGGAATTTTTTGATATTGAAATATACTTATCATGGGCTTCAATTATACTTACATATTTCTAAATGATCGTAAAACTGTTTTAGAATAGCCCGATTGAGAGTAAATGTTCTGTAGGAATTGTAGGGTGTCTCTCATGGCTTTTAGTTCGGCATTGAACAAGCGGACAAGAGGGGCATTGTGAGAACTCATGACATTTTTTTCGGGAAACGCTATGTCGCATGCGGAGACGATTGTATTTATAACAAGTATCAAAAGGCGCAAATTCTTATAGAATTTTAATTTCAACCAACTTCAAATCTGTAACTAATTATGGCATATACAATATATATGATATGTATATAACTACCCCCCTCCCCACCTCAGACACAACCACGCCGGATTCTGCACAAATGAGTCATTGTTCTTCTTTCCACTCTTAAGGGAGATGGGAGTGGAGAGGGTGACGGACAATTTGCAAATCACGAAAAAATGTTAGAGGAAAAAAAAGTAAAAAAAGATTGTTTTTCTGCGGACGTGCAATTTTCCCCCTTTCCACCCCCAAAAAAGGGGTTGCAGTTGGGGGTGAAATTTGCAATTTGAGTATCGTTTTTTATGGAGAATCCAAAAGTAATAAAAAATAGGTGTTCCCATTTAAGTTTTGAAAACTCTTCCCCGCTCCACCCCACAGGAGGGGTGAGGGTGATGTTTACGTATCATGACTCAATAGGTTTCAACAAATAAAGGAAACGTATTTTTTTCTTTTTGTAATTGGACGTGTCGTTCTCGAGATATTAAAGGGTGTATATTTTGACTTTAATGGCGTCCCGACGGCGAACGGGTGATCCGATCAAAAAATTTACCAGCGATTTGGAATCAGTGAAGAATTTCCTATAAGATGACACCACTTCCAGGTTTCTAAACCCTGTAACATCGACCAACGCACAGACACACAGACACACAGACACACAGACACACAGACATCCGGACGAATTTAGTAACCAACTTTTTGAAGTTGGTTGAAAAGATCGAATTTGCAATGAATATCCTTATCAGTATCGTTAATAAATTCAAAACTATAATTATCTATGATATTATATAGAATTATTTTACCGCGCGTTGTAATAGACTGATATACCATTTTGCATTCCTTTTTTTTTCTAGGGAAAGGTTAACTTTCACTCCGAAGTGGTCAGAAAGAAGCGTATCTGTCACTGCGGAGGAATTTATTTTGATATTAACGCGACACATATAGAGGTGTAATTCATGCACACCGGAGCGCATTGCCTAAGGTTTGAAGAAAAATTTTAAAGTCACCTTTTGGAGATCTGTATACACATAATATGACGATATGTAAATGAGGTAAGTACACACACGATATTTCAAAATAGATCTCAATAGATAGCGCAGTAATCTTGGGAATCTCTGGGGGATCTCACTGAAATGATGATTTCGTTTTACAATAATTGGAGTTCCACCGTGAATATGGTGTATTCTCGAAAAACTATTAGCTAAAATATACTTATCAATACGCATATTATTGACCTCAAAGCCTTTTAACCAGTGCTCGCAGAGACAGATCACATCATAATCACGGTTCATTAGATATGCGTCAAATTGATTAACTTTATTCCGCAAACATTGAATATTTAAAAAAAAATATCTAAAATAACGAAGTCGAGCTGTTTGGGACAAATCTTGTTTTTCTTATGATGTGACCTCTCTGCATCTGTATTTATAAAAAATTATTCATTACAGGATAAATAAGGTTATCTACGTTAATATAAAATTGGTATAATTAAACACTATGGCCTTCGATAAAATGATTTGTCAACTCTAGAATATGACTTACTAACTTTCTAAGAAGTTTTCTTTTCCCTGTGTTATTCATGTGTAAGCCACTTTTAAAAAAATCTCTATCGCTAAGTTCCCTGTTTGTATCAATGTACTTAAAATTATATTTTTTATCTCTATTGAGATGATTAAAAAGTTCTAAGTTATTCTGAAAGATTACATTATTTACATTTCTACCTTTATACGAAGGGTGTAGATATTACCACCAGATTCAATCTATTTTTTAAGTCACTCAAAGAGCTAACAACTCCTTTCACATCCAGTTCCGTTGAGCGCATTATTTGTTCCACCAATCACCACAACAAAGTCCAACGAAGTAAATTTACTTATCAGTTTCTTTATATCAGAGACGACGTCCTCCAGTAGCCCATTAGGTTTAAAAATATTAATTTACTACTTCTATTGAGGACTTATTTAACAGCGATTTCAGAATCAACCCCATATCACGAGCATGGCTGTCACCAAGTATCAAGACTCTCTGTTTAACCATGTTTTTATCTTTACTTTTAGCTGTGGTAGTACCGGTAGGTTGGGTTTCTGTAGTTTTTCCGGATCACATTCCGACGTTTTCCATGGAACTGACACACTTTTTATTTTATTATAATTATTTTCTTCAACTTGGTTCCCATGTTTAATTTCGACACCAAAAGCTTGAATTTATTAGTCACTGTAACACTAGATTGTGATACTTCAACTATTTCCTCATAGATTGATTTATTACTCCGGTCACAGTCTATTATAGTTTTTTTAATTTTCTTAGCAACATCTGACGTTTGAGCACACGAATTTCTCAATATATTAACATTGGTCGATTGACCTGAAATTGAGTTTGTGCATGTGCGTTTATTACAAGACTCAACTCTCAAACTGGATAAATCTTTCATCGGTATCTTCAAATCGTAGATAAGAGCAGTGAGCTGGGCGTTCTCCTCGTTTAAGGCGCTTTCCATTGAGACGCTCTCGTTCAGATTGTCATTAATTTGAATTCGTAGTTGGTCATTTTGCTTAGAAAGAGAGGCTAATTCTAATTGTAATTTGTGAACGTTACTATTTAATGTACAATAGCAATAAAGTCATTCGCGTTTTGCAGCTCCTTTTCGAGCTCCGACTGAATGAAAATCGGAAGCTTGTCATCACTTTAGCTGCACTTTGTTGTCGATTACTGGTTAATGATAATGTTAATCTCTCGTCCATAATGCAGGCATAAAGATACGATAACGCTAAGTCAGGTCAAATTGTTTATACTATTATTGTATACATTAACGTAAGAAAACACAGGAATTAAAATTACTGTTTTAAAGAGTAAAACACGCTTTTGAGCATAAGTAATTACGTCACAAGAATCGCGGATAGCTATAGTATCCACACGTATAATTTATTATATTGAATATAGTCTGTTTAAATAAAAAACAAAATTGTTGGCTATAGTGTGGTCCGTTCAACATTTTCTTCCATATTTATATGGAACTAAATTTTTCATCGTAACTGATCACAACTTGTATTTTTAATATTAAGGATCCCCCTCACGATTAGCACGCTGGAAAGTTAAATTAGAAGAGTATAATTTCGAAATCGTTCATAAGCAAGGCAAATATAATACTAACGCCACTGCATTAAACAGGGTGTGTGTACCTACTAAACGAAAAAAAAAAACTTACACCAAACCTTCAAAATCACGGCGGTAAACAAGATTATTATTTGAAAAAATGATTTTAACGTTATGAATGTCTTGCCTTGTTCAGTGCTTTCCTAGATTTTAGCTTAACATGTATAAATAGGTACAGGCTATCGGTTTAAATTTTCAAAAATTTTGTTTTGCATTTCTCGACGTTTTATGACCCAAATAACACGACAAACACAACTTAAGAAAAAAAAAATTTCGTGTCCTATCACTATATAATAACCGAGACGTGTGTATATGTTTGTGTTGCTGTGCACTTTTCCGACAGTCGCCGAATCCCGACGAATGCGGATGTGATATTTTAAAACCAAAGCTATTATAAATTTATAACCTACAAATTAATGCTACACGCTACAATTATAGATACCCCGCAAACTACATAAATATCTGCACTAATTTTTTTCAAAGTAAGTTTTAAACATTTTGGTATAAAAGTCCGTCATCTTATTCAAGCGGTATTTGTGTCTAAATATATTTTCTTTACTTAGAAAATACGTTCAATGTTTCCTTATGGAGATTACGTGTAAAATAGAATTCGCTATTTGTGCTTATTTTTGGGTGAAAATTTTGTGTAAACATGCAAAGTTTGTCTGTCCGAGGTCCTTAACCCATTTCGAACATTAAAACAATAGCAGAAAGTATTTTCGCGAAAATTTTCAAAATGACAAGTATCGGAAACTTTTTCTCGATAACATGGAAATTTAATTATTTCAAGTTGAAAAGTTATTTAAATGATGAAAAATGATTCTATAATGCCTCGCGTTAACATTATCATGGTTAAAATGATGTAAAAAGTAGTAACAGCATTCATCGTAGACTAATTTATGTGTCCCGATACCTTCTTTCGGTAACTTTCGAAATGTACATGTTTGTGTGCTTATTTCGAATTTAGAGATTTTGAACGATGAACGATGTCGTAGGTAACATATATAGTCGAATGTTTTCACCGAGAAAAATGTTTTTGTCTACATATTTAACTTAATATCTATTGATGAAAGTAGGTGGCAAGTGTATTGTTACGTTACACTATACCAAAGAGAATACCTATACTTTGACTATACTTCTAAATATACAACTTATATTGTAATTAAGAGGAAGTAAAATCCATATTTACTGCTGTACATATACGTGTAAATGGTGGCCTTTAGTTAGTGAAATAAACAAAAATTTGAAACTGTTTAAGGTAGAGAAGGTCTTTCTATAAAACAGATGTTATGCAACGTTAGACCAGCTTCTATTTGTACATTTTATGTTTTATGGTATTTTTAGTTTGACTATAGTTAAAGATGAATGTTAAAACGTTCTCCCTAAGGCCATTCGTATTCCCAAAAAGTTGCCACTGTCCAAATTGAGTTCTTTTACATTCAAAATTCATTCTAAACTATCCTTATGAAGTTCACACGGAATTTGTTATATTTTCGTTAATTTTTGGGCAAAGACTATGTGCAAAGACGTAATTAACATTGTGAAAGGGCCATATGTATTTTTGGTCTCAAATCTATTCCAAAAAGTTTGCATTTTACATTTTTTTAAATAATTGGTAAAAATTTACTTTAAGTAGGTAGGAACGAATTCGTATATCTTTACCAAATATCAACCCATTTTTGTGATTTTTACGTCAAATGTAAGTAAATGTAATCCTTTATTTTAGTTACTTTAATAACTTGCTAAATTACAGATACCTACAGAGTCAAAAATCTGAAAAGGTACAAAAACGTAAATTTTTTTTCTTTTTTCAAGCAACTAAGCCAGCTCAACAAGGTGTGATATTTTAAAACAAAAGCTATTACAACCTACAATCACAGATACCCCCTTCCCCCAAAGCACGCAAAACGCGAGAATCGCGTGTACCCCCGTTTATAGATTAATATTAAACAAGAGTTGCTAAAATACAACGTTAAGGAAATTTTTGGTAGGTACATTTATTTTCATCAAAAATGACAAAAAATTTAAAAAATGCTTCTTGAAGTGTTTCATTTAAAAATTTGTTCGTCTAAATTATCCATAAAGATGTTAACTAAATAAGATGAAATTGGACTTCCCATAGGTAAACAGTCTTTCTGTAAATTAAATTCGTTGCTAAACGTAAAAGTAATTTTGATTTACACAGAGATCAAATAATTGTGTTAATTCTATCTTTTAACTAACTCTGTGTTATTTTTAACTAGGAAATTATTTAAAAGAGGAATGTATCCTTGTGATAATTATAATTGCTTGATAATGGTGCATAATAGCGCATCGGTATTATTACTTGTATTTAGTATTACACAAGCTTGACTCCGTATCAGAAATTAAGTTAGAAAACCGTAAGTTTTAACGAATAGCAAATAGATACATTTTACATTTTGTTAACAAAGAATATTTTGATAAGCCTCCATAGGAAGATATAAAGTGAACTTTGACTTCTCAATACGATTTACAAAATATGTGCAAATTCCGAATCAGGAAGCTACTACCCTTGCTGAAAGACTTGTGACTCATTTTATTTGCTGACATGGCCTTCGAAAGTGATTAGTAACAAACCCAAGAAATGTTCTCAGCCAAATGTTCAAAAATATTTGCAAGTTTTTAAAAATAACCTTTCACGATCACTCATATTAACGAAAGTCCTGGAATTGACTTTGAATGGTTTTGTGCTTTTGTCCGTCAAACCTCTTTAGCGTCGTCTTGAGACGCTAAAACCACTCGAATGCAATTGAATTACACGCGTTAACTAAAAATGTGCATGACAGCAATCTGGATTGTGGATTCTGGATTTCGATGGGAGGGTGGGAAAGCTATCTTCCTGATTAGAGTCGTTCGACCCCGCAACGTCACTCAAGCCATCATAACAGCAATTATCTATAATTGGAATATCGGTACTCATGTTAGTTCACTAATTATATGCGTGACACAAGATTCATCAATTATTATTAAAAGTGATAATACATATTTTTTTAAACAATCTCACAGTAGAGTATCGTACATACTCATTGTAACATTAACGTTGAAAAAGAGCAAATAATATGGCGTACCTTCGGAATACCATACGCGGGTAATAACTTTTTGTAGTTTACTCTTAACAAATTGACATTATTTTTAAGGTCCGTTTTAAATAAATATATGACAACCTTACTTCGAAATGTAAAACGCGACGAGACAAAAGAAAATTTCATCTCGATCTTCCCTGAGGTTGTAGACACTTTAACAAAATCTAAGACGTTTGGGAATGTACCTACATTTTTGAACCATTATGCCGAAATGTTGGAGTACAACGTGTTAAAAGAAAAAAGATTTAAGCCGAGTATAATTTTAGATACCTACACAACGATGGAATTACCTCAAAATTTGAATGAGAAAAACATGCATTTGGCAGGAATGTTGGCATGGTGTGTAGAACTGGTGAGTATTTGCAAAGTTACTATCTAAATATCATTTTTGGGTAGTAAAAGTTAACAGGAATTTAAGCAGCATCATCTCGATTGACAACCAACGACAATGAGAAGTTGAATAAAATTAAAATTTGGTATTTTTTTAGTTACACACATCTATACTAATTAATGATGATTTAATGGATAGTGCAAAAACACGTGCTAACGAAATTTCGTGGTATAGAAAAGAAGGTGTAGGGTTGAATGCCGTTAACGATGCCGTGCTTGTGACGGAAGGGGCGTTTGTACTTCTGAAGAAATTTTTCCTAGATCATCGAGCTTATTTACAATTGTCAGACTTATTTCGTAACATAAATATGGCGGCGGCTGTTGGACAGTCACTAGACTGGAAGTGTAACGCTAATGGGAAACCAATTTTTGAACTTTTCAACATGGATACCTACAGCGCCACAATCCGTTACAAGGGCACCATACCGTTCGTAGAAGGACCGTTTCAAGCTGCGTTAATATTGTCGAACAACGCAAATGAACAATCACTAAAGGAGACAAGTGACGCCGTAATGAAATTGGGGGAAGCTTATCAAATAGATGTAAACCTTCGACCTAATAATATTTAATATTAATATCATTATTATTACAGAATGACGTATTGGACATATTCGATAATGGAAGTGTGAGAAGACAAATTGGCAATGACATTAGTGAAGGTAAATGTACGTGGTTAGCGATTCAAGCTTTGCAACATGGAAATGAAGAGATGCGGCAAACATTTAAAGATAATTATGGACGAGTCGGGCGTGAATTTGAAGAAAAGGTCGTTAACGTGTACACAAAGATGGATTTATTTGGAAAATACCTTGCTTACAGGGATGAAACACAAGCCTTTGTTAATGAACGTGCAAAGACAATGACGCCATTATTAAGGAACGCTAGCTTAAAGCTAGCGCAAAACATATTTTCGTAGTTACAAAAAATTTCTTCTTGAATAACAAAGTAGACACATTTAGTTAGAATGGAATTTTACACTCAGGGTTTATAATATGTGAAATGTAGTTACAGAGTTACCTTAGGTCTATCTGTAATATTAATAGGTGTTTTTAATTTTGGTTTAATAAACTTTTTACTACACTTTGATTTTCCCATCTCTCAAAGAGATATTAGGTTCTTACGTTACTAAGAGTTATTGATGAAATGGAAGTATATTCCCTTCTTTAGTCGCATTTTCGAAATATAATCATATAATGTACATGTGGCTGCCTAATAATATTTTCATTCATCATTTTGACTTTCAACTACCATCAATATAGTCTGAAAGGGTATTGCAAGTAAATAGAAGAAACCGGGAAAAACGTCTTTGATACTGAAGTAGATTGTGCAGACATCAAATTGTACTATAAGAAACACTTCTTGCGTTAATACATTAGAGGTAAACACTAAAAAGAATGTGTCTTTAGAACTTTAGAAAAACTGATTTGAATATCTAAACTTGCTATCCACAAAACATATCCATCTTTTACATTTGAAGTCAAAGTGAAATTGAAAAAATGTTTTCTTCGAATATTTTCAATATTATCATCTAACCACCTAAGATAAAATATAGTGACGTGAGCAATAGTCAGTGTGATTTCGTGTAGTCGCCTAAACAGTGATTTTGTTACAAGCAGAACATTAAAAATAAATATGAAATTATTGTTTGTTTGCGTTAAACAAACATTGATCTGTAATCTTAAACTTTGACCATTGATAACTAGAGTTTCTTGAACTCTCAATTGGATAGGCATGTATAGAGTATATCAACAAAAAGTTTGTTTTTTAAAACAAAATAAAACAAAGAATTTAGATGAAAATGATTCAAATTTTTATTGTATTAGAAAGAGTAAGGTTTGGCGATTATAAATGAAAAATAATATCTAACAAATGTCCACCATGACCTCGCTTACAAATGTCGATTCCTTCATCAAATCACTTTTTGGCAAACTGGCTGGTTTATTTTGTTAATCACGTCACGCATTTTGAGTTTTAAGGCTGCAATCGATTCGATTGGCTTCGTATAGACTCTGTCTTTAACATAGCCCCACAAGAAATAATCCAGTGGTGTTAAATCACATGATCGGGCCCGCCAATTAACAGCTGAATTTCGTGAAATAATGCGGTAAAGAAATTTGGTTTGCAATAATTTAATTGTTTCGGTGATTGTGTGATTTGGGGCACCGCCCTGTTGAAACCACATGTCAGTGATTTCCATATCATCAATAATAGGCCAAAATTGAGTTGTTAACATCTCTCGATAGCGTAAACCATTAACCATAACCGCATTTCCAGCCGAATTTTCGAAAAAAAAACTGCCCAAACACGCCCCCAGACCAGATAATACAGCATACAGTGAGACGTTGAGTATGCAAAGGCGTCTGAACAATCGCTCTTGGATTTTCAAAAGCCCAAATCCGGAAATTTTGCTTGTTGACGTGTCCAGACAAATGAAAATGGGCATCGCCTGAAAGAAGGATTTTTTCAGAAAAACCAGCAGCTTGTTCTTGAATGAATTCAGCGAATCTACGGCGATGTGAATTGTCAGCCGGCTTCAATTCTTGCACCAGTTCAATCTTGTAAGGTTTCAAAGCCAAATCATTACGCAAAATTCGCCATGTGGGCATTTTGGATAACCTCAATTGTTGAGAACGTCGAGGAATTAACAAATTCGGATCATCTTCAACACTGCGGCTCACGGCTACAATGTTTTCACTTGAACGACGTGGTAGAACACGCGTTGGGGTTGGCACATTACGTACTGAGCCTGACGACTCAAATTTATTGAGCAATTTCTTAATAGCGGTCTCAGAAGGACGATTATGTTGACCGAAAATATGACGAATTTTACGAAATGTAACTTTTACAGATCCACCATTTTCATAGTGGATTTTTATTATTTTAATGCGATTTTCGAGCGAAATTGAATTCATTGTAACAATTTCCAAAGATTCTACTACTGATATATAAAAAAACTAAATTTTAAAACTGTCAATTGTTTTGATTTGCCCAATAGGATAAACAAACATCTTGTTGGTATTACAAATTCATGGTAATATTTATTTAGTAATTTTTTGTTTGTTTATTTTCATTTCGCGTGAAAAATGAAACCTTTTTCGCTTTTCATTGTGAAGGTGGTATGTCCAAGGCAGTTTTAGAAAAAATAGATTGCAGATGCGTATGTATTTAGCAATTCGTTAGAAAAATGTAATATGCAATTGATGAAGGAGGCTTACAGGTGACAATGATTGGACTATTAACAAGTATTTACATAATGAGCTAAAGTTTTGTTTTGAAAGAATCAACAAAAGAGCGTTCTCTCTCTCTGTGCTCGTTTCCATGGCGAACTGTATGTTCTCATGAAACCTTGCCACAACCGGATCAGTTATACAAATTTATTATATAAATGATCCCGAATTTTTCGATGTTATTTAACTATTTATATTTCCCCATGGCCATCGGCTTGTTTCTATTTTAATTATTTTACCGACGATTTCATTAATTTATACCATTTACTTTGATGAATGTTGACATGTCTCTACCACATCATCTATTATTCATCTTCATTGTTAAGCTAATTTAATTCTTGCAACTGTTCAACATTTATCAAACCTAGCCTGATGATGATATTTTCATATCGAAACTAGTCGCTTCTTCTAATTCATTATTATAATATATTAAACGATACATGGGCAAGGTTTTGTGAATTATTTGAACACTCTTTAATTGCGAGTGAAATTGCAATATTTGTCCATTATCCATGCATGTAACTGCCACAGTAGGTACATAGAATGCGTTTTCAACATATTTATGACGTTGGGTAAGGTGAAATATATAAAATATACATTTTCACCTCTTCTATCCTCTCATTATCTCAATACAAATAGATTTACAAAGGAATATGTTATCGATGCTATTACTGCAGCCGAATGGGAGAAGTCAGCGCCGCCGACTCATCGCGGCCGATTAATCGCGGCCATCTCATCGCCGAGCCATCTCAGTGCCGGCCAACTCATCGCCGATTTTATTTTCGATAAATTCAGCACATTCTTACCTATCCTCTTTTACTTGCTTGTATAAATACCGATACCGATCATCAAGATATTACATTAACATATGACATTAACATTCCCTTAAATCTTAATCAATTTATTGATAATCAGCTTTACAGAGCTTTAAATCGATAATGATAGCGTTAATAGACAATGAATCATACTTACCTGATATTAACATTAATATATAAAAAGTTTGGAAATAAAAGTAATGCTAAACTTAAACGTAGATTGGTATTAAAGCGCCTAGGTTATTTGTAGGTTTAGTATATTTTTTTTAAATTGATACAAAATGGCAACATGACACTAAACAAAATTTGGAAGTAAAAAAAATGCTAAACTTAAACATAGATTGCCACTACGCGATGAGTTGCCCGCCGATGAGTTGGCCGGCGATGAGTTGGCTCGGCGATGAGATGGCCGCGATGAATCGGCCGCGATGAGTCGGCGGCGCTGACTTGTCCTAGACCCTACTGCAGAACATGGACCAATGTTTTACGATTCTCTCCTTATTATTGTATCTTTAATCCTGCTAATTTGGGGGCAATTAAGAGCTAATGTGAGGCGTTTTAATTTTCAGCCAAATTAAAGTAAAACTGTAACAAAGGTTATAAAGGTACAAATTCTTAAAATAACTCCGGAAGCGTGAGCCAAAAGTGTTCAGCAAGTCATTTCAATTGAAAATCAATATCTACGTCCAGACTCTTGTAAAATTTAATTGGTGGTCAATCTCGAAAGCGAAGATGACAGCGGTGATGAAGATTTTATGTAATAAGTGGAATCCATTGTCCTCTTATACTCCAAATGGGAAGATCGATTTGTCGTGAAATAAGTTATTACACAAAACCTTTCCCCATAGACTTTAATGGTTACATAAAAATTAATCTTGAAACAAAAAGGCTACAAGTTTCGACAACAATTAGTCGTCATCAGGCCATTAAAATTATTAAGTTGAAAAAGTTTTAAATTTAAATTCAAAATTGAAGGAGAATCATGATGGTGATGAAAACGATATTTAAAAGACAAAAAGTCTAGGTAATTTATTCCATCCCCGATATAGGGACAAGCAAGTAAAACTTGCTCAAAACAGGGTAAAAACCCCCGATGAACTCTTAAATTAAGCCATGGGGAAAACAAATTGTAAAATCAAAAAACTAAAGGGGGAGCATCACACCCTAAGAACGGGCCACCAGACATGGAAGAAATATAATTCAAAGTCGTTGAAGAAAGTAGCATGCGGCGTGAAGTGATAAGACGGAACAGAAATTGCAAAAAAAAAAATCTTTATGTAACCATTAAAGTCTATGGGGAAAGGTTTTGTGTAATAACTTATTTCACGACGTTTTATGTAATAGTTTGGCAAATTTGAAATCGTAATGTAATTACATTTATAACACTGTTCATTTCTTATTAAATTGTATAAAAAGTAACATGTGAGCTTTATTATCATTCTAAAAGCTATGCATACCGGCAACAGCTTTATAAAGTCTATCTTTACATTTACAGAAAGTAGTGAATATAGTTTTCATTGTCTTTGCTTGAGAAAAATCGAGAATAAGACACCTGTTCAAAAAATACATTCCCTTCGCTTGGAATGGTTGCTGTTGATTTGAACATTTAATTAGGAAGAAAACAACCATAGCGCGCACGTTGGCTGCCTATCCTGAATTATAAAAAGTACGTTGATTCCAAGGTTTGCGTTGATTCCACCCTCGTCAGCCAAAACGAATCATTATTTCTAATGGAGGTACTAAACGTGTAAAATTTGAACAAGAACCATTTGGATCAGATCACTGCTGGTCAAGTCAAGAAGTTTTGGACTCAGGGGGACTCATAACGTCTGAGGAATTAATACATTGCTTAAAGCCAACGAAATATGTCATTCAGCAATATTTTCAGTCATTAGCAGTATTATGTAACATTTTTTTGAAAAACACTCCTGAAGTGATAACAGCAACATTAATTCACAACAAAAAATCAAGTTGCCTCTTATAAAATGAAATTTGTTTATTTTGTGTTTTACAAATTTAATTAGAAGTTGTAGAAAGTGACAGACCGTTTCACCTTAATAGAGAATGTGATCAACTTTGTTTTTAATAAATAATGGCAAATAATTGTTATTGGATTCGGTATCGGCAGTAGTGTAAGAGATTTATCTATAATAGATGCCGAAACTAAGTGAAAAAGAAAATTCTCAACGTTCCACTACACAATTAGTTCTGATAACGCTCTTGACCAATTGTTCGTTGTAAAACTATCTTCAGGGAAAATACCATCCCTACAAACTGCGGTTGTCAAATCGTCGCAATTATGCGAAAAGTTCATGTTAGGTTGTGACCAAAATTCTAACTTTTTGATTAATATCGTGTTTTGTGATGAAGCCATTTTGCGTTAATGGGGGTTCTAAGGGTCATTGCTGCCGAGTTGGTGTCGAGAAAATTCTCACACAGCCAGCCAAAAGTAAAGTTAATGTGGTGGTCGAAATAATAGAAGATCGTCATTATATATTAGTTTGTAACCACAAAAAGGGGGTTTGAAGGTAAATAGCAGAGATAAAACTCACAACCTCCCCTTGAAAACAGTATATTGAGATGAAGATGATGTCGATGAACGATGAGAATTTTTATGTTATTAGGTAAAAGTACCGAAGTACTGAAACTGACGCAAATTCAAAACGTCAGGGTTAAAATGTTGAAATTAGTGGACGCTGACACAGCTTATCCAATGATATAGCCTACTGTGACTAGTCGTCTCAATCAAAAGTAATGATAAATGAAATTTAAAATTTATAAAGGTATAGGGGGTAATGGCAACATGTTTCAACGCCTTACTGGCATCATTATCAAGCCAACTATCCGTTACAAAGTTCAAAGGGCTGAAATAATTGAATTAATAACAGATACTAACACTAGGTAACTCACCATGACTTACCTGAAGGGGAAAAAACTAAGTAATAACAAAAATAATTAATTAAAACGTTAATCCCTTGAAGGGAAAAGAAAACTTGAGGAAAACATAATTTGATAACCTGGATAAAACCAGATAAAATTAATACAAGTAGACAAGAACAATGAGTGTCACACAAAGAATTAACAGGTTATAAAACCTAACGTGTACAACTAGATGGAGCTTAAATTTAATAAAAATTACAAAGTACGGGGTGAATCAGAAAATTATTTGAAAACTTTACAAACAAATTGCAAATATGTAGTCCTGACGAAAGTCAATAATTTCATTGAGTAAATTCGGGTAATTTTTTGATTTGGAAATTTCGAAATTTTCAAGGACATTAAGCAAAAAGCCTTTTTTTCCCATATGAATAGTTTTGAAGTTAATGGAGGGATCGAAAGACTGACCAGTGTTAAGGATGTGTTCCGCAAGGGTGGAATCTTCGTCTTCGAGGACTACATTTTTGGACGAAAGTATTACTTTTACTAATAACTAGAGTTTCTATACGGTTTGAGTTGATTCCAAGTTCAGCAATTCTATATAACAACTATCTCGAATTTGTCTCATCAGGCAATTTAGTTTCTACATGATGGGCAATCTCTTCATTTTGGTGTGGAAATTCGTCACCTTATCGACGTTGCATTACGCGATAAATTGATAGATTGCATAGAAGTGTAATGCAAAGCATTACTACGCAAACAGGGTAGTTTTAAACGGCTAATGGTAGGTAAACAATTTGAACGTTAGCGTTGCATTTATTTTTTTGAACGTTATTGCCAGCTTTTCTCTGCTTTTGTTTGGTTTAAAACGTTGTTTTTGTTGTGAATAGATGTTGCTATAATACGTTTTGTTTCGGAAAAATATTGCATGAGCTGATTGTGATTGATTCGCTCTTTTGGGATACGTGATATACCCCTAAAATTCAACTAACTTCATGTAAATATAAAAAAAGCGATCTTTCAACTCTTATTAAAAATAATCGTGTACATAATAATCCACGCCGAAATTCGAGCTTAAAAGCACTTTATATCTTGACAAATCACCAAACTTTAACGTAGTATCAACTTTAAGAAAAATTTTAGCTCGACAGCGAACAAACTTTGGAAATCTACACAATAACTTTACACATTCATTGTAAAACTTTCCCTTAACGAATATTTATTGCAAATTTTTATGTCGTAATGTTTAACTAGTTAAGGGATTTGTTCCGGATGGTGCTATAAGTCTATATATTATTATACATCGTTTTGTATCTCGGGTATATAATTTATAATTTTAATAGTTAATAAAAATTCGATACAGTCACTCGTTTATTAGAGGCGCGAAAGGGATCATCAACGATAGTAACTGATGGATATGAAACCCTAACGACGAACCATAAAAATTGATCTCACTCCCTCGCCATTTGCAAGAGACGCGTCATATATCAAACTTCCATTAGTAAATTGAAAAAGAAAGAAATCATTTTATAAAATTTAGAGGAATGATTGAAAATCATATTTCGTAGATCACGTAATAATTTCTTCACTTACGTTTTGATATTCGTTAATTTAAAATCAGTGTAAACTATGTTTAAGTATGAAAAGATAAAGTTTGAAATATAAAGACAAAAGAGGGTGTTGTCAGCAAGTGTTTGTAGATAAAATGGAAATAAGGTGGAAATGGTGGAAATTGCGGTTAAATAAAGCTTTTGATAGTGTTTTATTAGAGGGTTTTAACTGTTTTAAGCAAATACGATGATGGAAAAAGTTAACACTAAGTAGATCAGCATTCTTTCCCTTTTTGTAGTTCAAATTTAAGAAATATATGCCAAGATACTTTGGTACGAATAATACCGCTTCTTCATTTTTGTTTCTACTTAAACAAACAAATTGTTAAGGTACAGACAGTTATGCGCACGAAACTAGAGAGGCGATCGACCAATTAAAACGTATTCGCCATATTTTATGAGAGTTCAGCGAAAAATCCAATTTGCGAAGAACGACGCCACGGCGACGCGACCCAAAAAACCGATTATTCCGTGTATTCAATTTGTCAACACGCCCACCAATGTCCGTCAAATTCTTTGTTTTTATACAATTATTGATAGGAGCCATCTCCTGCGAGAGTTGCAAGACCACAATAAACTTGTCTCGCATCAATAAGTCAAAGTATGGTCTCGAGTCTCGTGTATCCTCTCGAAAATGAGATTCAAAAATTATAGATCTAATTTTACAATCACAATATTTTCATATAGAATTGCAATAATACCGAAAACGGCGAAAACGATTAGATATTCTTACAGAACAAAAATACCTAACTATGGGCAGCAAAACGCACTTACTTTTGGCGATCATAGAATATTTCAAAATCTTTAATACAAAAGAAGTAATAACGAAATTGTTTCTCTAATGGTTGTTCAAAAACTCACCGTGATAGCAGTGAACACGGAACTTTTAAATTAACAAACTACGATACCGAATTAGCGATTTTTACACTTTCACTGCACTTCCGACAGCGACGCGGTCTTCTAAACATCTGAATTCATTCGGTTAACTGCAGTTTGATATAAAACGTGTTTTGGATATTATTAACAAACAAGTTATCCGCCTTCTTACCGTACGAACCAAACCGTTCACCACAAACACGTGCTGATAACAAGTCTACGTATTTATTATAAATTTTGTCTAGAATTTTTTTCGTAAACGTGTTTAACAGTTTGAATCATGATCATTGATTACAAAAATTCACGTACGCCAAGAAAATAAAATTGTTTTATAATTATTCATATACACAGTGGACAGAAAATTGCATTGCTTCTGACCTCGAGATGCGCATTAGCAAATGTTGTTGGTAATCGTTTCTTGTTTATTGTTAAAACTATTTTCGTCGTGAAATGTACGGATATATTTATTTTGTGTGCAATTTCCCGGTCTGTTCCAACACATTTTCACTATAATTCTTAGACAGTCATTTCTTGTATCAAAATTCGTACAAAAACTAATATTGTTAACCATTTCTTTGTTTCCATATTATACTTTTCAGTGGACGTGTTTGTTCAAAAAATTCAGTTCAACTGAAAATGATTTAATAGTCGAATGGATTCTACGCCAGGATGATATCAAAAGAATTATGTTAAGGTTATCAAAACTGAGATCTGATTGAATATTTAAAGGCAATTTCTCATAACTTCAGAATACAAAAATGTTATACCAAAGTATTAATGTCTAATCACTATATAATAACCGAGACGTGTGTATATGTTTGTGTTGCTGTGCACTTTTCCGACAGTCGCCGAATCCCGACGAATGCGGATGTGATATTTTAAAACCAAAGCTATTATAAATTTATAACCTACAAATTAATGCTACAAGCTACAATTATAGATACCCCGCAAACTACGTAAATATCTGCACTAATTTTTTTCAAAGTAAGTTTTAAACATTTTAGTATAAAAGTCCGTCATCTTATTCAAGCGGTATTTGTATCTAAATATATTTTCTTTACTTAGTAAATACGTTCAAAGTTTCCTTATGGAGATTACGTGTAAAATAGAATTCGCTATTTGTGCTTATTTCTGGGTGAAAATTTTGTGTAAACATGCAAAGTTTGTCTGTCCGAGGCCCTTAACCCATTTCGAACATTAAAACAATGCCAGAAAGTATTTTCGCGAAAATTTCCAAAATGACAAGAGTATCGGAAACTTTTCTCGATAACATGGAAATTTAATTATTTCAAGTTGAAAAGTTATTTAAATGATGAAAAATGATTCTATTATGCCTCGCGTTAACATTTTCATGGTTAAAATGATGTAAAAAGTAGTAACAGCATTCATCGTAGACTAATTTATGTGTCCGATACCTTCTTTCGGTAACTTTCGAAATGTACATGTTTGTGTGCTTATTTCGAATTTAGAAATTTTGAACGATGAACGATGTCGTAGGTAACATATATAGTCGAATGTTTTCACCGAGAAAAATGTTTTTGTCTACATATTTAACTTAATATCTATTGATGAAAGTAGGTGACAAGTGTATTGTTACGTTACACTATACCAAAGAGAATACCTATACTTTGACTATACTTCTAAATATACAACTTATATTGTAATTAAGAGGAAGTAAAATCCATATTTACTGCTGTACATATACGTGTAAATGGTGGCCTTTAGTTAGTGAAATAAACAAAAATTTGAAACTGTTTAAGGTAGAGAAGGTCTTTCTATAAAACAGATGTTATGCAACGTTAGACCAGCTTCTATTTGTACATTTTATGTTTTATGGTATTTTTAGTTTGACTATAGTTAAAGATGAATGTTAAAACGTTCTCCCTAAGGCCATTCGTATTCCCAAAAAGTTGCCACTGTCCAAATTGAGTTCTTTTACATTCAAAATACATTCTAAACTATCCTTATGAAGTTCACACGGAATTTGTTATATTTTCGTTAATTTTTGGGCAAAGACTATGTGCAAAGACGTAATTAACATTGTGAAAGGGCCATTATGTATTTTTGGTCTCAAATCTATTCCAAAAAGTTTGCATTTTGCATTTTTTTTAATAATTGGTAAAAATTTACTTTAAGTAGGTAGGAACGAATTCGTATATCTTTACCAAATATCACCCCTTTTTATGATTTTTACGTCAAATGTAAGTAAATGTAATCCTTTATTTTAGTTACTTTAATAACTTGCTAAATTACGGATACCTACAGGGTCAAAAATCTGAAAAGGTACAAAAACGTAAATTTTTTTTCTTTTTTCAAGTAACTAAGCCACCTCAACAAGGTGTGATATTTTAAAACAAAAGCTATTACAACCTACAATCACAGATACCCCCTCCCCCCAAAACACGCAAAACGCGAGAATCGCGTGTACCCCCGTTTATAATGTCTAATAACCACAGTTATTTTATTGTTTGTAGCGATTTATAAATTGTGTTAAATGTCAACCAATACCTATTGTGTGTCGTTACTGTATAAATGACCTTTGGATAAGCAGTTAGAAATCTAATCTAATTTAATGCTATTACGACTGAAATCTGGTACTCAATTTAAGGTGGAAGTAAAGATAATATAAGTACTTAAGTTACCTTTTGTAGAAATATTTCAGGTTTGAAACGGTTCGAATAGCGTTTCTAAGACTGAATGTCGAAACTACAGTCTGTTATTGCTGCGAACACAAGAACTCTGTAAACGAACCCTTGAAAGCTCTTATGAGCAGTTTTATACGTGTATAAAGAATTTCCTTAAATTTGATATACATACTACAGTTATTTTAGTTCATACCTTTTCAGCACGTTCTAAGGAAAAGGAAAATGATTCCTTGCATTTAAAAAATTTTGGCAAATCTCTTCTTTCGAAGGGTGTCTATCACAGCTGGCTAAAATTTTTTCAACAAGGTTCACTGACTTTTGCGATTTTTAAATCTGATAAATCCTGCGGAGGTAGTATTCTCTACAATTTCACTCAACGTTCTCCCATATTTGTTGCTTTGGTGCAAACTTATCATCTTTTTGCTTCAGCACGACGATCGTAGAATGGTAGACAGTTTTCCATTTGTTTAGTGTTTCTAAATTTCTTCATTTGTGCAAAGTATTGTCTAATTGAGGATTTCTTTAGAAAATAGCCTCTAAAGAGATTTTTGAATTCCCTGATATTCCTTTTTAGCACGCAAATAACTGCGAATATCTGATATTTATCATGTTTATGGTTTTTATGGAATTTCACATGTTCACTTCTACCCACTTTCACCGTTTGATGTTGAACTCTGAAGTTAAATGAAACCGCTCGTAAACAATTTAGAATAAAAATGTATTCATTTTATCTCGAATTTACTCAAAAATGCTTTTCGTTCCGAACCAGAAACTGTTGCCATATACTAGGTGTCTCAAAATTGACGTCCGTGCTTTTGGAATTTGATTCAGGGGGGTAAAACAAATCGAAAATTGCATGACGGGGATAGAGAGCGTCGAGTCAATTTTAGTAGATGGTTGTTGGATAGTGTAAACAAATGATCCACATTTCATTGAAAAGGTTTTGTGGAGTACATTTACTGAGACAGGTATCATAAATACTCAATTGGCATCTAGATTAAATTGTTGGTTCCAACATGATGGTGCACCGGCACATTATGGAATACAAGTGAGAAATTTTCTGAATGAAAAATTCCCTGAGAGGTGGATTGGAAGAGGTGGATCCGTACCATGGCTTCCTAGATCACCGGATCTGAATCCATTGGATTAGTTTTTCTGGGGCTATTTGAAAGAACAAGTTTACCGCGAACCAGTTCTGAATCTTGAAGATGTGGTAGCCAGTATTCACGCGGCTGTGGTGTTAATAAACGATAATATGCTACAGAGCGTTCGTGTTTTCATGCTAAATGGTGAGAATGTTTGGCTTTGAAGTAGGAGACGATCTATTTTAACACATTTTATGACAACAGATGTGGAAAATATCTTGTTTTCTAATACTATTCGTTTTTAATAAAGTTTAAAGTTGAAATGTTAATTTTTTGTTTTTTGTGAATAACTCTATAACGAGGGACATTCGAAAAACCTCTCAATTTTCGATTTGTTTTAGCCCACTGAAAACAAATTAGAAAACGTATATTCAGCCCGATGATACAGGAGGAATGGCAGTAACATTACGGTTGCAATCGTATACTAACATGACAATAACAAACGTTCGGTTAATGCACCAATATGGCTCAATCATGTATTTGTGAATTTGGAACGCTTTATATCCATAAATTAAACCCTGTGTACACAATATCTAAATGAGCAAATTGGTATTCGTTCACCATTAAATTGCATATTCGATTATAACGACAGTGCGTAACCTTTGGACTACTACATTGTGATACCGGCCGACTTTAGGATTTTTTTGGGTGGGGGCACTTTTTTGGCCATCACTTTAACTATTTTCTTCTTTACGGAAATTCAAGAATTCTTTCCGTCCTTTTTAGCATAAAGAGAATTACTTTTCCACACTCTCGTCATTCGATTAGTTGTGATAAATGGATGACCGTTAAATTAATTCATGGTTTTCAGGTTTCTATGGGCTTTAAATATGTAGTTTTAAATTCTTCCCGGTTTGATTCCGCGTCGATTTTTCTTCTGGTTTGTACCTATTCAAACGACGGTGTTTCATCAAAATCTTACTTGTCATTCTCGAGCTTTGCTCTGCTTCTCGTGATGCGAATTGAATTGTTGTTCTTAGGCTATATTTCTATGCTACTCTTCTGCATCAAGGGTTGTTGAGCAACCAAAACAGCAAGTATGTTGCAGACAGCAAAAATAATCAGCAGATCTGATGCCTTAAACCGAAACGTAGTGAAAAATGGAAGAGTTTACACTCATGCCGATTAATTGTATTTAAAGTGATGAAAGTGCTCGAATAGTAAGGAAACACTCCGCAAACCAATTCTTCCCTAATCTTTTCTAAAACTTGTGTAAGAGGATTCATGAACCATGAACCAAGGATTTTTAGAAGTCAACAATCTTCATCTCTCTGTAGTTATCAAACCATTCACAAGTACAACTACAAAGTGACTATTTGTGACAAAATTTGTGCGTCTTCAGTGCTCACTGTCATATCATCTTAACGTGTAGCAAAGCAGAATGGCCAAGAATTAGAAGGTAAAAGAAAACGTGTCAATATAATGACAGACTTTTGTGTTGTTCATAATCAGAGAGTTTTAGTGCCAGAGGAACAAATGTCGAATGAACTTATTTGGATGAAGGAGGATTTAGACTATGAAGATTGAAGGGTATCACTATCACTCTTTTTAAAACAGCAGAAATTAAACGATTTCTCCGAATTACGTCGTTACCTTATGAATTTAAACAAATAGAAAATCTCATTTCTGTACTTAAATGACATCACATTAGTTGAAGATTTTTTAAAATTACTTCTTTAGAAACTGTCGAAACTCGAAAGTTCGTTCAGTAAATTGAAGACGATTAAAGTTTATAAATTAAACACTATAAGCTAAAGTAAATTAAACGGTCTTGTTTTATTAGCGATTGAGCATAAAGTGAATATGAACGAGTTAATGTTTGAATGTTCAAATATGAAAACCATGAAATTGTTATTTGTGCAACGAATTGTGTTTTGTTCCGTTCGAGCTCAAAGTTTAAGCGACACTGAACGAAAGTTGAAAAATCACATTCTTCTTCTGTTCTAAAATTATTTTCCAAAACAGTTTTGTAAAAGAGAATGTTTAAAACATACATTCTAACTTCTACCATTCACATCGTTTATTATGTGTTAATGTAATATAGCATTAAATTTATGTTTTCTGCTGTTCGCTAATTATTTTACAAAAATTAAATTATTATTTTATTGTTTTTATTATAACAGCCGAACATTATAACATTTTTAGCTACGCTCTGCGCAATTAACTAAATCGTGAGAGTTTCACGAAGATTTTTCCCGATCTAACGGTATCCGATTTTTTTCTATTGGAATAATTAAGTAAACATGTCTGCAAATCGTTTTACAACAATTTTGGAGCTAAATTAAACGAGAAATATTAATCGATGGAGATTTGCTTCGCCCAGTGATACATTTGGATTTAGTACTAATCCCCCCCACAATTAACTGCATATTAGAGAAATACAAACATCTTCTCGACTTCGAATAATTTCATTCAAATTGTTAATATAGTTAGTAGTTAAAATGTCAACCAAATACGAAATGACCTTTGAAAATGAATTCATAAAACGATGTCTTACTTACTAATTATTATTAGAATTTGTCCCATTTTATCCTTTATATACATTTTCATTTAGCAAATAATTCTCTCTTTTGAGAGCCCCGGCAGTCGTTTCAGGCGAAATTTGAGCTTGACTCATTTCATATATCCACCTATTCAATCGTCCTTATTAAAATAAATAATGATCACTATATAATAACCGAAAGATGTGTATATGTTTGTGTTGCCGCGCACTTTTCCGACAGTCGCCAAATCCTGACGAATGCGGATGCGATATTTTAAAACCAAGCTATTATAAATTTATAACCTACAAATTAATGCTACAATTATAGATACCCCGCAAACCATCCGCAAACCACGTAAATATTTGCACAAATTTTTTTCAAAGTAAGTTTTAAACATTTTAGTATAAAAGTCCGTCATCTTATTCAAGCGGTATTTGTGTCAAAATATATTTTCTTTACTTAGAAAATACGTTCAAAGTTTCCTTATGGAGATTACGTGTAAAATAGAATTCGCTATTTGTGCTTATTGTTGGGTGAAAATTTTGTGTAAACATGCAAAGTTTGTCTGTCCGAGGTCCTTAACCCATTTCGAACATTAAAACAATGCCAGAAAGTATTTTCGCGAAAATTTTCAAAATCACAAGTATCGGAAACTTTTTCTCGATAACATGGAAATTTAATTATTTCAAGTTGAAAAGTTATTCAAATGATGAAAAATGATTCTATTATGCCTCGCGTTAACATTTTCATGGTTAAAACGATGTAAAAAGTAGTAACAGCATTCATCGTAGACTAATTTATGTGTCCCGATACCTTCTTTCGGTAACTTTCGAAATGTACATGTTTGTGTGCTTATTTCGAATTTAGAGATTTTGAACGATGGACGATGTCGTAGGTAACATATATAGTCGAATGTTTTCACCGAGAAAAATGTTTTTGTCTACATATTTAACTTAATATCTATTGATGAAAGTAGGTGGCAAGTGTATTGTTACGTTACACTATACCAAAGAGAATACCTATACTTTGACTATACTTCCAAATATACAACTTATATTGTAATTAAGAGAAAGTAAAATCCATATTTACTGCTGTACATATACGTGTAAATGAGGCCTTTAGTTAGTGAAGTAAACAAAAATTTGAAACTGTTTCAGGTAGAGAAGGTCTTTCTAAGTATAAAACAGATGTTATGCAACGTTAGACCAGCTTCTATTTGTACATTTTATGTTTTATGGTATTTCTAGTTTGACTATAGTTAAAGATGAATGTTAAAACGTTCTCCCTAAGGCCATTCGTATTCCCAAAAAGTTGCCAGTGTTCAAATTGAGTTCTGTTACATTCAAAATACATTCTAAACTATCCTTGTGGAGTTCACACGGAATTTGTTATATTTTCGTTAATTTTTGGGCAAAGACTATGTGCAAAGACGTAATTAACATTGTGAAGGGGCCATTATGTATTTTTGGTCTCAAATCTATTCCAAAAAGTTTGCATTTTACATTTTTTTAAATAATTGGTAAAAATTTACTATAAGTAGGTAGGAACGAATTCGTATATCTTTACCAAATATCAACCCATTTTTGTGATTTTTACGTGAAATGTAAGTAAATGTAATCCTTTATTTTAGTTACTTTAATAACTTGCTAAATTACAGATACCTACAGAGTCAAAAATCTGAAAAGGTACAAAAATGTAAATTTTTTTTCTTTTTTCAAGCAACTAAGCCAGCTCAACAAGGTGTGATATTTTAAAACAAAATCTATTACAACCTACAATCACAGATACCCCCTCCCCCCAAA
This sequence comes from Pyrocoelia pectoralis, assembly GCA_036250285.1. Classification (NCBI taxonomy): domain Eukaryota; kingdom Metazoa; phylum Arthropoda; class Insecta; order Coleoptera; family Lampyridae; genus Pyrocoelia; species Pyrocoelia pectoralis. The sequence continues at coordinate 39,603,977 of CM070079.1, read as the reverse complement.
GCACGCAAAACGCTAGAATCGCGTGTACCCCCGTTTATAACAACAATAATACAGTAATAAGAAGAGCCCTGTAAAACTTTTAGTACCTACTGATTTTTCTTAATCTCAGCCAACTTCACAAACCATCCTAATGAATTCCGTGTCCTTAAAAACATATATTTAGACACCTAAATGATGAATCTGGAGCAGAAATATATGCACAATCAAATTCGTGTCGGCCATTTCAGAAAATAGCGTCTAATAAACCTGGTCCAGATTATGATGATGTCTACCCAACTTTTTTTTACTCTCCTGTATGTCCTTCACTCAATTCTGTTGGTTAGACAAATCAGTACTAAAATTTTTACAGGACTCCAGTACAGGGAGAGGAGTACAGCGTAAGCGATACATGTGGAGACAAATTTATGTATGTGGGAGATAACATAAACATAAGAAGTTATACTGGAAATTTATGGATTATGAAATTCGTGTTAATCGTCTCCATTACTCTACTCTTATTCCAGTACAATGTATCGCTTCCAATGCATTACAAACCCTAAATTCGGACATTCACCTTTCTCCACTGTTTTATGATATACACGCGTCGTAAGTTACTTATGAGATTTAAAATGTACTCACTCGGTAATATCTGCATCTGATGCAATTCGACATGAAACTCCCCTATCCATTGCGCATTTTCCAGTAACTGGATCTGGCGGTGATAAACTAATATACGGCGGTTCTTCTAGGAACGTTATTTTTAGATGAAACTTTTCAGGAACTCCTTGCGGTGGAGTATGACTGTTCCCCGGCCAAACGATATCCTTTATATCCAAACCCTCCTTCTGCCACGATTTCCATACTCCGATCTGAAAATAATATTAAAATCAATTAATACCTGAGCAGAATAAAAGTAGTACTATGGAAAGCTAATTAAATCTACGAACGAGATGTGAGTTATACCTATTTCATTAGGGCGGGCACCCGCCATGAAAAAACTTGACGTCCTAGAACGGTAATTTGAAAAACTAAACAGTACCACGAATTCAGGGATGTAATTCTCTGTGCCGTGTTCAGCATCTATTTATGTAATATAATATCAACTCAGTGGAGAACCTTTCATACTTAAATACCGAAAAGTATTCATTGAAAATAAAATGCACTGGCGTAGATTAAAGATAACACCACACCGAATGTGGTCCCACACAACCAAAGTTAACCCTAAGTGTCCTCATAGTAACCATATTCAATCCACAAAAGTCAATCTTTTACAAATATCTATTAGATATCTTGTACATAACTGCGTCAGTTAATTTTTAAACGTATTCATCTAGGTTTACCTATGTGTATGATTTAGCATATCTCCTGAAGCCTTCCAAAAGTTAACTGCTTGGGTTTAACATTTGAGCAGCATTTAAAGCTGACAGTCTACCGAATATACAAAAGTTAACCATAAAGGATACATAATAGTGTATGTGTCCTTTTATTGCCCTTCATGAACACCCAAAGGTTACCTTAAAATGATACACGTTTGTTTGCATTGAAAGTTGCCTTTTGATTAAGTATTTTTGATTGTTTGTTAGTAACCATATTCAATCCATAAAAGTCAATCTTTTACAAATATCCATTAGATATCTTGTACATAACTGCGTCAGTTAATTTTTAGTGTTCATCTAGGTTTACTTATGTGTATGATTTAGCATATCTCCTGAAACCTTCCAAAAATTAACTGCTTGGGTTTAACATTTGAACAGCATTTAAAGCTGACAATCTACTGAATATACAAAAGCTAACCATAAAGGATACATAATAGTGTATGTGTCCTTTTATTGCCCATCATGAACACCCAAAGGGTACCTTAAAATGATACACGTTTGTTTGCATTGAAAGTTGCCTTTTGATTATTTTTGTTGTTCATAGTAGGTAACCATATTCAATCCATAAAAGTCATTCTTTTACAAATATCTATAAGATATCTTGTACATAACCGCGTCAGTTAATTTTTAAACGTATTCATCTAGGTTTACCTATGTGTATGATTTAGCATATCTCCTGAAGCCTTCCAAAAGTTAACCGCTTGGGTTTAACATTTGAACAGCATTTAAAGCTGACAATCTACCGAATATACAAAAGCTAACCATAAAGGATACATAATAATGTATGTGTCCTTTTATTGCCCATCATGAACACCCAAAGGTTACCTTAAAATGATACACGTTTGTTTGCATTGAAAGTTGCCTTTTGATTATTTTTGTTTGTTTCATAGTAGGTAACCATATTCAATCCATAATAGTTATTTATGTATCAAGGGAATTATAAGGGTCTTAATTACCGAGGGTAAAGTTTGCGTCCCGAGGGCCTTGCGCCCGAGGGACAGCAATTACCCGAGGTAATTGAGACCTATTAATTCCCGTGATACATAGATAATTTTATTTCTGACAGAGTTTAATAAAATTTGTTCATTTCCGGTATATTTGATTCAGGTATCGTCGATTGCAGTTTTGGTTGTTGCTAGGTTACTGGTTCATAAAAGAGCCGTAGAGGGAATTATAGCGTCTTTATATCCCAAGGGAGTTATGACACTCTTTATTGGTATCGTAACTATGACAATATAAGCTTATAATATCACTGTCAGAAATAAAAGTCATTGTTTTACAAATATCTATTAGATATCTTGTACATAACTGCGTCAGTTAATTTTTAAACGTATTCATCTAGGTTTACCTATGTGTATGATTTAGCATATCTCCTGAAGCCTTCCAAAAGTTAACTGCTTGGGTTTAACATTTGAACAGCATTTAAAGCTGACAATCTACCGAATATACAAAAGTTAACCATAAAGGATACATAATGGTGTAATATGTGTCCTTTTATTGCCCATCATGAACACCCAAAGGTTACCTTAAAATGATACACGTTTGTTGCATTTAAAGTTGCCTTTTGATTATTTTTGTTTGTTTGTTAAATGACGTATCATTTCGTATGTTATTTTAAACCAGAATAAATGTCATTTATTCTTATATCTTGACTGTCGCATAGAAAACCGTTATCCATAGGTCCTTTACAAATTGTGTGAATTTTTTTAAATAAATTACATTATATAACAAAGAACGTAATATATAGATATAGGTATTACGTTCTTTGATTATACATAATATTAACTTCAGAGAATGAAGTGTTAAAAACTATTTTGTACCAAATAAATTGCAAACTGATTTTAATAAATTGTCTCGCATGATCAGTTTTCTCTCTCTATATTTAAAGAATTTTCATTTGTCATCAAATTTAAATTTTATATTCGGCAGGTATTTTAAATAAAGAAACGGACAAACGGTAGAGAAGTTAAGTTGTTGTGCACTACTTCTTTTATCTGGTCAACATAATTGATTGTCAATGTAGGTATTTATTAAGATAAGAAGTTGATTCATATCCTTCTTTGTTAACAGACTAATTGCAAGTTTGAATAGGTATAGGTAATATTTTTGTTATTAATAACGTAAGCTATAGGCTATACGCTCGGCAATGTCCCTTTTCTCATTAAGTCGTAAATCAAATCTCATTTATAACGCGATCGATAGCTTCATTCAATATGCACCTCTAATGCAAAGTAAAAACCAGTTCCATACGGGCGAAAGTTGTTCAAAACAAATCTTATGGAAACTTGAATACAATAGAACAATAGTTTTCAACTACCTACCTAGTCAGCGGTTGTTAATAGTTTCATTATAAAGTAATAAATTTTACATCAATTATTTATTCACAATTTAATAATGAAACTAGTGTATCTTCTATTGAGAACCGCTGCCAGTTAGGTAGTTCAAATCTATTGTTCTATTGTATTCAAGTTTCCATAAGATTTGTTTTGAACAACTTTCGCTCGTATGGAACTGGTTTTTACTTTGCATTAGAGGTGCATATTGAATGAAGCTATCGATCGCGTTATAAATGAGATTTGATTTACGACTTAATGAGAAAAGGGACATTGCCGAGCGTATGGAGTATAGTCATATTATATGTGATCAGAAGATGTAAATGAAATTAATATTTAAATCGGCAAAACGTTCGCTCATAACGGCATAAACACGATAGTTCCGTATTTTCTATACAAAAATAAATTTCAATTTCTATTATTTAAAACTCGTTTTTAAACCCTCAGGTAAAACTAGTTATTTAAGGTTCCTTGATTTTTCTTACGAATTTTAAAAACAGGCATTTTCTAGCAACATTCTAAAATTCAAAAGCAGAGAATGTATTGTTCTTCAATATTATAATACATCTCTGTATGTCTTACTTAGTCGTTTAGTTGCAAAAAAATGATTTTACTGCTCATGAGAACAAAAAGGAGAAGATACCTAGCATATTTTAATTTGCAGTTTTACAGCTCTGCGTATTCACAGGAAGCGGTTGCGTGTGTCGAAGACAAACAACTAGTAAAATTTGAATAATTCCTTAATTAATCGAAAGTTTTTAACAATTCGCGAATAATAAAATTCCACTTTTTTCATAAATATTCCAAGATTATTATCTTCAGAGTAAATACTAAAGTAGGTAAGCATTTAACCCAACGTCAACGTACAGCCATTGTCTATATACACAATAGGATACTACCTCAGCTTTACCTATTTTCCGAGAATACGAGTAATATAAGCACATCTGAAATTGAGAATGACTAATGAACTTTACAAATTATTTAAATTTGCCTTATTATTATTAAAGATTATTTTCTATTATTTAAACAAAACTAGGTACATTATATTTAATACTTTTACATAATAGGTACACTAATTAATTTATTTATTAGATATTAATTCTTATTTATCCATCCAAATCATTAAAATATCCCTTCCTTACTTTGTTCCATAAGTACGTCTTTTGTATTTTTTTAAAGAGGCCAGTTATTTGCATCAGCGTCATTATTTAAAACCTGTCCTTTTTTGTCCTTTTTTTCGATAGGTACTTAGCTTGAAAAAATCTCTACACAATTACCGTCCCGCGGGATGACTTTGGCCATTCGCGAAGGATTTTGTTTTAAATTAATGTTGTACCGTTATTATGCGCGTTGCAGTTATATGATGTAGATACGTTTTCTACTACTCTACTAGACTTTTTCTTCTTTCAAGGCCCAATTTCAACGAGGATAAGAAAAAATAGGAAAAGAAAGATTAATTTGGCATTCAATGCAGAAAAGGTAAATTAATAAATGATTCGTTAACGTGCTCTGAAATGTACGATTATTTGTTGAAAAACGATAACTTACTACAAATTCAATCGAGCAATAAAGTATGTTCATTGATCTGATCGTATTGGTATTGTATTAATTTAGTTATGTATGATTTCAGTAAACGTTTGTCAATTTAGACTTTTTGCGAAAAATGTCCTTTTTTCTGACAGAAAGTATGTGGGAGCCCTATGACGTTATTTAATGTAGCTACTGTTAATGCTTGTAGGGAATTAGAATATTTTAATAACATTTTTAATTGAAAACACTTACATACTGAATACTGAATTAGGTGCGCAATGTATGTGTAGTATCTAAGAATTAGTTGTTCTTTTCCATTAGTTCTTATTTTCATTAATTATTTCCAATACCAAAGAGTATTTCTTTGCCAATACATCTGTTTTGACGAAAAACAATTACAGTTAAAATTTTAGTAGGTGAATGCACACAGTAATTTAATTAATGGCCAACGATGACGGTAATCCATGAATTCCTAAAATATATATCGAAAACAGGTTTCTAGAAAAAATCCGTAGGTACTTTGTTCTCAAAATTTCAGGTAATTTTTGCAGGTAAGTTTATTTGTATTGTAGGTAGACGTAGACATTGAATGGTACCTGTATACAAACACAAAGTCATTTATACTTCGTCTATTGCAGTGTGTGTGTGTATCAGTTTCAAGAGGGTAAGTATTTTTTTTAATATATTTATAGTAGCAACTTATTTCCCATTTCATATATTATAGATGTATACTAAATATTGGAAAGGGCAAGACATAACAGAAATTAAAGAATTGCCATATAGCGAACGAACGTTTGACAGTCCACATGAAGAAGAATTACACTTACCTCAGCTTCCAGCCACAACAATTGAAGAATTTTTATTGGTAGAGGAATACACAAAGATTCCTCAGCGGGCCAATTCTTTGGTGAGAAAACTTTACGATATTCTTATTCATTTCGATTTTACGATACATGTTTTGTTTGATGAGGGACATTGATCATTAATTAAAATTTGTTGTATTGAGTATCCTAAACGAAATTCTATATTTTTATAGGAGATATGATTTAAGCCAATAAAAGACTCAATAAAATACCAATTCAATTTAAAGTAGCTAACTATGCGCTGTTGAAAAAGTTTAAAACAGCCGATTTACTATACCTAGTTTGTAAGTTCATGCAGTTTCATACATAGAAGAAACGTACTTCACAATATGAACCCTTTGTAATAAGTGTATTTTCTTTTGTTTGTAGTTGCTGTCCGGAAAACAATTCCTTCGGCTACAGATATGGACAATGGACATCCTCTCAGCAACCAAAGTGTGGATTAGAAAATCAGCCGAGCGAATGAAAAAGCAGCAGAGACCTGTTTCGACTGTTTAGAAACATAATAATTATATTTGTGTACATAATCGCTTCTTATTAGTCTTTTCATTTTTTATGTTAAAGCGTTGAGTGAATTTCACTGAACGGTTAAAGGTTCTTGTTATGTACGTATAATAAAGTGTTATTTAATCCAAACTATTTCACTTTTATTAACTTCTATGTAGTTATGCATTCCCAAAAGCCAGCATTAAGAAATCTGAAAAGAGCAACCAAAGGATATTTTTCTAGTACGGATTATTTCTAACCATAATATTTACTCTATGTACACCTTTTGAAGTCGATCATTATATAGCAATTATAGTTAACTCTTGACCAGTTTTATAAAATGAACGAAAGACATTCTTCTAGCATGAGTTTATATCAACCGTAATGGTTAACCTTTGACTACATTTTACAGTAGGTAAAGGAATATCTTCAAAAGTGAGCATTAAGAAATCTGAAAAGAGCAACCAAAGGATATTCTTCTAGTTCGGATTATTTCTAACCATAATGTTTACTCTTTGTACACCTTTTGAAGTCGATCATTATATAACAATTATAGTTAACTTTTAACCAGTTTTATAAAATGTACGAAAGACATTCCTCTAGTATGAGTTTATATCAACTGTAATGGTTAACCTTTGAATATATTTTACAGTAGATCAAGGAATATCGTTTAAAGTCAACTTATGGACACTTCTATAATACCGACTTTTAGATTACTTGTGAAGTGAACAAAAGTCGATCCATAGACACAAAAATTGTGACATAGTCGACCCAGAGAACAGTTTTTGGATATATATTGTTAACCTTTCATGTCTTAGCAGGATAACTTTCGGTTAGCTTTTAGACACTTTTGGTTGTGTGGGGTGTTAGTTGATGATCCTATCAATCGGCACAAGTTTCCATTTTAACCCTCCTTAGATCTGTATATCTGTATAAACATCGTACGTCTTAGTTTCTTGCTCAGCTTCAGCTAAGGTTCCGTGGTGTGGAATTGTAAGTCCTTATCTCCATTATTGCAATCACAGCAATACCCAAAGCATGTACGCCACTTACGCCTAATGGAATTTCGCCAATGGACATTCGCCTAATACTTCTTCGCCAATTCCAATCTGGCCAAAATCAAATTCGCCACCCCCTCTTTCGCCTAATCCATTTTCGCCAAGAACACTCTCGCCAAAACTATTTTCGCCCTTTGCATTTTCGCCAAAAAAACTTTCGCCAATGTTAAAAATGCAATTGAATCGGTGAATGAAAAAATAAGCGCCAAAACTGACATTTTTAACTGAGATAGCGAAAATGATTCAAACACGTCAACCCATCAGTGAGCGAAAAAGCAGTACATAAACCTCATGCTTTGATTCAATACCGACAACGCTGTTCGAGAGATGAGTGGAAGAACGATACAAGTGCGGCGGTTATACTGTTCTATCACTCAGTGACAAATAAAATCATTTTTGACTTTGCTAAATTTGTTTACAAATCTTTATTGCAAGCTCGAAAAGCGTTATATTAATTTTGCGAAGTGAAAACTCGACTATTTCCATAATAGAATTTTAAATGTTAATTGCTGATGCAATAGAAATCATTTTGGGACCGTTCGTCAATGTCAAAACTCCCGTTTCAAATTGGCAAGTGTCCATTTGTCAAAAATGCTATTGGCGAGCATACCATTGGCGAAATTCTACTTGGCAAAAATACACTTGGCAAAACTACCCTTGGCGAATGTGGTATTGGCAAGATTACCTTTGGCGAAGGTAGATTAGACCAAATTGACATTGGCGAATGTGGATTGGCGAAAATACATTAGGCGAAAGTGGGGGGAATCACCCAAAGTACTCACAATGATTCTATAAATGACACAATTCTGCTATCGAATAATTCCTCCTTCGCTTAAACCATACCTCAATGAAAATTTTTCAAATTGAGATTCCTTGTACCAAGTGTAACTGACTTTGGGGGAAAGCCCTTGATGATCAAATGCAGCACACAAAGTCTTCTAAAGCTATGAAAAGGCGTTTATGTCATACTACCTTATTATTTCACCATAACAACTGCTGAAACAAGAAACATTAATGACTAAATAACGCCTCTTTACATGATAACCGGATTTTAGTTAGCAACGGGCGTTATTTTTTATAAAGGTAGCTTATAACGCTCGCAAATGTAAAATTATGCCTCATCACTATAGATACAGTCAAGGATGTTAAATGTCAGTCTATACTGATTTTATTGTTATCATCTGTTTTAATCATCTTAATCAACTTCTTGCAAGTATGACATAAAGTTATGAAGGCACCACGGGCGTTATTTAGTTCATAACGCCCTAGTTACTTTAATTACTATAACAAAATTTTAAGGATATAATAAACAATGAAAATGTCATTCAATAATTTCATTTTCCCTACACACACTGCTGTAATTATTATCAAAACCAAATTACAAAACAGTAAGCATTCATTTCATGGTACCACCCTCGTATTTACAGTAAAGTTAATTAATTTTATTTTCCCTTTGATGTCAAGTTAATTTAAGTTTAATCAAAAATTTAGATAATACTAACCTCCTCCCAGACGAGCTGTTTACTTATTCCCGGTCTCAAATTCATAATCTTAAGTTCAGCCGCCCGAAGAACGCCGTCTTGTGTAAATTCAATGTTTGGTTTACCCGCTTCCGTTTCAACGCTAACGTTACGAAGATAACGAAAGAAACGATCCCCGGTATCCCAACGTGCCGCTCCTATTCCTTCGCAGGATAACTGCGTATTAAGTGATCTATTCATGTTGCGAGGATCGTTTATAAAATCTTCTACGCCGTATGCATATACCTTAATTGCGGTTGTAATTTCGTTTACCAAACTTGCGCTTGACGTATCAAAATGGACACCTGAAAGAAAGAAAAACAGTAGGTTAGGATAGACATTCAAATTTCGTACAAAGAAAAAATTGTATGGAATGTTGGAAACCTACAAAGGTTAACAAGTTAAATAGACTAAGGCCCGATTTTATAAAGCATAGTTAACGACGTGATCAGCTGACAATGTGGTTAAGTAATGCGATAGGCTAATACGATCAACGACCACACCTATGTAATCCGTATTAGCAAATCATGTTGCATTATTCAAACTTAATCACGTCGTTAGCTGATCACGTATTTAAGTATGCTTTATAAAACCGGGTCTTAGGGAAATAAGTGATAAGCTTTTAAGCACGAGTTGAGATGACTTAACACGTAATTGTGTACCGTATCGAATGACACGATCCCTCAGTAGTAATTAACGGTATTGTGTGCATAAGCAGCTTACATAGAGGGCGGAAATTGGAAATCTACTAGTCAATAATTACTAAACACAACCGGATATTCTCACCCCTATCATTAATTATAGTTATCAAGTTTACAATAACTTTTGGATACGAAAGTCAAAGACTCCTTATATGTATAGTAAGAATACCATTTGAGCAAAAATGGATCCAAGAGATGCAGAATGGTGATATTTCGAAATAAAATTTTAGTCTAAACGGTTTATATCAGACAGGTAGTTAACCTTGTTTTAAATACTTTTGACTATGATTTAGGCAAGAAAAATGTGTATTGTTTTTAGATGTGTAGGCAAATTTAGAGTATCAATTATACAATTGTTGAGCTTAATTAGGGGTGCTTAATAAACATCTTTCCACCGACGGTAAAAAATGTATTAAATCATGGGTCTACAACTATAAGGAAAACAAAATCTCATCAACAACCTACTTAACACTGGAAAGCATTTGAGTTGAAACTGGATTTATGGAAAAATCGTTGTTGAAAAAAGAGTTTACGCACTTTCCTAAACTGAAGAGTTGCGAATGTACAGATGTGGATAAATATGTTGCAGCAGTAGATTTACTCAAAAAAGAGTTCCAATCAATGTGTTCTGACTTCAGACATAATGAAAATTACATCAATCTCTTTGCCCGGCCATTCAGTGCATCCGTTGAAGACATGCCAGAAAATTGTCAGATGGAGCTTATCGATTTGCAGTGTGATTCGGAACTGAACGACAAGTTCGACATGGGTCGTCTTGATTTCTATGCAAAATATGTCGATCAAAACTCGTTTCCTGAATTCCTTCAACATCCACTATAAATCCCTCCTAGTCATGAACCCAACTCCCCCGCTGTTAGCGGTAGTTAGCTTTTCTAATACTCCGGTATCCAAGATCACTCAATGGATTAACCACCTGTTGAAAAAATCGATTAAAATCCACCCTAATTTTTCCATTCAAAACTCCATTGAACTTACCAAACAAATATCATCCCTAAATCTACCCCCAAAATTCTCTATGGTGTCATTCGATGTCACGAACCTCTTTCCTAGCATACCGTCATCAGAATGCATAACTTTGGCCAATCAACACCTCCGGAAGACAAACTTACCGGACTCCTGCATCGAATTTATCATCTCTCTCCTTCACTTGTGTTCCCGTCAAAATTATTTAAAATTTGATAATAACTTTTATGTCCAAAAAGATGGTTTAGTTATGGGTTCAAACCTTTCCCCGATCTTGGCTGATATTTTCATGAATAACCTGGAGATCAACTTCATCACTAATTCCAAATTTTTTAAAGATTCTATTATTTACTGGGGCAGATACGTGGATGACATTATTTGCATACACACTGCCAATCATGAAGATATCAACTCGTTCCTCTCCTATATCAACCAAATCCACCCCCACATAAAATTCATGATTGAATGCGAAGTTTCTAATAAATTACCGTTCTTAGACATAATGCTTCACAAACAACATCATAACATTCAATTCAGTATCTACAGAAAACCTACCACTACCGACAACCTTATCCCATACGATTCTTCTCACCCCATCTCTCATAAAAGCGCGGGTCTTAATTGCCTCCTGAGGAGGATGTTGTCTATTCCCATGCCCCCTCATCTGTTTACTGAAGAATACAATATTATCAAACAGATAGGTATAAATAACGGCTACCCCGTTTCCTTCATTACAAAAATGTGTTATAGAATAAACGTTCCCTCAACCCCACCCTCCTAACTCTGGCCATCCAAGAACCAAAAAACCCTTGCGATCGTTCTTTAACCTTTTATCCGGACCTCTCGTACAACATCAGAAACATTTTTACCAAATTTAACATTACCATTTCCTTTTCGAATTCCAATACTTTACACACCTCTTTGGTCAAGAATAAAGACCCTATTCACAAGCTTGATAAATCAGGCATCTATAAATTAAATTGTCAAACTTGTAACTCCATTTACATAGGCCAAACGAGTCGTTCCTTTTCTACTAGATTCAAAGAGCATTTCCTTTCCATCCGTTCCAATAACCTCGATCATAATCCACCTTTGCCGATCATATCCTTAAGACGGGCCATAACTTTAATCCAAATTCCGATTATAAAATCCTTCACAATTGCATGAAAGGCCACCTTATGAACACCCTCGAAACTTTCGAGATTGTTAAACACAAAAATCTACCGGGATTGCTACATGAAATCACGGATTTTCAAAATGATTATATTAGCTTCAGTTTCATTCAATAGTTTGCCCTTGTCTACTTTATTATGTAGTTTCTTATTGTTCACTCTGTATATTTATTAGATTTATCACGTGTTACTCAAGGTTAGTTTTGCTAAAATTTGTTAACGTTAAGCGCCATCTAGATGTTTTACTTTTGTCTATTTATCCATCATATAATGTGATGGTGGTTGTAATTATGTTTAATATTTAAACTTTTTAATCTGTGTTAATCAGCGGCCCTTCAGGCCCTATATCTTATTCCTGATGTTCAGGGGATGTTCTTAGTTGGTCTTTGACCGTTTAATATCTTCAATTTGTATTATTGTTCAAAAATTTCCCCTTAAGGTGAGTGTTAGCAAAGAGATACTCTTTGGTGTTAGGTTAAGTACCACATTGTTTGCTAATAGTTGTTTATTGTTGTAGCTTAAATTTTACCCGCTTGAAAATGGAACCAGTATGGTTTCGAAACATGTAGCGCTTAGTTATAATTATCCATAATTTTTAACTTTAAAACTTTTCAATTTCCATAATTTCGCTTCACGTTTTAACTTTTGTTTGATGATTGCCACTTTCCCAAGGATGTAATGGTCCCAGATGGTTTTTAAATAAACCCTGGTATTCCTTTTTCTTAAAAAAAAATTTTTAACTTGTGAGTTTTGCATTGGCTCATATTTTAACATCTGTTTGATGATCGCCAGATGGTTTTTAAATAAACCCTGGTATTCCTTTTCTCAACATTTCAATTTGTGAGTTTTACATTGGCTCACGTGTCAGGTGCTTCGGCGCCTTATATTAAAAAACATAACAACGTCATCTCATCCCATCGTCTATCATCACACTGTTTTACTACGTAACATAATTTTGGAAATTAAATGATATAAAGGGAGGCTTCGAGTCTTTTTATGAATTTACCCATCCGAAAACATGCCCAGAAAATGATGTCTATGTTTGGGAGCACATATGTGTGCGAGCAGCTGTTTTCTCGTATGAAGAATGTGAAGTCTAAAACAAGGTCGAGAGTTACTGATGCACATCTGGAAGGCAATCTGCGGGATTTTAATTACAAAAATAAAACCAAATATCGACACACTCGTCAAAAATAAACAATGTCAAAAGTCGCATTGATTGATTGAAATTTTTAACCAATAAAGACTATTGCACTTTGAAATTATGTTTTTTATTTTATTGATGTGGTGCTAAAGTAACGTGGAGTATTGTGGGTGGCCGTTCGGACGATGTGAAATCGATTTTTGGCTCTTGGACTAAAAAACTATCTGATGATTGTTTTCAACAAAAACTATTGCCGTTTCTTCCTCCAAATTATGTAATAATTATGGTCAACGACATTTACAAAACAAGATTCCGAAAAACTTAAACTTCTATTTTGTACTTTAAAGAAAGTTACACAATGAAACAACTATTCTTAAAAATTTTTAAAGGAAGATACAGATGATAACTTGGCGAAACATTCCTACCATGAACTCCTGAGATTAACACGCCACTGGGCCTTCAACTCGATTGGTTTAATTTGGAGGCAAGTAGAAGGAAACTTTCTCAAACATTTTATAAAATAAGTCGGTATTATTCAGTTTCTGCCGTGTTCTAGAGAAGAATGGTACAAGTGTTTCTGGTATTCCGCAAGGGAGCAAATTAGGACCTATGCCTTTCCTATAATCATTAACGACTTACCTCAAGTCTTTCAAAATAGTCACACCATTATTCATGGATGATTTAAAGGTGTTCAGAGAGGTAAAAATACTTATTTATGATTGTGATACTTATAGACCAACTAGTAAATTGGTGTAATGTTAAGAAACTGGTGCTAAACGTTAAAGAATGTGTCAAAACGGCTTATCCCTCAAAAATGCAAAATATAAACTTTACCAATAGAATTCTGGATGAAGAATTAAAAGAAGAAAATTTCGCGCACAAGTGCGTTCTTGATTACAAGTGACAACAGAAATCCAAACTTAACTGGCTTAATAGCAATGAAGACTTATGTTGGGTTTTAAACGTGGAAGATGATGATGATGATGATGATGGGTACTTAGTTAGTACTGAGTTTAGTACGTTAGCAATCTTACATAAAAGTGAACGTTTATAAAACGTTGTTCTATGTGGAGGAATGGTAATGATATTCTTGAGTCTTACATTAATGTTGTGGATGTCTGTTCTAAAACGTATTTTACGGTGGCGACTCTCGTATATTTAATGACATTGTGAAATAAGTCAGCAGAGTACAAAAGTCTTCTGTTAGCCATATTCAACCATCCGAGTTCAATGAGTGTATGAGATATGTGCTCTCTCCTTCGTATATCAAATATTAAGCGCATACAGTTGCTATGTATCAACTGAATTCGACGTTGATCGTACTTATCAATGCATGCATCATACATATACCACATCACAGAAATTAAAATGAGAAACCACCAGAACGTCACATAAGTATTTTTTAATTTTGATATTGAAAAGTTGTCTATTGGTATATAGAAATTTTAAAGATAAGTAGGCTTTTCTAATAAGATTGTTAATGTGTTCTTTAAATCTGAGTTTACTATCAATGATCAAGCCCAGATCACGGTCAGTCTCAACAGTAGTTAACCGAACACCATCAATATTAATATTTAAATTAGTCCAGTAAAATTAGACCAAAAAACCTCAGAACCTGGAAATTCAATAGATAGAAATGGGGATGGTCCTACAATGTTCAATATCCTCCCGATTTCACGTCATAAAAAGTCCCAGAGATTTGAGCGTCGGGTTTGGAAAGGGAGGGGGAAGGAAGTGGTCAAAAACAGCTTTTTTTCAGTTTATCGAGAATATCTCGGAAGGTATGAGGTATAGAGCAAAAACACATCAAAATAAAAATAAAGGGAACCAAATTTTCTACAAAAATAGTCTACTTCAATTTTAAGTTCAATAGTTTAGGAGAAATGGCCGGTTAAATTTCGGTCAATTTGGATGTTTACGAAAATGATTAAATTCACCTTATTGTCCCAAGTTTTCATTCAAATCGATTGGAAATTGGGTAATTATGAATAATTTAAATATTCATCATCACAAATATAGGTAGGTGTCTGCATGTTTAACGAATTGCAATTTGTGGATGAAAGGGAGGGGTGCTGCTTTGAAAGAATTAAAGGGCACTAACAAGTAGGTAGGTAGGTACCAAGTTATGTTTTTCAAAATGTTCTAAGATGACCCGAATTTGGGGAAAGTAGTACTATTAAGTGAATTTTGTATCTCTTCTGATACTTTATATACAGGGTGGACCATTGAAAAGGAGACACGCCTGTTTTGAGACACTTAGACCAGTTTCTTGAAAAAACGCTCGGACACGTCGATTTTTTATTTTTGGGGGACAACTTTTGATGTCAAATTTGACTTTGTCAGGTCAACCCCCTAGCCCCAGCAACCCCTAACTCAAGAATTTAAATAGGGAAAGGGAATCGAGCGACCCCTCATTTGAAGCGTCTTTTAATTCTATATTCGACAGTATGAATGAAAATTAGTTTTATTCAATTTTTTTCGTCCCCATGAAAAGCACCCTCTAGATTAACTAAGGTGGGGGTGTTATTTAGGAAAAATCCTGAAACACGCCACCTTTGACTTTTTGAACGGCATATTTTGATGTTAAATTTGACGTTGTCAGGTCAACCCCCTAGCCCCAGCAACCCCTAACTCTAGAATTTAAATAGGGAAGGGGAGTCGAGCAACCCCTCATTTGAAGCGTCTTTTAATTCTCTATTCGACAGTATCAATGAAAATTAGTTTTATTCAATTTTTTTCGCCACCATGAAAAGCACACTCTAGATTAACTAAGGTGAGGGTGTTGTTTAGGAAAAATTCTGAAGCACGCCACCTTTGACCATTTGAGGAGTACGTTAGAGATGAATATTTACTAACATCACCATTGCAAATATAATCTCTTCGAGCCGAAAATTGATGAAATAAGACCATTTCCGCAAACAGCGAAGTTAAACCAAAATTTACCCTCTTCATTTCTCCTAAACTATTGAACTTACCGAAAAATTGAAGAGGATCATTTTTGTAGAGAATTTGGTTCCCTTTATTTTTGTATTGAGGTGTTTTTGCTCTATACCTCATATCTTCCGAGATATTCTCGAAAAGCTGAAAAAAAGCTGTTTTTGACCACTCCCTTCCCCTCCCTTCCCAAACCCGACGCTCAAATCTCTGGGACTTTTTATGACGTGAAATCGGGAGGGTATTGAACATTGTAGGACCATCCCCACTTCTATCTATTGAATTTCTAGGTTCATGTCTAATTTTACTGGACTAAATTACCTACAGCCAACGTTTGAATGGAGCTGTTAACAAATGTTATGACCGTAGACTTAGATGCATTTACAATTAAGGAATGCTTTTTGGCAAATGATAAAATACTAGTCAAGTCGCTATTTATAATGTGTTTGCATCATGTACGTCTTTAGGTAGAAACGAATAATATAGTTGTGTATCATCTGCGTAATAGTGCCAGTTGCAATGTTTAATACAGTTATCAAAATCAAAAGTATACAAAATATACAGCAAAGGGCCAAGGATTGAACCCTGCGGCACACCATTGGTTAACAGCTGGGGTCAAGAAGAGGAATCATCAATAAAAACAATCTGCGATCTTAGACTTAAATAATTTTTTATAAGCAACAATGAAGAGAAGTTGAAATTACAATAATGTAGCTTGGCTAGTAATAACGAATAATTTCAGGTGAAGTCCACCAACACCAAGGCAGTTCATTTACTTTCATCATAAGATCTACATATGTCGTCGAGAATATTCGCATAGCTGTAGAGCAGGGATGCCCAACCCGTAGCTCGCGAGGCACGTGTGGCTCGCGTCAATTATTGATGTGGCTCTCGGGCATGAAATGTCATCCCTATAAAATATGTACGATACCGCTGTTAATGGCCATAGTTGTTTAGACATTCCTTTAACCAAGAAACCAAGTAGGAGGAGACATTATAATATAATATAATATATAAGAACTTCATCTAGCGATAAAACTCCTCGTCATTGGCAACCATAGATAAAAAAGTGGGCAACACGCATCGGATGGATCAGAAAAATTCACTTATTAGCTCCAGCACATATTTTACAAGAGAGTGTAATACGGGAAGCCATTGAGATCGAGAAACAAACCAATTCATTAAATAAGAGAAATGAGGCAGTAAGAATTCCACCTATATGAAATATGGTTATAGGGAAAATAAAAAAAAACCCATAACAATTACGCGAGATGAACTTTAAAATGAATTTTAATGTAGGTATATGTGCCTCGCCAAAAAATTTTAAATGCTCAATTGGCTCAAGCCAGGTTAAAGGTTGGGCACCACTGCTGTAGAGGAACTATGTTTCTAAGTGACATCAAAAATTCAACGTTATCCGTAACCCAAGGTTTTGGTGTTTTGGAGAACTTAACTGTTATGTCAAAATAACTGGTTTATCAGATTGTTAATACTTCAATCTTTTCCTCAGGTTTAACGGTTTCGTAAATTAATTGCCATGGGGTTTCAAATAATTGAAGATCAACATTTTGAGCTGATCACATTGTTTTGGTAACCCAATTAGACTCAGGATTAACATTTATTTTGATTCCATAACAGACAAGCGAATGATCAGTAAACCCAAAAACATCAACAACCTCACACTTTTGAATTAAGTTTTCATTACTAACAATTATTAGATCAATTAGGGAGGAAGATGAATCAGTACTTGGAGTAGGTTCATTTACTATTTGAGTAAAGACTAAACTGTCAATTATTGCAAGAAAACGTTTAATGATGCTTTTATCTCAATTCAGTACTGAAATCACCTGCGCAAAATACTTCATCATAACTACAAGAAATCACTGATAAACATTCTTCAAATTTGGTGAGAAAACTGACATCACTAGAACTAGGGGATTTATATACAGGGTTGCCCACTTGCCCTTCGTTCTTCGATAGTACCTTTAATATTAATTTTAGGACAAAAGGTCAAGAGACATTTCTTATTCAGATGTTCCTTGTTCACAACCTAAATATATTTTCAGGCCCGCACTGCTCTCGGTTTCGTCTGTACAGGATCGTACTTGATTATTTTAAATGGAACACCCTATAGATATATTTTTGAAATCCATACTCGATTCTAGACTAAGTTTGTTTAGCTTTTCACCTACTTAAGTCAACTCATTTAGGACAAAATAAATGTTTTTTTAAAAATTGTCGTTGAAATCAACAATCAGTAAAAAAATCATAACTATTCAATAATTGGCAACAGAGCAAAAAAATTTGAGATTATCATAAACAAAAGAGCGTTTTATTTCTCGATATGCTGATTTTGAACGAAATTTGTTGCAAAAGGGTTTTTCTAACGACCACAGAAGAACTGCCAAAAGTTGACTATTTTAAATAGAACACCCTGTATATTTTTTCATGAATGAACTGATTTTTAAGTTAGCTTAAATTTTTGTTAAATATCTCCTATATCTAAAGGTAATAGTTTCCGAGATAATAACCTTATTTTGAATTATTTTGTTTTATCTCTAAATTCTGAAAATAAAATTAAAGAAAGCAACAAACAATAACAATATTTGTATCAGATATTTACTTATTATTATTTGCTGATGTATAACATTAATTAATAAACAAACTTACATAAAATCGAACGGTACAAAACATAAAACATTACCTAAACATTAATTTTCAAACAACTCATTAGTGTTGTGTAAACACTGCCTTACACGATTTGAAAAATTTGTGTTAACATCTTCCAGGATATCAGGCATGATTCGCATGATTGATCTGAAAGCTTCACGTATCCTGGAAACATTCGCCGAAAATGAAAACCATATCAACCAGTTCGTTATTTGGAAAACGTGACATTTTCGATTCGCTTTAGCCTTTTTAACAAAGTGAAGACGATAATGTGTCAAATACAATCAATTGAAATTAAATTGGCGTATGTCGTCTATTGTTATTGGCATGGCAATTATGTTAAATGTATTTATGATTAAAGAACAGCATAGGCACTGTTTCAATAACATTTTAATGGTACCTAGTCCCTTTTTTGTTTCACATTCCTGGCTTTTTAAGTAACAACACAATTTAGGTAATAATAAGCAAATACCTGATACCAATATTGTTATTGTTTGTTGGTTCCTTTAATTTTATTTTCAGAATTGGGCGAAAAAACAAAATAATTCAAACTAAGGTTATTATCTCGGAAACTATTACCTTTAGATATAGGACATATTTAACAAAAATCAAAGGTAACTTAAAAATCAGTTTATTCATGAAAAAATATACAGGGTGTTCTATTTAAAATAGTCGACTTTTAGCAGTTCTTCTTTGGTCGTTAGAAAAAATTCAGTATGTCCCTTTTGCAACAAATTTCGTTCAAAATCAACATAACTATCGAGAAATAAAGCACTCTTTTTTATGATAATCTCCAATTTTGTTGCTCTGTTGCCAATCATTGAATAGTTATGATTTTTTTACTGATTGTTGATTTTGGCGGCAATTTTTAAAAAACATTGATTTTCTCCTAAATGAGTTGAATTAAGTAGGTGAAAGGCTAAACAAACTTGGTCTAGAATCGAATATGGATTTCAAAAATATAAAAATCTACAGGGTGTTCCATTTAAAATAATCGAGTACGATCCTGTATAGACGAAACCGAGAGCAGTGCGGGCCTGAAAATATTTTTAGGTCGTAAACATGGAACATCTGAATAAGAAATTTCTCTTGACCTTTTGTCCTAAAATTAATATTAAAAGTACTATCAAAGACCGAAGGGCAAGTGGGCAACCCTGTATAACTCCAAAAATCCCTATAGTCCTCTTCCACCGACAATATCTTTGTCTTTTCGTAATAAATTATATCCTATAACATCACATCTACTATTTGGAATAAACGAAGCAAGCAGTGTGTCTCAGAAACTCCAATAACATGATAATTACTTTTTGTTATTAAATCTGTAAATTCATTAATATGTGCCGACAAAGAGTGTACGTTTAAGTGCGCAAAATTTAAATTATTCATAAGAAACTTAATTGCAATTAAAGCCAGTAATTTATTTATTCGGAAGATAAATAAATGCGAAGTAAAAAGTAATTTTAATATGCAAAGTCCGATGTCAGCAGTTACGTGCAATTTATATGATTGATGATGTACCTAAATACTACACTAAAAAGTTTGTTCCAACAAACAAAAAATTAAAAAAAAAGAAATATAATATAACTAAATAGGAATGAAGTAAGTATGTAGTACACAATTCACCGACGATATAGTAATTATTTAATAATTTTCTGTGTATTTACCTCATTTAGTGTTTGTTATAAAATTGTTTTTCAGTATTTCTAAATGAACACGATTCAAACTTTTTGAGAATCAGTTACTCAGTCATAGACTTCAGGTAATAAAATTGTAAACAATGGGAATTAAATGGGTCAAACATGACATTAGTCCGGGAGCCAGCGACCTTTTCTAATGACCAAAACCGCAAAAGCTGAAAATTTGTCCTAAGCTTTATTTAGCATCCCTAGTAAGTAAATGGACCTCCAGCTGGCGCACTTGCGGGGGGTTTAGCTGCAGCAGCCCCCCAAACATGTAAAATAATAATGCCAATCACGCAGCGTGTGCGTGATACTAACATTTGTCAGAAGGCCGATCACGCAGATGTTGCGTGATGTGTACGTGTCTGTTTAAGGCAGGATATTTGCTGCGGCGTGGCTCACAAATAGTTGTTCTTGTGTCGGCCTACTGAGAAGAGCCTTAATAAACAAAAAGTCGACCGGTTTCCGACAAATATGTGACAAGCATTACGTAGGCAGGGAATGTGTTAAAAAAACCAATACCACAAAAGCTGAAACTTTGCTAACATGTTGATTATGTTATAAATAAATGGAAAACCGTAGCCAGCTGAAGTTATGGTGGGGGATTATGTGCCAGTTGGACACTTTTCCCTCACTAAATGTAAAGCTGGATATTTGTTTCGTTTAACTTATTCAGTTATCTGTTGCGTTACCAAATTTCAGCTCTTGCGGAATCAAATATCTATACTTTTCTCATTGAATACAGCCAGCGCGTCCATGCAGTTATTACACTACCTCACAAGTTTGTGAATTTAAAGGTTTTCGCATTAAAGTTCCGATGTTTGAAAAATATAAAATATGAATCCTTTTTCTAAACACCCTGTGCATAGAATCGAAATCCCACGTAGTGCAAATAAAAGCCTTAAAGGTCAAAATAAATCGATATAAATTTGCGTTGCTGAAAGTAAGTGGTTTCCGTGTTATTAGGCGTTGTTTAAATTGAATATTTTTCTTAAAATCACAATTTCCTCAAAATTGGGATTTCGATTCTATGCACAGGGTGTTGTAGAAAAAGGATTCATATTTTATATTTTTCAAACATCAAAAACTCACTTAACTTAAATGGAACTTTAATGCGAAAATCTTTAAATTCACAAACTTGTGAGGTAGTGTAATAACTGCATGGACGCGCTGGCTGTGTTTAATGAGAAAAGTACTTATAGATATTTGATTCCGCAAGAGCTGAAATTTGGTAATGCAACAGATAACTGAATAAGTTAAACGAAACAAATATCCAGCTTTACATTTAGTGAGGGAAAAGTGTCCAGCTGGCACATAATCCCCCACCATAACTTCAGCTGGCTACGGTTTTCCATTTATTTATAACATAATCAACATGTTAGCAAAGTTTCAGCTTTTGTGGTATTGGTTTTTTTAACACATTCCCTGCCTACGTAATGCTTGTCACATATTTGTCAGAAACCGGTCGACTTTTTGTTTATTAAGGCTCTTCTCAGTAGGCCGACACGAGAGCAACTATTTGTGAGCCACGCCGCAGCAAATATCCTGCCTTAAACAGACATGTACACATCACGCAACATCTGCGTGATCGGCTTCCCGACAAATATTAGTATCACGCACACGCTGCGTGATTGGCATTATTATTTTACATGTTTGGGGGGCTGCTGCAGCTACACCCCCCGGAACTGCGCCAGCTGGAGGTCCATTCACTTACTAGTGATACCTAATAAAGCTTAGGAAAAATTTTCAGCTTTTGTGAAATGACTAACTCTAATCGGTCACTGGCTCCCGGACTACATGTTATTTGTGCTTGTCAAGTGTGGAAAAAACTCTGCGACAATATAATTTAAAAATTTAGGTAATCCATTTTCCTACGGTCGGAAACTACTGAAACATCGTTTGCACGTTCATTTACATTGCGCCACTTCTAAGCAGCATTCAAAGTGAAACTGTTATTTGACAGTAAATTTTCAATATTATTAAATGGAAGCAGTGCTTTGACAGATTCAGATAGGAGCTCATTGAAATTGTTCAGTTGACCGACTTTGTAATTGGTTTAGTAGCTATAAAAGAAAAGTATACCTTCCATTAACTCTTCTTGTAATACAAAGTTCGTCGGATAAAACTAATTCTCCCTTTGTTTGACACAGGCATTAAACTTTTCCTTTACCAGCAGCTGCATTAAACTACATCGTAGATTAAATACGTCGCATGTGTCTTTTTAATTTACCAATTTAACCTCACATTTCTATTTGTAGAGGATTACAGAAGTGTCTTCATAAATAACCGCTAAACTTTTTATATCCGTTCCTTTATGTGAAGCAATAGAGAAATTATAGGATTAGGTACTCACCTAACATACCGACCGGGAATTGGTAAGGTGCCTGTTGAGGATTTTCAATCACACTTTGGGTGACAACCCAAACGTAATTTTCGCCAGTTAGTTGAAAATCTCTTGCGGCTGTTAAAATGTCGATCGCTTCCTCTCGAGTACAATATAAGAGCATTACACGCGCTTCCGAGTCAACAAGCGCCGCAAGATCACCATTTCTCGCAACGAGAACTGCATTCAATATTGTAAACTTAAATCGGTCCTGTAACAAAAAGAAAAACAAACATTAATTTAATTCGAATGCATTCCTTAAATTTTATTGAATATGTGAGGACTAGAGCACTCATAAATAATCCAAAAAAGGCATAAAAATTTAAGCTTGTGTAATTAATAATGAGGAAACATCGAGAAATATCGAGAAAAAAAAACGGATCTTTTAAGACAGTACAGCGTAAAGACACTGTACCAACGGACCTTTTAAGACAGTACAGCGTAAAGACACTGTACCAAAATAGAACAGTAAATAAACTAAATATACAGAACATAACTGTGTGAATACTGAAAAGAAACGCAATCAGTTAGAAAAATAGGACATAATTAAAGAAAAAAGAAAGGCCTATTTCAAATGGCTTGTGATGTAACGCACCTGGCAGTTTTGAATGTAAATGTTTCCTGATATAGATTTGACCGATTTGTAAACGGTATAGAAGCGACAGTTACGCCACTGCATACATCAATAGATGAGCGCGATGCGCAATTACGTAGGTAGAAAAGAGAGACTTGTTTCCCGCGTTAAGAAAACCAGACGTGTTTATGTGTGCGTGCGCCGTAGTAAAGAATTTAAGTATATTTTATGTGTATTTTTAAGAAGCATTGTACGTTCTCCTGTTTAATTTAGTATTTATTATTTTAAATTGGTAAAAGTGAATCATATGCAGAGTTGATAATTTGTAATAATTTTGCTACATATTGTGTAATTATCCCCACAGTGCAAAAAAACGTTTCTGAAATGTTTTAGAAACGTAGGTATCTCTGAAACATGAAACATCTCCGAAACAGCGACAGAAACGTATCATACACATAACATAGATGTTTAATGTCCGCCTTCAGAAACCTAGATTTGAAACAACACAGAAACGTTACATCGAAACATTTTATATATGTTTCAAGAAACATATCGAAGAGTAATTTATTGAAATGTAGGAGAAATGTGTCCTTATAAATGTTTCATACGTGAATATTTGAAATGTCTCATATATGTTTCATTTGAAACATACCTGAGTATAAAAAAATTGAGATGTGGTAGAAACTATGGTACCGAGAGCCCCAACTACTCTGAGGGGCTCTTTTCCCAGTGCGCACGCCCTGCAGGGCCCAATGTACTCCGGTGACTTGTTCTCCAGGGCCCCCAAAATTCTCTTAGTGTAGACTCGAAGGAGATCGGTGATGCTGAAAAATCGTTTTGCTTCAAGTGGGATTCGAACATCGGTCGCTTGTTTAGAAATTCAGAAAACAGCTCCGCAAACTACCTGAGCTACAGACTCGCTGGCAAATAAGCCATTTAGATGTGCAATATTACCCATCTACTTATGATGAATAAATCTATTGTAATTTGAATTGTAATTTTGGATAAATATGTAAAACACTCACATTGAAACGTGTATTTTTAGTTTCTTATGATATGTTTCAAGTGATTAGGTTTCTAGTACAACGCTACTAAATACAAGTACCTAACATTAACTTTGAAAGATGACTTCAAACGAAACATCACATTTTTAATGAAGTTTCTAAAATGTTATACGTTATCACTAAAGTTGGGATAGTTAGACAAAACGAAAGTTTCAAAAAGGCAGGAAAAAGGCATAAAAAATAATTTAAAAAAAGCATCTAAAAAGACAAAAAAGGAGAAAAATGGCACGGAAAAGCGAAAACTGTCGAGATAAAATCAACACATACATATTCAATTTAAGTATAGACAAACAAATATTTATTTGAAAAAGTAATTACCTAGAGTTGATAGATGTTATCTGCTGGTATTCTTTTTCAATAAAGTTTTCTGGCTAATTAAAATACGCTTAACTCGGGATAATGACAAAGGGATGCAATTTCAACAAAGACTGTATGTAGGTGCAGCTTGCAGGTAGAAATAATACAATGGGAAATATTTCAAAGTAAGGAAAATGACTCATCCGAGTTATTATTGTAAGAGGCTTAAATATTATAGACAAAGTTTGTATTCAGTTTGTGTACCAAATTCCTTTCCCTTTCAAACAATTTGCTTTCTTAGAAATTACCCAGAAAAATATACCTGTATAAAATCTAAAAATTAAAAAATACTTACTTACTTACATTTCAAAAAACTTAAAAAAAATTACAGAAAAGGTACTAAATACTTACGCGAAAATATCAAAAAAAAAAGGTAAAAAACGCAATAAAAGTAACAGAAACCAAAAAAGGCAGAATAAAGTTTGCATCTAAAACGGATTTTAAATAGGGTCTGCCTTATGTTTGTCCATTTATAAAAAAAGGCATCCTAGCTTTAGTTATCACATTCCAAAAAATATATCACAGAGATATATTTTTGGATACATATCTAAAACGTTCACACCGAAACGTGTATGATGTGTTTCTTACGATATGTTTTAACTGATAAGGTTTCTGGTACAACACTACTAAACACAACTCCGTAACGTTAATTTTGAGATATGACTATTTTGTTTCAAACGAAACATCACATTTGTAACGTTTCTAAAATGTTATACGTTATCACATTCCAAAAAATACATCACAAAGATGTATTTTTGGATACGTATCTAAAACGTTCGTGTTGTAATGTGTATGTTTTGTATTTTATGTAACATATCAATTGAAACGTTTATTAGACATTACCATTTATTCGCTTTCGACAGGAATGTACCAGTAATGTGTCTTAGATGTTTCTTAGGAATGTTTCATTTGTAACCCTTATGCAACATTTAGAAACGTTTCATGGATGTACTGTGTTCAGTGGGATCGTCATGGGATTTTTTTTAAGGGGGCTTAATATATTGTTGTTGCGTATGTCTTAGTGTGGCCACAATATATTTACTGATTTGCGCAGTACTATGGACTCAGTTGTGGGTTGATCGTCGCCGGGGCACGAAAATGAAACTATTGTTGAATGTATTTTTCTAACTATCCTCCTCCTCTTTATTATTTTCGCGACAATCACTCAAGTTAAGAGCAATCGAAGTCGAAGTAAGTAAGAGATGCATTGACTAAATATCCTGGAGGGGTTTCTGTAGTTCTTTTCACCCTCCTTGTAAATTATGTGCAAAAGAGACAACTTGTAAACCATACTTTCAGTAAAAAAACGAATATTGGGAGAGGCTATATAGATTTAGATGCTATAATACGGTAAAATAGAGTAACGGAGGCTATTGAAAGAATGAGAGGAAAAGGTAACAACACTATTCATAATTATGTTTGGAGAAAACAGAACCGAATATGAGGAAGGAAGAGGAGGAAGGAGAGTAGTATCGCAATAACAAGCTCAACCCCAGGAGCTCTAGAAAGTAGGGCTCTAACAGGGTACGGGTATGTACAACTATGCCGGGACATAAATTTTAGAGTGAAGATCATATATCGAGCAAGCAATGCTAGAAAAAGAGTCCAGAACAAACAGGTCTGGAAATAAAAAACTAAAAATGTGAACACGCCGCAGAAGAAGAAAATGAAAAGCAATAAGTAAAACAAGCTAAAGGCATATAATTTAATTAAAATATCAAATAAGTCCCCATCCTGTCGTTTCCACCATCTTTATCGATTCAACGATGCCTCACGGGAATGCCTTTTTTTTAAATAAATGTGAAAGATACTAATTCCCTAGTTTCTCTCCCTTAAAGATAATAACGTGTGCATCAATGAAAAGTATTTTTTATGAGGATATTATTATACAAAAATTCATCCAATATTGTGTCCACAAGGAAAATTAAAGTTAGTTATGGCTACCGGATATCCTGAAGGTCTAATAGAGTTTTTAGTTTGCTTCTTCAATCGTTTTCGGTATTTTTTTGTATTTCTTAACATTGTATCTACCTATTTTTAATTACAAATGATTAATTAAGGTTTTTAGTTTTCACCTTCAAACGGAGCTTAATATGGAAAATCTTAGCTGGGATTATTGATAAGAATCTTTTGCTCCTTTTAACTAACCATTTTATTTCTTACCGTTTCGGACAAATATAGTGTAACCTCAATAAATGATTCAATTAATTTGAAATTTTCGGAGAACCTGCCTTATTATATTATTAATTGTATTTATATTGAACTTTAAATTCAATAAAATTGACTTTCGTGTATTGGAAACTGACAGCGTCAGTAATTCATTACATTTTGAATACGCCCGTCTAATCGATCTTGGGGTGTTTCCTTTATCAGATTATAATATTTATTATGAAATCCTTAGTGCTGATAAAACGACACATTTCATACAATTTGTGCCAGTGTTGTCATTTAGCATTTCATGTTACCACATCTGTCTTGGATTGTACGAAAATTTATGCCATCGATTTTCCTACACATTTTCAATATACACGACAAGTTGACGTATTGAAACAATGTCTTGTCTCTAGCGATGTTGGTTATTTATGACAAAAATGAGAAATTGCCAAGCGTGAAAAGTTTATTTCGAATACCTACTTAGAAGTTCCTCATACATACCAATGTATTTTCAATAACCTAAACGTTATTGTAAAGATAACTCGCACATTTTAAGCTTTTAATTTGCACCACGATCATTACGTAAGATGAGGTTCTTAGTTCTTTAATTATCCGATATTTCTTTCGTTTTTAGCGCTAAATAGGCGCAGTAAAATAAAATAATGGCACTAATATTGGACAAAGAGATGTTAACGGCAAAACTCTTGGTGGATACAAATTTGAATGAATAGAGAAAGCAAATGTCACTTAAAAAGTTTAGTTACTAGTCTTTTCTAGATTGAAACAGACGGCTCAAATGACACGGGATTACAGAAGAAAAATCTCCACCGTTCAGCTTTTTCACGTTTCCACTGAATTCCTCAAAACAAGGCAACCAGACGTGTTGTTAAGTAATATAATGAACAACATAAATAATACGAACAGGGGTGGAGGAACAAAATTTGGTAGGCGGGGGGGGGGGGCTTACATTTTTTTAAGTAGAAATAAGAACACTTGAACATTTTTACCTATTTGTAGATTAGTAAATCAATAGGGTATACAGAGTCACCGATGGGATACAACATTGTATTACAAATGTGGCTGTGTACTGGTTTTATTGTGAGCTGTTAATATTTTCTAAAATGGATTTACGTAATTTATGAAATTCCATGGGGCCCGAGCCTCACCCCCCCCCCCCCCCAATTGCTCTTTAGTAGCGGCGCTCCTGAAAAATGAGTACATGGCAGGATAAAATAACCGTTATGAGAGCAAAAAACAAGCTGAAGCGAACTAAGAGCTTTATTGATGACGACCTAACAGCGCAAGAACAAAAGATACAGGCTAGCCTAAGCGAATACGCTAACAGGAAAGAGGAAAGGAGGTCAACGTAAGATACGGTAAAATATAAATAAACCGTGAACGCTGGGACTGGGATCAACAAAGGGAAGGGTTAATGAAAAACGGAAGACCCCCTATTCCAAAAAAACTGGTAGTGAACGGGACCAGACAGAAAAATTATATGAAAACACGCGGAAAATGACACTGGGGAAAAAAGGAAACGGATGAGACATTAAATGTTTTGCAACTTGGAATGTAAGGGGAACTTTTGTGGCGGGGGCTTTGAAACAATTAATAAAGGTTTTGAAAAAGTATAGTGCAGATATTTTAGCATTTCAGGAGACAAAACAAGACGACAATGAAGTCAATAGAGAACTACACCTTTTTCAAAAGTAGTGGGAAGGACAGAAGGTTGGGAACTGGGTTTCTGGTGAGTGAAAATGGGAAAGATGTGGTGATTGGTTTCAAACCAATAACAGATAGAATGTGCGTTACTAAGAATAAAGTGGAGCAATAGAAAGATAAGTGTTATTAATGTGCACGGACCTTCGGAAGGAAAAGACATGGAAGTAAAAGAACAGTTTTAGGTACTGTTAGAAGAAGAGTGAGCGAAAATACCAAAATACGATATAAGAATGATAGTGGTGGACTGGAATGCGAAGCTTGGACGGGAAGAAGCATACCAACCTACAATTGGTAAATTTAGGTTAGACAATGAAATTAATGAAAATAAAAGACTTCTTATGGACTTTGCAATGGCGAGTGACATGAAGATAAAGAGTACTCACTACGAGCATAAGGACATCCATAAGGTAACATGGGTGAGCCCAGACGGAAATACAGCAAACCAGATCGACCATGTCCTGATCGAGAGTAAAAGCGAAAATATTGTTAAAGACGTCAAAACCCATAGGAGGTGCAGACCCGAATTCGGACCATTTTACGGTACGTGTGAAAATGGCAACAGGTAAATCGAGCGGGTAAAGGGAAGTACAGTAGAACGCCGATTATCCGAATTAATTGGGACCGGGGTCGATTCGGATAATCGAAAATTCGGATAATCGGACATAGACTGGTAATAAAGAAAAACGAACTGTGAAAAGCCGCGCGACGCAAAACATGTACATATGTAGTGTCTGGCCTCTAGCTTTCAACCATAACAATTGAAATATATCTGGACTCCAACGAGTTCCAACTTGTTACAATAAAACAAAACGAAAATTCCATATGTACGTACTTGGTTTTAATTTTTTATATTACGCTTAGGACCGATTCGGATAATTGGCGATTCGGTTAATCGGCGTTCGGATAATCGGCGTTCTACTGTAAGTAGCAAAACGAGGAAATAGAATGCAAATACAGAAGACCAGAGGAAAAAATATCGAGAAGCAATGGAAAGGATACTGAAAGGGACAGAAATACGTCAAAGTTCAGACTGAATGCGAGCAACAATTGAAAGAAGTATACTAGGAGCAACAAAAATACAGTATGCGAGTACAACGAAGGAAAAAAGAAGGAGTGGTACGACCACCAGTGTGAAGTGGAGGTAACAAAAGGGAGAAGGCAAGACAGCTAATGTTGAATAATCGAAACGAAAAAACAAAAAAGAAGTACGAAAAGACAGAGAAAAGAGTACAAAAGGCTAATAAGAGAGAAGAAAAGGCAACACCAAGTAAAGGAATTGGAGGTGTTGAAAGAAAAATACAGGGTGTCTCACGGTGACCGTCGGTTAGAAGTATATCACGAACTGTAAAAGCTTGAAATTTGAAATTTTGCACATGCGAGATGGAGTGTTTAATGTATTAAATAAAAATATTTTCCAAATGGCAGCACTTCCGGAAATACCGGAAGTGAGCATCAACTTCTTTATTTTAAATACAAACCAGGCAATTTTTTTTCACATTCTGATGTGTCATAAAATGTTTAGTTAATATGCTTAAAATAATCGGCGTATCAATTTTGATTGTTGCGGAAAAAAATTTTTTTCACTGAAAAATGTCAAAATCGTGTTTAGGAAATAAAATTGAAAGTCGAAAGTGGTAAAAGTTTAGGGAAATGGGATTTTAGATTCTCAGTGTCAAAAAATTGAGACACAATTGTCTGTAATGGATAATAAAAAATTGCCCACGGTTACGTATCTATTTGACGTTATTTCCAGACTGAAGAAAAACTTTAAAAAGTATCTTTTTTTAAATGGAATGCCTGTTCAATTATCAGCCTATTCGATGCAGAAATAAATTTCCTTTAAATTTCTAATTAAATTTATAATTACATACTTTACAAAACATGGTTGGCTTTGAAAATTTTGAAAAAATTTTTATTCAATTGTTTCTTATGATGACAGTTGTCGGTTAGCTATCAGTTTGAAAGTTTACGCTACATTTACGTTTGTTATCAGTGTTATCTGTTTGAATTTTGATTTTTGCGCTTAATATTTGTTTTTAATTGGGAAATATGGAATACACAAACGCTGATATTCTAAATTTGTTTTACATTCATGGCGAGTCTGCTCGTATTACTTTTCGGACCTGCAGAACCTTTAACCATTGAATAAAGCATCACTCAACACTTTAACGAAAGATATCCGCATTTACCTACAATGACAGAACGAAAAATCAGGATGATTGAAAAGAATTTTCTAAATTTGGGCGAAGTAAATGCGCCACGAAGTTTGCCAAAGCCAATTGTCCCCAATGACGCTGCAGAAACCAATGTATTGGGATATTTTAATGTTTTCCCTGAAAGTTCTGTTCGTTCGGCGGAAAGAGACCTTGGATAGTCAAGAAGTTACATAGATAGAATTTTAAATAATCATAAAAGCATAAGAAACATTTGAATAAAATTTTTTGAAAATTTTCAAAGCCAACCATGTTTTGTAAAGTATGTAAGTAATTATAAAATTAATTAGAAAAATGTAAATGACTCTGTAATCATTGATTTTAGGTATAGGAATATGGTACATCAATTTAAAGGAAATTTATTTCTGCATCGAATAGGCTGATAATTGAACAGGCATTCCATTTAAAAAAAGAGACTTTTTAAAGTTTTTCTTCAGTCTGGAAATAACGTCAAATAGATACGTAACCGTGGGCAATTTTTATTATCCATTACAGACAATTGTGTCTCAATCTTTTGACATTGAGAACCTAAAATTCCATTTCCCTAACTTTTACCACTTTCGACTTTCAATTTTATTTCCTAAACAAGATATTGACATTTTTCAGTGAAAAATTTTTTTTTTCTCAACAATCAAAACTGATACGCCGATTATTTTAAGCACACTTACTAAACATTTTATGACACATCAGAATGTGAAAAAAATTGCCTGTTTTGTATTTAAAATAAAGAAGTTGATGCTCACTTCCGGTATTTCCGGAAGTGCTGCAATTTGGAAAATATTTTTATTTAATAGATTAAACACTCCATGTCGCATGTGCAAAATTTCAAATTTCTAGCTTTTACAGTTCTTGATATACTTCTAACAGACGATCACCGTGAGACACCCTGTATAATAATAAGCAAATACGAAATTTTTATCAGGGAGTTAAAAGAATAAAACAGGGATTCCAAGCAAATACAGAGTTTTGCAAAAATCAAATGGTGGTCTCAAAGAAGGGAGTAACAAAAAGGTGGCCAGAATATTTTCACGAGATGTTGAATAGAGCAGGAAGTCAGGACAAAGTGGGAGAACACATAAATATGGAAGCCGATGATGAAAGTGAAGATGGAGTGGAAATACGAACGGAGGATGAGATAAGAAAAGTAATACTGAAACCGAAAAACAATAGAGCGACAGGGGAAGATGGCATCAGGGCGAAAATGCTAAAATATGGAGTAGAGAGATTACAAGAGTTGGCCATTGCAATGATACAAAAGTCTCGGGGGAAGAAAAATTGCCGACATGTTGGAAGTTGGCACTGCAATGTCCGTTCCACAAGAAAGGCGATAGAAGTGAGTGTGGGAACAATAGGGGATAGCACTGTTGGATGTCAGCTACAAAATACTAGCTGCATGTATTAAAAATAGACTGCAGTGCCACACGGGGAAAATGATAGGAGAGTACCAATGTGGTTTCAGGCAGGGTAGATCGGTGACAGACCAATTATTTGTTTAACAAGCATATTATAAGTGTCAGGAGAGAGGAGCTTTATAACATTATGGTGGAAATGGGAATCCCCAGGAAACTGATAAGATTGGTGAGAATGACACTTGATAAGGAAAGCAGGATTAAACAGAAGTGGTACAATTTTTGGAAGACGGCACCAACGCATGGAAGTTGTTCATTTGAGACTACTGTATACCACTAAATCTTAAAAATCGACTTTTACCAATAGTTATTTGTATCACTAGGCTAGAAACTGCACTTTTGCAAGTGCGAGTAATATTGGGGGCAGAGGCGAAGCCGAGGCCCCCAAAACGCGAGCACTTGCAAAACAGTTTCTGGCCGTGTAATGCACAAAACTTTTTCGGTCGACAAATCTTTTAAATTAAAACAAATATTAATTTATTGTTAAAATATCTCCCGCCAGGGAATTTATTTTCTTCTATTGGCAGCACTGACCTGTATCGATTTCTATGATTGGCGGTACTAGAGAAAAATCTTAATAACTTTTTAATCGTTGATTTTAGACATATCAATTACTCATAGTTTTTGATAGAAAATGAAAAGTTATTCAACATAGAATAAAAACATACAGGGTGTTCCATTTAAGTTAAGTGAGTTTTTGATGTTTGAAAAATATAAAATATGAATCCTTTTTCTAAACACCCTGTACAAAAAATCGACAAACTACGTAGTGCAAATAAAAGCCTTAAAGGTCAAGATAAATCGATATAAATTTGCGTTACTTAAAGTAAGTGGTTTCCGTGTTATTAGGGGTTGTTTAAATTGAATATTTTTCTTAAAATCACAATTTTCTCAAAATTGGTAAGCGATAGGTATAGGGAACGTTTAATAAAGTTACCTTAGTTTTTAACGTATAATCTAAAAATGTAATAAAATACAGGGGGTTGCATTTAAAAAAACCTAACTTTGATATATTACAATTTTGTGAAGCATCCTGTATAAGTGAAAATAATTTTAAAAAATAGTCGTTATCAATGTACATGTGTCACCAAAAAATGAAGCTGATATCTTGTACCCTTTAGGCATAAGAGACCGAGGGAATAGTCGTGAATCACCCTGTATAATGAATATGTCTTGGTCGCTTATTTTGAAGAAAAGTCAAAGTACTTAAAATCGTCAACATTGTGGTCGGTATACTCCATGTTGAAATCAACTCTAAACATTAAAGAAAACATTAATATAGAGAAATATACTAAATTAATAGCGTTATTAAAGCGCAAACATGACGGGTATCTCCCAAAAAAATCGAAAATTTTAGAGATGACGGAGTTAGAAAAATTTATAAATGAAGCTCCAAATGAAGATTACCTCATGATAAAAACAGCTTTATTATTTGGCTTATGTGGCGCTTGTCGAATTCAGGAGTTACGAGACATAAAAACTGAAGATGTCATTGATAGAGGGGATGTTATAGTCATAACTATTTCTTACACAAAAACTAAAAAACCTCGTACTTACTGCGTCACAGAAGTACACTGGATTGACATAATTAGAAAATACATGTCGTTAAGATCAAACACAGAAATTAAAAGATTTTTTTTATTTTATTCAAAAAACAAGTGTACCAGACAACCCGTGGGGATTCATTCGTTTGGAAGTATGCCCTCAAAAATAGCAACATATTTAAAACTAGAGAATCCCAAAGATTACACGGGTCATTGCTTCAGACGGAGCAGTGCTACAGCTCTGTCAGGGAATGGCGTAGATTTAACAACTCTGAAGCGACTGGGGGGCTGGAAAAGTAGCACAGTCGCTGAACAATATATTGAAGATTCTTTGGGTGCTAAAATAAACATTGCAAATAAATTATTGCCTCAAAACAATCCACAACCACAACCTTCGACGAGAACATCAATTCCACAAGGAAGTTCAACATCACAACCTTCTTCTTCGTTTAACGTTTCAAACTCGTCTACCATTCATAACGTGCAACTATTACAGGATAAAGATTTGCCAAATATTAACTTTTCCCATTCTCATCTAGAAAATTGTACTATCAATTTTAACTTCCAATAATTTCTTGTGTTTTACTTTTAGAATGTTTCCAGTTTCGTTGTTCGTGTTATTGTTCGTTTCGTAACAGATTAATTAAATGTTGTTCTCTTGACTTATTTCACTCACTCAGCTGTATTTGTTTTAGGTGAGGTGGGTTACGTAAATCACTACTGTCCTTTTATACAAAACTTTAACTCCGAGTATCTGTAGTATGTGGTACCAATAAAGATAAGTCCATACGATAACCTAAAAAGTTATGCATTTTGCGAATCATCTTTATAGGTTACATACGCCTCAATTACTTACTTGATATCATTTACGATTTATGAAATTGATAGAAACCTTCAAACAGTGAAACAGAATTGTTATTCATTTGGCCTTAATATAATCAAAATTAAAGCATTTGACATTTCATTTCAGCAATCAGCGTCAATGTCGTGGGTCAGTGGTACCAATCCTATATCTTTCAAATCACTGTTTCATTTTCTTGCCTAGTCAGGAAAATGCCATTTTCAAGACGATTTAGGTGAATGGAAAATCAGTTTTTCTATATGAAGGCCGAAGAAAATTTTTTTAATTGTCTTTCACAAGTGTTTATCCTATTTGCAAGGAATGTTTACCTATTCTTAAAAATATGATATTTACATTGTTTATTCCTTTATTAATAATAATTCAATCCATGTTTCAGTACCTTAGTGCACTTTATACAAAAAACATAACAATCATTCATCATTAAATTTCATTGCTAAAGGGGAGGTTGTCGTTGTTTTATTTATTTTATTTCTGACAGTGATATTATAAGCTTATATTGTCATAGTTACGATACCAATAAAGAGTGTCATAACTCCCTTGGGATATAAAGACGCTATAATTCCCTCTACGGCTCTTTTATGAACCAGTAACCTAGCAACAACCAAAACTGCAATCGACGATACCCGAATCAAATATACCGGAAATCAACAAATTTTATTAAACTCGGTCAGAAATAAAATTATCTATGTATCACGGGAATTAATAGGTGTCAATTACCTCGGGTAATTGCTGTCCCTCGGGCGCAAGGCCCTCGGGACGCAAACTTTACCCTCGGTAATTAAGACCCTTATAATTCCCTTGATACATAAATAACTATAATAATAAATTAACCACACAAATTATGAAGGTAAAGGT
Organism: Pyrocoelia pectoralis; assembly: GCA_036250285.1. Taxonomy (NCBI): domain Eukaryota; kingdom Metazoa; phylum Arthropoda; class Insecta; order Coleoptera; family Lampyridae; genus Pyrocoelia; species Pyrocoelia pectoralis. The sequence goes on along the minus strand of CM070079.1, from coordinate 39,568,411 downwards.
GTAAAATTACCGCTAATTTATTGTTTTCTACACTTTGTCGATTCCACTGTCGTCAAAAGTTGTAATCCTTCAAGAACGAATACGTATAAACAGCGCCCTAACTCTGATAGATTAAGTTGTTATTTACTTATCGATGACGGACCACCTCTGGTGTCAATTTTCAAGAAATTTAATTTGAAAATTCAGTGTCAAATCAAATTGTTATTTGTCCTTTCAACGCTTTAAACAAAACAAATTGTCTTGCAAATTAATTACAATATTACTAACAGTATGATTTTAGGGGAATTGGGGAAGGAAAGACTTATGTACTGATTGTATGTAGTTACTAGTTATAATAATTCAAACTATGTACTGCTAGGCCAATGGTGACTAAAATCTAATTAGGGTAATACAAACGAACACAACTTAGAAGTCAAAGCCACAAAATTAAAGATTTCCATATTACCACTAAATATTAACGGTGTTTGATTAATTTATTATTCACTTTCCGCATCCCACTAATTTTTTGTATTAAAATTCCAACGGTAGAAAACATCCAATTGAATTCCCGAAGGAACTTTAATGCAAAAGAGTTTTGGTAATGTGAAGTGTACCTACTCATACTGTTTATTCGCTTCTGATTAAGTGTTCTAATGAAGAGATATATAGGTTAAGTTGTTCGAAACTAAATTAACCTCAGCTTCAACTATAGATTATGGTTTCAAGAACATCAACACTTCCCAATAGTACAGCACTTGAACATGAAGTGGTGTATTTGCAAATCATTAATTCAAATTTAAAAGATTATGCAAAACCATGCAATTTGTGTTGAAGGAACGTATGTTCTTAACCAGACACCCCTTAATCATGGACCGTGAATATATTATAAAATCAATAAAACCGCTTAACATTTCAGCGTACTCCTTCAAAATTTTTCTGGTTTAGCACAAAAGCAAGGCCGCAAATGTGAAGCGAATGAAAATATATTTCAAGAATATCGGTTCGGAAGTTGATAGATTAATCCATAAGAAAATTCATAATTTCCGCTAAATTTACCGTCAGTTCGCATCCCTTGCGATATGTCATTCAAATTTGATACTGGCGAGTGAATATTAATGGTTTTCTTGTTCATTTCGCTCTAAGCAATTCTTTAACTAAAATCCTATGCCGCATTGCTGCAGTAAAAATTTCAATTTACACTCACTTTTTTCGAAAATAACCTTTCATGTGCTGTGGGAGAGTACAGGTTACCCTACGTAGTTCTAAACGCTCACAATACACTTTTTTTGTCGATTAAATAAAACATGAACTAAACGAATGTAATACAGCAGACGCATTCCCATGGGGTAAAACATTAAGAAGCTCATACCGACTAAAATTGTGAAAAGGAATCACTGTTACAGCTCTAAGGACCATTTGTACCACAAAATGTAAGCTATAGTTTTTTTAAGTCGTAAGTTATACCCTGATAACCTAATTTTAAGTCTCACTTAACTTTTGTGTGAACCTAACCAAAATTAGGTGCGCAGTGAAGAATTTCCATCCGTACGAATCACCAGGGGAACAAGACCTCGACCTGGTAGCCACCACACTCTGTACGTTACTAAGGGCAAGTTTTGTCCTAGGATACATACCCATGGCGTGGAGGGACGTAAAAGTCGTGTTCATACCGAAACCTGGGCAAGATTCATACTCCCAAGCCAAGTCGTTTAGACCTGCCAGTCTAACGTCGTTTCTTCTAATACTTCTGGAGAAACTCATTGCGCGATACATTAGGGAAGAGGTGCTGCGACTTGAGTCCATCAGCAAATACCAATGTGCCTGTCAACCAGGTAGATCCTGTCAACTTGCCATCCACAGAGTAGTGGACATAGCCGAAAGGGCGATATCCTGTAAGAGGCGTTTTTAGACATACACTGTGGCCCGAAATAAAGAAGTAAGGTAAATTCACCCATTACCGCCCTATGCAAAATCTTTACCTATTACCGGCCTGTAAGAGTTTGTCTTTTCTTGTAGAGTATTTTTTTAAATTCTTTGCAAAATTCTATCTCCCATTGTTTTATGTGAGGCAGGAGTTATTAGGCGACCCAAAAAACATTATGGCGAGAGGAATATATTGGCGTCTGGAGAGCAGGGCTAAATCATTTAGTCAAAGGTCGGTGCACGTGGTGAAGGAAGTGAATAATCTAACTATTTTGGTAAGCAATCATTTGTGCTTTGTTAAGGTATTTTCGCAAAAAAAGCTTTAAATAATCTTTATATTTGTTAGTCTTATACAGAAGTAAACAGAATAGGTATTCAGCAATAGGTATATAGGTTTTCTTTGAAATAAATACTACGCTAAAGTAGAAAAATAAGAAATAAAAATAGAGCGGTAATAGGAAACGATTTGAGTTATTTTCCTATTACCGCTCTATTAGGGCGGAATAAGGGAAATCTAATGTTTTTTTAAATCCCAGTTATTTAATTTAATTAAAGAAATACATTTTTTTCTTATACTACATTTTTTAAATAATCCTTGATATAGACTAGAATCAATTTCCGCCCCATGATTTTGCTTTCAGAAATACCTTATTTTACGGATTAAGTTAGGACCCAATATTCAATATATTAAAATACGGAATATTTCAAAAAATCAATTTTTAATATTTATACCCAATATACATGAAAAATTTATATTTAAGACACTTTTTTATGTCTTTCCTTTTATTTTAGGTAAAAAAAACTAATAAATATTTATTTTTAATGTAGGCGGTAATAGGCGAAAAATTTGTGCGCTTATATTTCTATTACCGCTCTATTTCATACAAATGACTAGGCATACTTTTTTCTGTTGGTTTTTGTTCCCATTTGTCTGTTTATTTTTTAAATTTAATGTTGATCAGCAAAATGGCACCACTAAAACCTAATATGCCAAAATAAAAAAAATCATACTTCTGAAGCTCTTCAAAAGGCCCTAGAAGGTGTTCAGAAAAACGGAATGTCTTTTTACCGAGCATCTCAGAGCTATGGCATTGTAAAAACTATAATATAAGATAAAATTAATAAAAAATATGAACGTGACACCTGTGGAATTCAGAAAAAAAAAGGTTAAAATATTAACATATTTTGTTTATATCATTTAAAAAAATAGGGCGGTAATAGGTCTCTAGGGCGAAAACAGGAAAGCGGTTCTTAAGGTAGAGCGGTAATAGGAAAAAACGTAATCTTTACTAAATAAAATAAAATTTAATTAAAGGCTTTGTCGTGTAAGAAAAAATTAAACATTTATTGCATAAGAAATCTTCATTTACAGAAAAAAAACCTCCAATATACGAAAAACTTCAAACTGGGCTTAGTTTTGAACTAGAAAGTCAAACTTTCCTTAAGTGGGGCGGTAATGGGTGAATTTACCTTACATTTGTTAATCTGAAATAATTTTTTTGTTTTTAGGGCGATTTATTTTCTTTTTACAGGGTTAATACCCCAGTATGTCCCCAATATGAGTGCAAATTTTGGTATAAACAAAATGTACAGGGTCGGACTTACAAATTTTTTTCATTAATGGTGCATTTGTGATCGTTGCAAATGAAACATGTTTTAGCTAAATTTGAACTGATATGCTCTTTCGGTGAGGTAAGTACCCAGAACACTTCCGTACAAACGAAATTCTCCAAAATTGTGGGATTTGCGAATTATCATTTTTTTATTTAAATGTCGAATTTTAATATTTATGTAAATTTAAATGTTTTTCTAATATCTTCACTAATACGGAAGCTTCTTAGCACTAAATTACATCTTTCCTGCCATTTCTTCGAACGAAAAATGCAGTTTGTATGGAACAACTTTGAACAGCGTACAATAAATGGGGCCATCAATTTATGGCCCAGAAGGCTACAAGAAGTGGTGAACAATCATGGTTGCCACATTCATAATATTTTACTTTAAGTTATAAATTATGTAGCTATTTTTCTTAGTTATAATTTGTGTTATTTAATAAATTGTATTATTTCCTTATTTCAATAAAAAAATGATAATTCGCAAATCCTACAATTTCGGAGAATTTCGTTTGTACGGAAGTGTTCTGAGTACTTACCTTACCGAAAGATCATATCAGTTAGCTAAAACATGTTTCATTTGCAACGATCACAAATGCACCATTAAAGAAAAAAATTTGTAAGTCCGACCCTGTACATTTTGTTTATACCAAAATTTGCACTCATAATGGGGACATGCTGGGGTATTAACCCTGTAAAAAGAAAATAAATCGCCCTAAAACAAAAAAATTATTTCAGATTAACAAATGTCCTCCTTTATTTCGGGTCACAGTGTATAGATAATACCTCTATAGAATCAATCAAAACTGCTATGGAAAGCAAGGGAGTACAACCTACCGTACGTAGGTGGATATACCCCATGCTAAAAATAGGAACGTTACAGCCTCGCTTAATAACGACTCTGTAGTGATCAGAGCCGTACGAGGATGTCCACAGAGGGGAGTTCTCTCCTCTCTAGTGTGGTGTCTGGTCTTCAACGAAAAGGTATTCTCAAGAAGGCGAGCCAAAAAGGGATGCAAATATTTCAGGAGGTGATAGAACTTTAAAAAATAATGTCTGTTTCTTACATAAATTAGTGCCCTGAATTCTGAAATAAGGAAGATATAGCCACTTAAAAGAGGGAAGGAAAAAATCCGTTTTTCTGGCCTAAATTTTTAATGGTGCAAACTATCAACTCCAGATTTTCAGGAGAACTGTGTATCATTTGATTTAATAGTAAAGCAAAAGAAAAATTAAATTTTGCAGGGGCAGTTTGAGGGCTCCAGGCAAGGTCACCGTCTGAAAATTCACCGACGGAAAGTTCACCGACAACAATTCACCGACTGGAAAATTAACCGCCTGGAAACTTCATCGCCTGGAACCTTCACCGACTAGAAAATTCACCGACTGGAAAATTCACCGACTGGAGAATTCACTGACTCGCAATTTGTCGAAAGGACAATTCACCGATGCGACAATCATGATTCATGTAATATGGACTTTTGTACAATATTTTATTTGATGTAATAAAATTCGTTATAGGTACCTTCACGGTCTGCGGAAAATTCTTCGACAGCAATTCTTCGAATGAAAATTCTTCGACTGCAATTCTCGGAAAAACAATTCTTCGACAGGAAAATTCTTCGACATTACACTTCTTCGAAAACACAATTGTTCGACATTACAATTCTTCGACAGGAAAATTCTTCGTATAAATAATGTATACAGTCATTGAAGTTTTTAAACTAATTAGTATGCAAATACTTCGGATAATTTATTTTTAATAGTTCTAAATGAAAGAATGAAAAAGTATCAATTGAAAAAAATATACTAAACCTGCAAATAACCTAGGCGCTTTAGTGGCAATCTACGTTTAAGTTTGACGCTAATAGGTTTTTAAAACATATTATTTATATTTAGAATTATTAAAAATAAATTATCCGAAGTATTGGCATACTTAGTTTAAAAACTTCAATAACTTTTATTCGAAGAATTTTCCTGTCGAGGAATTGTAATGTCGAACAATTGTGTTTTCGAAGAATTTTCCTGTCGAAGAATTGTAATATCGAAGAATTTTCATTCGAAGAATTGCTGTCGAAGAATTGCTGTCGAAGAATTGCTGTCGAAGAATTTTCCGCAGACCGCGAAGGTACCTACAACCAATTTTATTACATCAAATAAAATATTGTACAAAAGTCCATATAACATGAATCATGATTGTCGAATCGGAGAATTGTCCTTTCGACAAATTGCGAGTCAGTGAATTCTCCAGTCGGTGAATTTTCCAGTCGGTGAAGTTTCCAGACGATGAAGTTTCCAGTCGGTTAATTTTTCAGTCGGTGAACTTTCCGTCGGTGAATTTTCAATCGGTGAACTTTCCGGATACCCAGTTTGAGGTGGAGGGTTGTGCATTCTTACTCCTGATTGTCTCATTTTTATCTTATTAGTTTCCCTCACAGAAAAGGTATTCTTGTTTTTCTAAAAATAAATTTCAAGTTGGATAAAGATTATATTTGCGTCATTCTCCTGATAGACCTCTTCAACCGCTTATGATATTCCTGTTTTTGCAGGTATGAGCACAACTACTTTAGCGAACAAGTCTTTAAAAATGGCAGATAATGTTGTAGTGACGTATAATAATGATTTTATTTATCAAGAGAACGAAAACTACAGATACGCGAGTAAGTATAGACAAATTTTATCATAAATGAAGGGAGTTTAGACGGAAAAGGCACAACTCATTCCATGGCTATAGTTGTCTTTCAGGAAGCATCCGAAATGAGTAATTGTAATGTTGATGAGGATATACCAAAGGAATCAAAATACACAAGCAAAATACTCCCTAATACACGACCTGAACGCGAAAAATCTAGTAACTTCAGCTGTAATTCAAAGAGATATGAGTCCTCTAAATTAAGGATGAGTTAATCGTCAAGTACAAACAAGAACTGGCAAAATTTGTAAAGAAATTTAATGATGGTAGAATATTATAAACAACAAATCAAAAGGTATGTGGCAGGTCGTATCTGAACTTCAAGGAAGCTCAAATCAGGATTAACATACTCATGAATGGAATGAAGCTCTTATGATGCTGCCAAAGAATTCAATGATGTCTCTTCTAGGTCCTGTGATACCGTAAACCAGGCTAATTTCGACTTCACCTGTACAGAAATCATTTTTTTTGTCCTGCATTTGAAACTAACATCGTAGAACACATTAACAAAGTTAAGCATCACACTCGTGCGGTCTTGACAGTATAAAGCCATTGTTTAAAAAGGGTGACCGTAATGATTGCAGCCTGATCTCAACTTTCTCGAAGATTTACGAGTTTGTCATTGGTGATCAACTCATGAAATTGTGTGTAGGAAATAAATTGTTATAATCTACTCAACATGGTTTTGTTAGGGGGAGGAATACACTATCGGCACTTTGTGAATACCACAACTTTAGATAATAAGTCATCTACGCTCGGGTTTTTTATATTGACTTTGCTCGGGCATTCGATCTAGTTAATCACCCGTTACTGTTACATAAGTTGTCGAGGTATGTAATAAGAGGAATTGCTTTAAATCTATTTAAATCCTACATTACAAAACGATCCCATATAGTTGAAATCAATGGCATTCGTAGTGAACCGCGCAGTGTGACAAGAGGTGTTCCACGGGGTTCTATGTTGGGGCCGCTGTTGTATGTGATTTACTCCAATGACTTACGTAATTATCCATTTATCATACTCTCAAGTCATTAATAAATATTTTCAGTGAACGGATAACCTCCTCAAATATAGAAGAAAGCTTACCAACTTTTATACTTTTTGAGGTTATAGAATTAGGTCAATGGATATCGTACGTTGCCCACCATCAACAGTCCTTTTGAGGTAGATAGTTTCTATATTTTTGACTACCCGTTCGAATTTGGTTAATTTGAGTGAAGGAATTACGCAATTTCACAAAAGCAAACACGGAGTTGAAATTGGCTGGCGTTGTCGTTATTTAAATAAAATTTATTTCAGCGAAATTTATTCAGTAGCTTTAAAGTGAAGGGCTAATACATACTTCAGTGACAACTTTGAATTTAGGCTAACTGTGTGCAGACTCCTCCCATTTATCGCAAAATATCTAAGACCATTAACACGAAATATGGCGTAAATGTAACTATCTAACTGCCAAGTTAAATTTTATAAACAGATGGGGAATAAACGATCACGAAGTTAATTATCAAATTTGCTACAATAAAAATAACTTTGTTTTCATATAAACCGCAAGTTAGCACCATTTCGGGTTTATTTCCCCCATAAACAGTATTTTGTTTCTAGGAAAAAGTCTTAAGAAGAAACATAATTTTCTACTTATAGTAAGTGTGCGCATCTAGCCTTTCCCTTCTATAAAAAAAGACGTTGAAGTGTCAAGGGATGGGCTTTCATAGTAAATGTACGTAATTTTTGTTTCACAATATGGCCATTGGTTTTATAGGTCAAGTTTCCATTTTCACATGTCAGTTTTAACTCTGACAAGGGAAACTTTTCGTTGAAATTCTTTGATTTATGTTTCTGCCAAGATATTTTTAAAGGAAAACGAAAGTCGTCTTGAAAGTTTACTAAAACAAAAATGAAACCATTTGTACAGTTTACGCTTCATATCACCAATCAGTTCCAATCTTAAACTTAAAAAGAGACTAAAAAATGAAATTGCTTTCAATGAAAATAATTTTCCATTCCTTCAGTAGCGAAAATTTGGAATTGATGAACATCAAAATTTTGTGAGCTTTTCAATCAATACAGTCAACAAGCGATGAGAACGACAGCTGTCAAATAAAGTGGTGGGGGAAGGTTTTACCCCGAAAAAGAAAAATGCTTGTAGTGTCCGTTTGGCTTGGCCGATTTTACTGAAACAACTTTTGAATAAAAGAGCATTTTTGGAAGTATTTTTCTATAAAAATAAAACAATAATATATTTTTCCATTGTTCTGCGAGAGGGCGTTGATTTATAACTTACCCTATTTCTTTAAATATCTCTAAAAAGTTAAATGAAATCATATATTTTTTCTTACGATAATAAGTAGAGCACTAAAAACTAAAAAAAATAGTGAAAACCGCAAAACGATATCTCTATTTATAACGAAGATATTAACAAAAATGTTTAAAATTTTCTTAAGGCACCGGAAGCGCGTCCTCGCGCGCATTGTTCGTCGCATAAACGAGTAATCATAATCCAATGGGCCATGAACGTATTAAAAATAGTCAGTTTTTATTATTTTAAGTTTGTAAAATGTCCGCTAGGGGGCGTAACACTAACACCGTAATGATTTTTAAAATTAACGAATTCCTTCTTTCGAAACAATTTGTGGTCTTGAAAAAGACCTATTGTTGACATGTTCATCTAGTGTCTCCCTAGATGCTCGAAATGCTCGCCATTTTGTTCCAGACATTGCTCGACTCTTCCTCGTGTAGAAAAAACGGCAGGCCATGAATTGCATTGCGAATTCTGAGGATCATATTTTCTCTGGTTGTAGGCCTAGATTGAAATACAAGATCTTTTACTCGTCCCCATAAATAAAAATCTAACACGGTCAAGTCGGGTGACCTGGCTGGCCAGGGAAACAGGCTTCCCCTTCCTATCCATCGATCTGTATATTCCGCATTTAGATGTTCACGCACATTAATTGCAAAATGCGCTGGACAGCCGTCAAGTTGCAGAAACATAGTGCGCCTAAGTTCCAGATTTACATCTTCTAATAAAATTGGCAGTCTATTTCTAAGGAACTCCAAGACGTTACCCGTTAGTGCCTCGTCAAAGAAATATGGTCCTATAATTGTACCGCCTATTATACCACACCATACGTTGACGCTCCAGCGTCCTTGATGCTGAACTTGTTGCATCCAATGGGGATTTTCGGTAGACCAGTAATGCATGTTATGGCAATTTACTCCACCATTGCTATTAAAAGTAGCTTCGTCTGTCCAAAGAATCGTAGATAGGAATTGAGGGTATTCGTTAACCATGCCCAGAAGCCAATGACAATAATCAAGTCTCCTATCGAAATCCATTTCAGTCAAGGCTTGGTGCACACATGATATAAGGATGTAGTCTGAAAGTTACAAAAAAATGAAATCCGATTAACTTGTATAATATTTAAGGATTTTTAAATTTAATAAAAAAATATATGCACCTATAATCATGTAAGATATTTTGAACGGTAGTTCGCCTTATTCCTAATTCCAGGGACAAAGTTCTAGTGCTAACATGACGATCAAACTGTATATATGCTAGAACATTCACAATATTCTCTTCGGATCTACCAGTACGACGTCTCCGAATTACAGGTCGATGAATACTCCCAGTGGCACGTAATCGTTGCACTAAGCACGGAAAAACACGTCTGCCATAATGTCTGCGATTTGGATAGCGCGTCGCATACTCTCTTTCAGCTATTGCTGCATTTTGAAAACATTCAAAATAAACAGCTAATAAATCAACAGCCTCGTCATTAGTAAAAGGCATTTTGAATTGAGTTAAATGACAACCAAAATACAAAATGATCGTTTTGACGTTTAAACCCAATGTTTGCTTACCAACAAGTTTTTGTTTCCAAAGCCTACTTACAATTTAGTAAAATGACTTTATTTCTTAACATCTCTGGCAAAAATATCAAATTATTAAATATAAAATATTAAATGTTACAAACTTAAAAATAATAAAAACTGACTATTTTTAATACGTTCATGGCCCAATGGATTATGATTACTCGTTTATGCGACGAACAATGCGCGCGAGGACGCGCTTTCGGTGCCTTAAGAAAATTTTAAACATTTTTGTTAATATCTTCGTTATAAATAGAGATATCGTTTTGCGGTTTTCACTATTTTTTTTAGTTTTTAGTGCTCTACTTATTATCGTAAGAAAAAATATATGATTTCATTTAACTTTTTAGAGATATTTAAAGAAATAGGGTAAGTTATAAATCAACGCCCTCTCGCAGAACAATGGAAAAATATATTATTGTTTTATTTTTATAGAAAAATACTTCCAAAAATGCTCTTTTATTCAAAAGTTGTTTCAGTAAAATCGGCCAAGCCAAACGGACACTACAAGCATTTTTCTTTTTCGGGGTAAAACCTTCCCCCACCACTTTATTTGACAGCTGTCAAAAAAATTGATGTAAGGTTTTTTATTCAAAAATGATCGTAGATTGCCATGATAATATTTTCGGACGCAGTTTATTGGGACTTTATGGGAGAAAATTAAGCTTTTATGAACTATTATACCAAATACGCCCCCTAGCGGCCATCGTAGGAACTCGAAAATAATTTCCAGAGATTTTTTATGGCCACATTTATAATAATAAAAAAAATTTCATTGTTGTCAGATGAGTAGGTCCTGAGATACAGCCGCTTACCTCGCTTATTTGGCCACCCGGTACATCTCTAGCAGTGCTGCTTTGTAATAAAAGACAGATACTAAAGCAAAATAATGAAAAATGAAATTAAAACAAGAGCTGCTCGCTCGGGCAAGATTGGAGAATGAAAGCGAATTGTGTGTTGTAAAAATAGGCATTCATGTTATTACCATACGAGTGTAGATTGTGCGCAATCCGCCCTTTTCCTCCTGTCTTTCGATAATTTGAAGACACATTTTGTGGCAATTTTTTACATAGGTACAACCTAAAGTGAATGTTGATAGCAAACCTTCATAAAACGGGCAGACTAAATAAGACACACCTTCAATCTGAACAAAACTGTAACAGAAGTTATCTTTAAATCAGAAACTACTACAGAATAATGTATTCATAGTAACCAAGCAAAAGTGGGCCACGGGAATAACTTAGGAAACTTATTTCAAAATGATGGACTGGATAATATAATGATTGTTGTGTCACAAAAGTTTCGGTATTCTATGGAACGCCGTTTTACTTTTTATTACTAAAGTTAATTTCGTCTCATGTAAACAAACTTCAAACTTCGATTTTTATTATGTAAATTTGTATGACTCTCTATTTATTTTAGTATATTAAAAATGTTTGTTAAAAAAACTCCACACATTTAAATTGTTAGATGAAAATGAGTTTCTTGGGTTAATGTATTTCACTCAAAAATTTGTAACACTCGTTTTAAAACCTTTCATTTAAATTGGGAAGCAAAATATATGAACAAACATTGGAATTCGTGTAACATTTTTATTTAACAAACAAAAAATAGCAACTAATTTAAATGAAAGAATTAAAATGTTACATGAATTAAAATGTTGGTTAATAATATTTGTTCTTTAATTTCAAATAAAGAATTAAAATTATCAACAATCATATTAATTCTGAATTAAAATGTTTATTGATAATTTTAATTGGGCGCTGTAGGTTGCGGAGGTTTTCAATACCACATACTAGTCAATTTGACAACGCTGTTTTAATTCTCGCGCCTTTTCTGGAGACAAATGCCAATGCGAGTTGTTCAATAGGTGTTTTCTTTTTGCACGTTGTGGTAGACTTAAGTCAGCTCTGTTAATGACACACCATTTGTTTTATAAAAATAATTTGACTCAGTTCTCAATAACCCTATTCGTTTTAAAAGCTTTATTTAAGTTTGATATTAACTTGAGGCAGAAACAACGAGGTAAAAGAAAGAGGAGGGAATATAACAGTATAAAGCATGAGAGACCAAAGTGGCTTCTGAACATGGCCGACTTTCGTTATAAATTTGATAAATACAGTCACTAAACACTATTGTACAATTCTAAATATTAACTTACATTTGTGCTAATACTAAAAATAACTATTTTTTAACTAAAAACGTTAATGAAGAAAAGTGGCTCTTCAATTTCGCTCTCCCGACAATTCCTCGCCGACAATTTAGCGCGCGACAATTCCTCGCGGACGGTTCCTCGCGGGACAATTTAGCGCGCACTACAATTCCTCGCGTGCGACAATTCCGCGCGAGGGGAATATTTTACAGAGAAATGCAGTAAGATATTTTCCTTGCATTTTATTATGTTAAGAGCGTTATTAGGGGGAAAGGAATTTCCTATCATTTCACCTTAATTAATATGGTATTATTGTACATCCCATGTTAATTATAAATCAATTGGCACAATTCGCCCCCCTAATAGGGTTTGACTTTTGCTAATGGTTTTATCGTAATTTGGAACAATATAAGGGCTACCCTTTCCGAGTTCAAAATTCAACCACTTTCTTAGTTTCCTACCGTAACGATGGTGCTACAGTATATCGAGAGTGAGAAAGACCGCCAGTTATTGGTTATTAACGGTCACGTTTATATAAAAGAAAAAATTAGTAATTCAAATGGAAGGTTAGAGGTAGGTTTAGTATATTTTTTTTCAATTGATACAAAAACGGGAATATGATACTAAACAATATTTGAAACTAAAAAAAATGTCAACCCAAACGTATATTGCCACTCAGGCGCTTAGGTTAGAGGTAGGTTTAGTATATTTTTTTTCAATTGATACAAAAACGGGAATATTATACTAAACAGTAAAATGGATAAAATCATGGGGTAAAATGAATAAAATCTTGGGGCCAAAAGAATAATTCTGTGGGTTAAAATAATAATAATGGGGCCTAATATAATAATTCTTGGGATCAGAAATCTTGGGACCAAAATAATTAAAAAGCTGGGGTCGAAGAAATAATTCTTGGGGTAAAAATAATAATTCTTGAGCTTAGTGACAATTCTTGGGGCCGCGAAAATTACCACCCATTACAAAAAAATTAAATTATAAGACCGTTTTTTCTGTAAAATTGTCGCACGCGAGGAATTGTGCAAGCGCGAAATTGTCCCGCGCGAAATCGTCCGCGACGAATTGTCGCGCGTTAAACTGTCGGCGAGGAATTGTCGTAGAAGCTTCAATTTCACACATGAATTGATGACGTAATATGGCTTCTCGATTTGCCGACTTCCGTCTGAATTTAATTAACCCCCTATCACGCTAATATTCCTTCCTCTTTCTTTTACCTCGTTGGGCAGAAATGTCTATATGACGTAAGGCACTTCCATCACGTCATGATAATGACTTTACGTAACCCTGTGGCGATGCAAAAAGAAAACACCTAATGTTGGTATTAAACACAGACCAAATGGTCTGTGGTATTAAAGTTATAAATTTAATTACATTAGGCGATGTTGCCAAGTGAATTTATGGTGTGTAGTTCACACATCTTCCGCAACCTACAGCGCCAAATTAAAATTATCAACAAACATTTTAATTCTGAATTAATATGATTGTTGATAATTATTTTAATTCGTTCATTTAAATTTTTTTGTTTGTTAAATATAAATGTTACACGAATTCGAATGTTTGTTCATATATTTTGCTTCTCAATTTAAATGAAAGGTTTTAAAAAGAGTGTTACAAATTTTTGTGTGAAATATATTAAATCAAGAAACTCATTTTCATCTAACAATTTAAATGTGTGGAGTTTTTTTAACAAACACTTTTAATATACTAAAATAAATGGACAGTCATAATAATATACTTAATAAAAATTAAAGTTTGCTTGAAATGCTATAAACAAAATTTAATATTTAATACTAAGGGCAAGCAAATATTTAATAGAACGAATTTAAATGTATATTATTAATTTTTACTACAATTTTTGTGTTTGTTTAAAAAACTTCAAGTATTTATACCGATAGATGATTTAAAATGTTACTTGAATAAAAATGTACATTGAAAATAAAAGAACTAACTTTATAATTTCTTAAATTGTAATGAATAAATTTAAAGTTCGGATATTTTTAAGCAACTAACATTTTAAATGGTAGAATTAAAATGTTTGTTGATAATTTTAATTGGTCGCTTCGATCGGTGGCAGTTATTGAAACTACACCAGTATAAGGAAACACATGTAAATTATAGTTCAAAATAACACCACCGATCGAAGCGACCCATTAAAATTATCAACAAACATTTTAATTCTACCATTTAAAATGTTAGTTGCTTAAAAATACCTAACTTTAAACTTATTCATTACAATTTAAGAAATTATAAAGTTACTTCTTTTATTTTCAATGTACATTTTTATTCATGTAACATTTTAAATCAACTATCAGTATAAATACTTGAAGTTTATTAAACAAACATTAAAATTGTAACTAAAATTGTAAACTTAACAAAGAAGTTATTTTATACATTGAGTATAAAAACTGACAATAAAAAGTAAAACGGCGTTCCATAGTATTCAATGAATTGTCATCACTAATTCGCATTTTAAGTTTGTTTCATAATCGTTTTCACCTATTCACAATAGAATTAATTATACGCGTTAACTATTTGTGTGGGATTTGTAAAACATTGCACGTTGGACATGCACTGACTTGCAGATTTTCCTTTCTTACAGCTCTAAGAGGATAATGTGTTCAAGTGAAACAAATATGATTATTATTATTATTAAATATTGGAGGCCCTGACAGAAAGGCAATGTTCCTGTGGTACGTTTTTCTTGGGATTTACAAACCCACTGCATCATGGAATGTTACTTGAGGAGCGACCACAGATCACCTCAAAATCCGAATTTGGCTATACATACCAGGAAAGTGATGAAGATGAGGAGAGTCGTTTCACAAGAAGAAATTATAAGTAGCATAAAGAAGTATAAAATGAAAGGAACAAGGAACAAAGCAATTGGGAAATGGAATAACCGCAATGAAGGAAAGCAACTCTAGTAAGAGTGGGGGGAACAATTAAAGATTAAGAACTGGTTTCATTCATTCATAGCATAAAAATGGAAGCAGATAACGAGATTAAGTTCAGTACTTTCCGCTATTCCGAAAATCCGCCTATTTCGAATAGAACTCAGAAAAAATACAGACGTTTTAAATCTTAAAAACAGGAGAAATTCGTGAAAAAATATACATAAGGACAAATACTACGAGGGATTATTAAACACGAACGACATTAAGACAGTGATACGGATAGCGATCAGGCCAAATTAGTTAATAAGCGTGTATACATAGAAATAATGAAAGAAAATTACTGAATACGAATCAGTAAAAGGATCAACACAATTTATCGGAAACGTAGAAATTTAATAAAGACGACAGAAGTATAAGAGGATCGGAGTGTAAGAATACTATATCAAATGAGAAGGATAGAGAAACAAAAGAAGAAGTTAAAGAAAAATTGTTAGAAAATGGGAAATCAGAGGAAATTTCGAAAAGAGAAGTAAAGTAACAATAGGAAACGTAAATCTTGAAATAATTAGAAAAAAGGACTGATTACAAGAAGTTAAAGAATGAAGCACAAGCATGTAACGCCCTTGCATTGTTTTCCTATTTTATATTTGAAATATTCTAATTTCTTTTACTTTAATGACTAATATTCTTAAAATTTGCTACATTACATTGTATTGTAAGCATCTGTCCTTATGACGAATCATCTTAGCCCTATGTAACCTGAACCTTTGGAATTCTCTTTGTGTAGCGATGACTAATTTGTTTTGCATACTTCTTGTTGCACGCCAGCTGTTTTCATTTTCTTTGTCTTTGTAATAATCTGCTGACGTAGAACTTACTGATTCATTGCCTTTAGGGTCCAGAGCCCCTTTTCTCGATTCATTTCTTCAGTTAACTACTCGCTTTCTTTCCAATCACTTCGCTTCATTTCTGTACGATACGATTTGCATTTACTAAAACTCGAGTTATTTTCGGCTTTTGTGCTCATCTATCAAAAATTTTGTGAAAGTTCTTACTGATGCTTTAAGAAATCACTAAAATCGTATTTTTACGTATATTTGTACAGCAAAGGAAAGTGTACGTGAGTTCTTCTTTAAAACGCTGGATAACTATTTACCAGGTTGGTACTGATTTTTTCTTGCTTAATGTAGTTACCTAATTTCGCTTTCCCTTTTTATAGCGGTTTTACACCGGTAAAAACTAACTCAAATCTACTACAATTTTCCTACATCTTTCTCTGAAATCTACTTCCGTTACCGACGACCTACGTGGGAAACCAACTGTTTCTTCATTCCCTCGATCGCCGCTACGAAAACTCATCTAATTTCATCTTTACTGTATATACCGTCGCTAAGTGAAAAACCAATTTTAGTTTTTCCCCTTTATTTCTTATTTTGAACTTTTTATACCTTTAATTTTACCTACTCAGTTATTTTTCTACATTTTATTTAAAAGATTCTGTTTAAACATTACCCCTTTTACTATTTAAAATTTGCTATATTTGCTATTGCTGTAACGTAACTTTACCTTATTATTTCGTTTGAATTTTCTAAAGTAATACTTATAGTTTATTTGCTAACTTAATTTTCTACTTGCTGAATATTAATTTGTTATCGAATTACCTTTAAAATTTCTTGAATTAACGTAACTATTTAAATTTGAACCTAATCTATATCTGGTATCCGATTTTTTGAATCACAGTACTCGTGTAATTATTCATTTCGGCTCGCTGCCAGCGACCTTTGTTTTACTTCCCGAGTACGAAGTAAAAGGGAAGTATTGTATTAGTGTTCCAAAAAAAAAAATTTGACCTATGGAAATTTTTACATATCTTTGCGTTTCTGAACACGTAGATTCAAAATATGGAAAAAAAAATTTTCCGTCTGTCGTCTGTAGTCTGTAGTCTGTAGTCTGTAGTCTGTAGTCTGTCCGTACACATTCCTTGCAACGCTCTAAACTCAGAAACTATTAAAGTTATCGAAATGCGGTTTTCGCCAATCGATTGCATTCGGGCCAAGGACGAAAATGCTGATATTACCTTTGATGACGTCACTTCCGGTATAAGCTAAAATGGCGGCACTAATTTTTTTATAAGATGAAGTTGCAGTTTTTTTATATAGTTTAAAAGAGTATTTTTTTCTGAATTCAGCAATATATATTGTGCTATACTTATTTTTTGAAAACAGTGTTAAAAAAAATAATTTTCAAAAAATGACTGCAACGCTCGATACTCGGAAACTATTAAAGTTATCGAAATGCTGTTTTCGCCAATGGATTGCATTCGGGCCAAGGACGAACATGCTGATATTACCTTTGATGACGTCACTTCCGGTATAAGCTAAAATGGCGGCAATCATTTTTTTTATAAGATGAAGTTGCAGTTTTTTTATGCAGTTTAAAAGAGAATTTTTTTCTGAATTCAGCAATATATATTGTGCTATACTTATTTTTTGAAAAAGGTGCTAATACGAGGGAAGTTTCGTGGCAACTTGCCAGAATTTTTTTATTTTGTTTAAGGACTTGGAAAACTGTGCACAGGAGTTCCCAACATCCGACTCAACTTTAACAAAAGAAAGGTAGGATTTTCCATTTAACCATCGATTACTGTCTATTGCATTTTTAAAGTCGCATCCCTATATCTCAATTTGCTTTTAATTTAACGTCATTTTACTTAAATTTTTGCTTAACTTAAAGGTAGTTTAGACCCACGTATTTTGTACTACAAAATTGAATATTTACTTAATTAAATTAAACTCATATAATTATCAGTCTTGTATTTATAAAACCTGATTTTATTTTGTAATATTTTATTTGAACTTGTTCATTATAATAACCTTAAATTTATTTACTTCGCTTTTATTGCCGAAACCACCCCGTTCTCTTTCAGAATCGACATCGTTACTGTTATAACTGTTAATACCTTCGTAATTCGGATTAGCAGCCTTATTTTCCTAGAAGAATTACGTGGCGCCCTTTTCTTTACTTATGTTACCCTATTTCGCTACCACAATTTTTTACTTTTTCGCTCATTATTGCTAACCTACGACCCCCTGTCTACTAGCACTGAATTACTGCGGCCATTGCTCCATTTAATTTCGTTGCGATCCAATTCTTGTCGTAACAAGCAATATCGAATGCCAAGAACTGACGGAGAGTAAAGAGGAGGCAGCTGCGAAGGTGTTTTCTTCGTTTATCCAGGGCGAAGAGTATACCAACTTATCAAAGTAAAAGCGGAATGGCAACGGAGAATAACAGAGTAAGAAGTTAATTGAGTAAGAGGAATGAGGAGGCCAAATGAACGAGAACTTGGAAAACGGAAAAAGTGCCTGAAGATTCGCTCCATAAAGGATTTAGCCACTCCATAAGAAATGAAATCGCCTTTTGTTACAAAACATTAACCAAAATATCTGGAATCAGATTAAATAAATGAAAGGTGAAGTAGTTTGAGGGTACCAGGTTGGGCTCCGAACAAAGCCATATACTATTGACCAAATGTTTACACTCAAAGGAATCCATCCTACATGCTACTAAGAATATACATAAAAATATATGCTCTTATCGATTTCAAACCAGCACACAACAAGATTGTGGGGATGCTTAAAAGATTGTAAGGTTTAACGGAAGTCAACTTTGGCGGCAAAACAAATCAAGGTTATATGGAAGAGAACGCTAGATCTGCACTTTTAAGGCAACAACCGTGATATGGAAAAAAGACCTTTTATCAACAAACATTTTTAACGTCGCTAAGAGAATTAGAAAACGGTAGATCTTTAAAAAGGCTGACTACTTTATTTAGATTTAGAGGTAAAAACAAGAACTTGAGTATTAATTCATGCATTGGGAAAAGTCCTTGAAAGCGAAATACTGAAGGTGATGTTTTGAGGAGTAATAATAAAGAAAATCAAACCAAGGAGTGTGTAGAACAAACAATTACAAAACCAAAGGTGGCTCGGAAACAGTGGAAAAATGAAGAGAAAAAGAAGACCGAAACTGATGCTGTTCAGGAGACTACCAATAAGTAGAAAAGACAAACAGTGGTTAGAAAAGCTGAAAAAAAATTGAAAAACTGTTCTACCCAAAAATGTGTTTTGGAAAAAATCTGAAGCGCACGAAAATCGATGAAAACCGCAAAAAATTGTGTCGCTGTTGTTCAAAATGTTACTCTTGCACCGTGTGGATGAATTTCACATCGTTTTATTTCGATCTAATTAACCCTCGGTTGGTCGCATGGGGGACAGGTGTCAACCACATACTTGCAACTAGCAATTATTCTTATTGTATTAGGCTTAGGCTAGTATGGTTTTTAGTACCTTTTAATTACATCATACTGTAAGGGTCTGCATAGCTACAACATGATTCATACTGCACAAAGGCAATTAGCAGCCGAAAAAGTGTCGTGGTGACGACGCCGACGGTCACCTACGCGAGTAATCGCGTTACTGTTTTCGTAGCAGGCGTTCGAAAATGTTGTTACTTTTATTGTGGTAGCACGCGGGATAAAACAACCAGGAGATGGTATACTAGCTGTAATCGGTGGGCATGTAGCGAACATTTAATGGACCTGTGTGTAAAATGCTATGAGAAATGAATGAAACATTTATAATAGTTTAATTTAATAATAGTTATTAAAAATATCATTGTTTTGTGAAGTACTTGTTCAATACAGTTCTCTAAATCTATGTAGCATCTTCATTATTGTATTGGAGTCAATTTGAAGTCGCAATGAGCGAAAACAGTGGTGGTTGACATATGTCACCCACGCGACCAAACGCGCCACAAAAAGGTACGCGACTAACCTAGGGTTAACTTTAAGATACAAACTAAGCTATTAAACAGACTTGAACTGTTGCTAACTATAGGAATAAAGTAACTTTTTAAAGCAGTTTCAAATTTTACAATTATTGAGAGGAGGCATCTCCAAGAATATTAATGTTAGAGGAGTCGTAAGCGAGTCTAATTTTAGATAGCGAAGGTTTAATATTTATTAGTCAATTCCCTGAGAAATTATTTACGTTGTGGAAATTAAATGAAATAAGAGCAAAGCGTACAAGGGATGAGAGATATTTTTCTCGACTCGACATTTATAATTTTCATCTCAAATTCATTTGTAACTCAAACGCGTACATGAAACATAGGTATATTAAAAATAAATATCACAAACCTGCATTGCGGATACCCTCTCCCTGACGGCTTGAATAAAATCGTCGTGACCAGCAATTGGACTTGTGACGACTGAAAATTGATGCCATTTATATCTTTCCAGAATGCTCAACATGGCAGCTGTTTGATGTTCCAGCGATGGCGCTAGTTGTAATTGTAGAGATGATTGCGATGCCCGACGTTCTAAACCGGAATTATCGGCATTCCAAGCTATTACAGGTATTCCCAAATATCCTGCCAATTGCAAAAAGTATTGTGCGGACGCCGTGCTTCTCCCATACTGCTCATAATTCATTAAGTATAATATTGCCGAAACGTTTACCGATAGAAAGTCCTTGCATAACGATTTCAGGATTGCTGTAACAATACATTGATTTCAGTATATTAAATACTTATTCCACGATTCTGTCAGTTTTCAAGCGATGGAAATTGACTACAATGATTAATGATTTTCAATACTTTTGTTATCATCACCATAATATCACTGTGATAATATGAAACGCTAGACACTAATTAATATACACGCTACTTGTAATCAATTTTAATTTCGGTAGACATTAAAAGTTATTGAACTAAAATTGGAAAGGCAATTTCATCTAATTAGTTAAGGCGTCTAGTCAAGTTTCTCCTATGGGAACTGAAAACCAATCTCGTCGAAAGACGAGAGACCATGCCGTCCATTAGATTATTTACCGTCCCGTATGTAAACAGTTTTGTGTTTAAGTGAATTTATAAAAAATGCGTGTAAATACAGATTGGACATTTTTGATTTTTGGCTTGAGGCCTGATATTTCATCGGTAAATAACCACAGATTTTTAAATTAATATACTTCCAATAAAGGTTTGACATGGTTGAAAAAGTTCGTAAATCTCAAAAAGGGGGTTAATGGTAAGTTGAAAAGAAAACTCAAAACCTCCCCTTTAGTACAATTTATTGAGGAGAGTACAATTTATTCATCTCATCGATAAATTGTACTAAAGGGGAGGTTTTGAGTTTTCTCTTCAACTTAATATTGTGTTTGTTTATATTGAAGGCTTAGATAAATCATACAAATGTCACTGGCGCGAGACATCATTTGGTAAATATGTCCATTAGATTCGAGAAAATACTCTACATCGAATTATACTACGCATAAAAGGCGATAATAAGGACACTTCAATTGTTAAGCCTTCCAAGTATGAAATTTGAGAAAATAATTTAATGATGTGGATTTAGATAAAAGCGATTTGGTAATGAATATAATATGAAAAATATGACAGTCGTCCTTTTATGTGTGGGGAACCGGTCCGGTCACTTTTCGGGTCTTGTGCGATTCAAACAATTTTATGGAGTAACGGGCTAGAATTAATTAAAAACTAATAATGAAAGGGTCGAACAGTTTTAAGAGTACTTTAGAACTACCGACCACAATTAGTAAAACGTGTATTGATAACTCTCTAAAGTCATTAGCCCATACTAACTGTATTATTATAAATGTACCATACCGTATGGACAATGACTCGTACAATCATTATGCGTATAGAATTAACCAACAGCTGCAGTGCAGCACTTTTAGTTTTAACCATGTTTACTGTATTGATGTGAATAGTATTTTAAAATCGCGCAGAAATAATCATAAGGGAATTCACCTCAGTGATAAATGTAAATTAATTTTAGTTACATACATCTCCAAATACTTTTTACTAAACAAGAACATCGAATGTACAGATGTTAGCCTGAACACCAATTTAATTTACATCACTCCAGGCAGTAGCGGAGTTCCTTTTTTAACAAAAGACCTGTCACCAATTAATTGTGGTGGGGTAAGAACATTTTATATCGATCCGATAATTGACCAAGGTAATGCTGCTCTAAACCCGGAAATGAACATATCACTTTTTCATCAAAACATACAGTGTCTTGCTAATAAAGTGCTCGATTTGGAATTAATATGCGAAAAATACTTATTCGACTACTTGTTGTTTACGGAGCATTGGCAGTCCGGTGATAAAATAATTTCATTAGCTATTAATAATTATACATTAGCCTCGTATTTCTGTCGCACTTCTACGCGGCATGGAGGGGTAGCCATTTATAAAAGAGACAATGCCAGGTCTCAGTGTGTTAGGCTGACATCATGTATACTGCCTAGTGAAGGTCACTTTGAATTCTGCGGAATACGATTAGCCAAAGAGAATGTCATCGTTTTAATTGTATATAGGCCACCAAGAGGCGATTACACAACCTTTCTTAATCTTTTAGAGAATCTCTTAGAGGAAGCCTTTTCGTCAACAAAAAAGGTCATAGTATGTGGCGATTTTAACGTAAACTTCTTAGACACTGTCAGTGTAAACCGAATTAGTTTAATTGACCTCGTTTCCTCATTTGGAATGAAAGTTTTACTGAATGTACCTACTAGAGTCACGGTCATCTCAAAAACGTGCCTTGATAATGTTTTACTTTCTGATACAATCAATTTTCAAATAAAAAATATCAATTTTGGCCTATCTGATCATTATGGACAAGTGTTAGAGGTTTTAACATGCAAGGAAACAACGTCGCATTCTCCTGCCGTTAAATGTAGAAAGAGAATATTCTCGGAGGCCAGCAGAGCACAATTTGTGTCGTATCTCTCTCAAGAGAACTGGGAACAGGTTTACCTGAGTACCGATTCGGAACAAGCGTTTGATAATTTTTTTCGATACTTTGTATATTACTTTGATTTAAGCTTTCCCCGTCGAGTACTAAAGTTAAAAACCACAAAAAGTCAACCATGGCTCACTACGGAGCTTTACAAGCTGAAGCAAAAAGTTATTAATCTCAAAGTACTGTCCGAGCGCTACTCAATATTCTACACTATGTTCAAAAGTTACCACGCCTTTTATCAAAAGCAGTTAGTATCTTCCAAAAAACGGTACTATAATAATAAATTATTGAACTCGTCTAATAAGACTAAAACGACTTGGGAAATCATTAATTCGGTAAATGGAAAGAAAAAGAAGTCAAATATAGCAATTATTAAGGAAGGGACAGTAGTGTCGAACGCGGAAGCAGTTGAAATGTTTGGTGCACATTTTTCCAGATTTTACAAGCCCAATAACCCCTCCGTTTCTAATACACCGATTCCAGCGCTACGTCAGTCAATGTTTGTTACCCCACTGATTGTCGACGATGTGGTGTCCATTATTAGCTCCTTAAAACCATCAACGTCCTGTGGACACGATGAGGTTAGTAATATGCTGCTAAAATCCGTGAAACATCTTGTGGCGAAACCTATAACATACGTAATTAACCTTACTTTACAGACAGGTAGTTTCCCAAACAGCCTAAAACGGGCAATAGTAAAGCCCCTTTACAAAAAGGGAAACCCACACGACGTCTCCAATTACAGGCCCATTAGCATACTCTCCAGTTTCTCTAAGATCTTTGAATCGGCAATAAATACACAACTTATTAATTACTTATCAAAATTTAACATTATAAACAGGTTTCAACATGGCTTCATTAAAAATAGGTCAACCAACACTGCATTATGCGACTTCATTTCCGACATTGTAGCTTCGATTGATAAGCGCTTTTTAACTGCAGGCTTATTTATCGACTTCTCGGCCGCCTTTGACACCGTTGACCACAATAAGCTTCTGGAGAAAATGTTTCAATACGGGATTCGAGGTACTGCTCTAGATCTCTTCAAGTCATACTTATGTAATAGGACGCAGATGGTAGAATTTCCGCAAGGAGAGCGTGGTCTTACATGCTGTATAACATCTGGAGTCCCCCAGGGATCCATACTAGGCCCTACACTCTTTTTGCTCTACTCTAATGACCTAGTATCATATCTCATGGAAAACAATTTTCAAAACAGTATTTTTATGACCTCCTATGCCGATGACACAAACATTTTAATTAAATCAAGTAGCGTAACGGACCTCAGCCGTAAAACCGAAGTTATCTTAAATAAGTTGCGTAGTTGGTGCGATAGCAATAACTTAATTATAAACGACAACAAAACGTCTATAGTTCCTTTTGGCAGCCTACGAAAGACATCAATGATAAAGGATGTCGCCGGTATCAAATGCTCCGAGTCGGCAAGAATACTTGGCCTAACGGTTAGGCATGACCTCTCCTGGTCATCACATATAGATAATATATGTAAAAAGCTGCAAACATGTTGCTATGCACTTCTCACTTTAAAAAATATATGTAATAAACACACATTATTAATTTTTTATCATGCAAATTTTCATTCTCATATCTCATACAACATAGGGAACTGGGGTGGCAGTGCTAACACAGAACGTATATTAATAATGCAAAAACGAGCAATAAGGCTTATATGTAACCTTCCATTTAGGACGTCGTGTAGAGCATATTTTAAAAAGTTAAAGATCCTCACAGTGGTTAGTACATATATTTTGGAAATAAGCTGCTACGCATATAAGTTCCAAGCACGCTTTTCAATTGGCGAACACAGCCATAATACACGCTATAAAAGCCTTCTAAATCCGGGGAAACATAGAACAGCATTATTTCAGAATAATTTAAAATACAATTGCTGCAAAATTTTTAATAGTCTGCCAGAAAGAATCATACAAATAAGCACATATAAGCAGTTCAGGCTGACACTAAAAACATTCTTAGTAGAAAAGCCCTTCTATAACCAACTAGATTAGTAATGTTTGTGTCACCCTTATGTGTTGTAATGACATTGATTTACATTACACTATATATTATGTAGTCTTGACAACTATTGTGTACAAATCCATGCCTTTATGTGGAGGCGTACTGACAATAAATATATTTATTTTATTTTATTTATTGATGGCATTTTTTACTTCTCCGCGTGGTAGGGCTGGATGTATGTTAAGTTTTCGTATTAAAAACTGATGTTTGTAACGATAACTTTAAAGAGTCGAACAAAATAATCAGCAGCAACTGACCTTAAATAATGTAATTGATAAATTGAGATAAATTGACCGTGCATAAGTTAAGACTAATTTAGTGCCACACTGCATCGGGCGCGGCGTATGAAATACACAACCCACCAAACAGCGTTTTTATACTTCTTTTCCAGCTATGCAGAAATCCGCTAGTGCCAAATGCCAAACTAAACAGTATGTTAGAAGAGGGGCCATCAAAATCCCCTTAAAATTCGCCAATAGCTATATGGCAAGGAAAGAAATAGAAACTATTACTGTGTTTTAAGGAGGGGTTCAATTGTCCTAAGTAATAAAATTTTCATAATCGCACTCCCATATAAAAGCCATGTTAAAATTGGACTTTGGTATGCATTTCTGAACAACTCGCTCTGATCATAGTTTTGCTCCGATCATGGAGTTTTATGTCTCAAAATGACCCTAAGAACATGCCACGGCTCATATGACTAGTTTTAGCAAAAAGTATAATGTTTCAAGCTGTCTAGGATGTGTCAAAGTGAGACAGATGCTGTTTTCTTGTGATATTTTGCGATTCTTTCAAAGTTACAATAGAAATAGCATACCCCAATGCGATATCGATAGGCATAACTGCCGTGAGGGTTCATTGGGGTCATTTTCATATATAAAAGTCAACAATCCGACCAATACAGTAGTCACAGCGAGTTTTCCAAAAAATGAAGTCCGAGTATTTTCCAATGGCGAGTGAACTTTTGGCGTACTAGCAGGAAAAATTGTCGTTCCATCACAACTCTTTACCTCAGGGTAAATTTCCTCGTAAATTGCTCTCATTATTCGAAAATTTCTGAATTCATCAAACAAATTCGTAGAGATTTCTTCACTGGAATGGGCCAACTTAAACCAAGATCGGTGCGTGCAGGTGAAAGAAAGGTGGCTAAGAAGAACACCAAACTGGGCAGACGTAAGAGAGCTTTGGAGGCCTTCAACGAGATAGAAATCAGGGTCAATATAGGATCGAAAAAAGTTCTTGAACCCCCCCCTTAACGGCTGCAAACTAAATAGTGTTACTATAAAGGATGGTTATCCGCTACATCATACCAGTATACTAAATGGACTTAAACATAATAACATGAATCGGTTTAAGACAAGAACAGATACGTAGATGCATCGCTATATAGAATTGCAAACGCTTCTGCATCCCAGTAATGTCATATACTATGGCGAACAAAAAGTATTACATACTCGAGTTTGAAGTTGAATAAATAAATAACAATTGGGTTGAGTTGAATTGGCTTGATTCCAAATTAAAGCCTGTATATTAGTTTCTATACGTTGTTTAGGTGTAACAACTTCTTTTTAAAATGCATTTTAAAGACCATTTCTACCGCCAAACGATGCGAAGTGCCCGTTTTTTGGTGTTTGCGTCGCCATACCTAGGTTTAGCGGTACATAAAAACAAAAGTGAAATGGTACGACATTTTAATATGTTGTAAATTTAGCCTTTGCTAATTAATACGAATGTAAAATTTTATTTTCAAAATTTGATTTTTGGAAACGCTGGGTCCATTTCCCCAGCACCCACCATTCCGATTTTCGAAATGAAAATTTGCACACGAATTGTGCCGTTAAAATTTCGTTTGTCCTTCACCCCTTCCAGAGATATCATCAATAAACTTTGGGCGGTGCTGGGAGACGCGAACACCCCCCCCCCCCCACTTCGAATTTCGAAATGAAAATTTGCACACTAGTTGTGCTGGTTTTGTGCTGAATTGTGCCGTTAAAATTTCGTTTTGTACTTCACCCCTTTCAGAGACATTCCCAAAAGCATGGCCGGTGCTGGGGAAATGCGAGCACCCCCCATTCCGGTACTGAATTGTGCCGTTAAGATTTCATTTTGTGCTTCATCCCTTTCGGAGATATCGCCAATTCAACTTTAGGGGACCATTTCCCCAGCACCCCCCACTCTGAAATTCGAACTCAAAATTTGTAAACGAATTGTGCTCGTTTTGGGCTGAATTGTGCCGTTAAAATTTCGTTTTGTGCTTCTCAATGCGTTGTTGTCATGGCGTTCACTTACCATATGGCCTGCGGTGAATTGGTTGTTTCCCGGAAACCAAAACATTTTTACGTACTAATCCGCCAATTGCGTCTATACTCATTTTTGCAAATTTGTTTTGTCTGCAGTATAGATGATATGTATTTAATTCTTGGACAGACCGATATTGGACGTAAAAACGGTGGTATCCCACGTCTTGAATTATTTTATCATAAGGTGGAGTGCCCTTTATTATACATAAAAGGTGTACCTATTGCATCCTCGTTTAAATCGTCTTTTTTATTCGCCTTCCATTTATATATGCCTAATGCGTTATTCGTAAGTAAACAAGCTGGTTCGACATCACCATACTGCATTAACCTTTGAGCTTCCAGCTTTCGAACATATGTGGCGGATTGTTTTTCCACCGCCATTTCATTAGTGAGTTCATATTTTCTACTGCCAATCGTTCGTCATTTGTAATTACCACTGGTGCAAGTTTCTGGAATACGATGACAGGGTGGACATAGTCCACGTGTACGTAGGCCTCAAATTGGGCCCTTATACCTCCCTGACTAGAGTCATTCGACACCGCAACGTTACTCAAACCTGAGGATGATGAAGGGAGAAGCGGCTCTAATCGTAGCCATGTCTGATCAGGATTCCCTCAACATAGATCGTCTCAGTTGGACAAGTGCCTGACACTCACAAAGTATGTGGTGTGTCGTCTCGTCGATACTAATGTTAAGTACTTGAATTCTCAAAGTTAAAATTTGATGAAAAATCAATGCTTAACGCATCGCACCCACACTTAATAGTCTACTTAGGGAACGGTAGGAATAGAAGTATTAAAGTATGCAGCATAAAATAGATATGTATAAAAGATTGCGGCCCGTTTTAATTACAAATTCTATTTCGACAACTTTACCATTACCCGTAAGTTTCCGTAATATCTATTGTAAGGTGAGAGCACTAATGATGGTAATTTGTGCACAATGGGGCTGCCATTTCCACTGCCCCCCTTAATATCTTTTAGGAGGGAAAGAGCACAAAACGAGCACAATTCGTGTACAAATTTTCATTTCAAAATTCGGAGGGGGGGCTGGGGAAATGGTCCCCTAAAGTTAATTGGCTATATCTCCGAAAGGTATGAAGCATAATACGAAATTTTAACGGCACAATTCAGCACAAAAGGAACACAATTCATGTGCAAATTTTCATTTCGAAATTCGGAATGGGAGGTGCTGGCGAAATGGACCCGGAAACGCTAGAGACGATTTTGTAGAACATTGAATTCTCGGGAATGGTAAGTCGCAGGAGCATTAGACTTACTTATACGAACGTCTTTGTTTCAATATCAATAATAAAATGAGACTGATTTAAAAACCAAAATTTTGTCCTGTTTTTTGAACAGTAAAACTTTCCAGATTAATCGCCCAGATTTAAGGGAAAAACAGGTTAATTATTCATTACAATGCTTATCGATTGACATAGGTTCATTTCCACATACGTGGAACATTTTTGTAGTATATTAGATCTCAAAATTTGTTTTAGTAAAACCGGTTCGTCAAGCAAACACCAAACAGGTGGAGGAATTTTTAGAAAATGACAGTCTTTCTTATATTTAGAGTACAACAGATTTGCATGGTAGTCAGTCAAACAACACAAGTTAATTTTGTATTTAGAGAGAATTAGCCGCATTATTAGTACCGCCATTTCGTGTTAAAGACAAGCACCGGAGATGGAATATAGAAATCTATAAAGTGGCTCAGGCTGTTCAAAATTCTGTACATGAAGTGACGGGGAACATGATCTGAAAATAGGTGGTCAGTTGGTAAATTCACATAATTTTCCGATATTTACAAAGATACAGTAAAGCGGCTGCGCAACGCATATGAAAAAACCAATTAAATTTATAATCTGAGAAAAGTCTCTTGTTTGGGAAAAAAGTCTCTCCCTTTTCAATAACGGTTACATACGATTTCTTTTTTTGGAACTAATTCTTAGCGAAGACTACGATTCAACGCTTCTGTCGCTTCTTCAATATTGAAGATTTGCCACGGTTAGCCAAAAATTTGATTTTCTTCAAGAATTTTTCCCCGTATGGTAAAACCTTTTACGTAGCCTTCCTTGGACAACAATACAGAATATTCCAGTTTTGACTACGAGTATATTATGTTCAACTCCAAAACACTCTTGATGGTTCTTACGCTGTAATTGCCTGGTTATGTCATGATGCTTCATTTTTAGTATCTATGTCTTGAATTATAATTGGGCAAAAGGCGATTACAGTATTACTAATAATTACCAAAAGACAATGATTGCTTTAAACGTTTGAGTTTGTCTACATTTCAATATGGATATATCTGTTTGCGGTCCTACAAGAAACATTTCTCGCTCTTTTTTAAATGTTTCGAAAACGCTTTTAAGAGTGATCTAATTCGAATTCTAGAAAACGTTGTAAAAGTTGCAAAAGTCTACACTGAGATTAATTCCAGACAATACTTCGTAAGAGATAATAGCCTAAAGTTATCTTCAACAACAATTACATTACACACAAACAGTCGGTTAATTACATTAGTAAATTTAGTAGTTCAACTATAAGTTAATCCTC
The DNA here is from genome assembly GCA_036250285.1 of Pyrocoelia pectoralis. Taxonomy (NCBI): domain Eukaryota; kingdom Metazoa; phylum Arthropoda; class Insecta; order Coleoptera; family Lampyridae; genus Pyrocoelia; species Pyrocoelia pectoralis. The sequence continues at coordinate 39,538,550 of CM070079.1, read as the reverse complement.
TTGCGAACACTTACATTAGCAATTATCGTGTAATTGCGATTAATCGTTAGGGATAGGTACGTTATATATTTTGAAAATTTTTATTTCAGTGCTACAACGTACTTATAGAGAGCTTATTAACGCAAGAACGAATCTTTTAACTGTTTTGTTGGCAGGTTTCGCATTAGTAAAAAAGATCGATAGAAACGTCTTTTGTAGCCATCCAATCGTTCTTTACGCGTACTTTCGTCACCACAAAGGAAATGTCTGTTTGATGTTCCTGTACGACACTTTTAATAAGTGTGCTAAGCTGCACTTTTCCCTTACGTTACATCGTTAGCTCAAGTTTAAAGGTTTTCTAAATCCATTTAAGTTAAGTGAAATCTTAATACCTAACGTATTTATATAAATTTTCTTATAAAGGTTTTCTTTCACGCATGAAGCTTTGAAAACCTCATCTTGTAGATCCAATTTCGGGATTTATTAAAGCGTGCGTCCCTTAACCAAAATAAAAAGGAATCCTGGGGTTTAGTTGGTTTTCCGAAAATAGGGGTTAAGGAGTGTATAAAACGTATAAATCCATCTCTAAATTTCACGGTACACAATTTTTAGTCTGTTGATTCCGCCGGCTAAGCGTAAGGGTAATAATTACTTATTTGCTCAACGAGCACCGGGAGAAATTATATTAGTTCCCTATTACCCGCTTGTGTTATTTCGACGCACACGTTGTGAGCATTAGGTGCCATAAAAATTAATTTCCGGCTACAACATTTTACGTTTTCAGATTATTTTTGAGTTCTTTGTTTCACTTACGAACTACGAAAAATGAAATTCCATTAAACAATTCCGAATTAGACTTAAGAACAAAAATACCTAGAGTCCTTAACAATAAACAAGTTGAGTTGCTGTTTAACAGAATGGGTGACACATGAGAATACATCAAACTATTAAACACCTATTTAATCCACATTTGCTTCTATTCGGAAGAACTAAGAAAATTAGATAACGTAGAGGAGGCTTTGAAATGCTTCTAATATATATCCCAAAATTCATGTAATTCCAAAAACCCTCCTTATTAAACACAGAGTGATTTGTAAGGTTCCTTCAAACACCTAAAGGATTGAATGCTGACGGTCCATACTTTGTAAACATTTCCCGCAGTCCTCTTTCACATGTTAAAAGATGATTATTTAGATGGTTTCATTGCAGATAAATCACTGCTTCAGTTAGATGTAGACCAAGTAGTATTGGAATGGATGCTTATAAAATTGGAGACTCTTGGGCGGTAAGGCTACAAATTCTAAATTACACCATGGAGATTTCTCGAACATCCGTGCAACAAAACCTTCTGTTCCGAAATGTTTGAAAAAATCGATAGGAAAAGGAGGATCTATTAGTTTCATAAGATCAATCTTGAAGCACGAATTCAAGTTTAAAAAACGAGTGGCGTAGCCACGAGTTATTTTAAAGAATGGGTGCTTCAAGGTTTTATGAAACGTGTTTTTGATACTATTTAATGTGGTTTGCCCTTTTATGGCACCTTTAAATAAAATTGTTTACTTTAGTCAATTTAGGGGATTTTTCTGGAGGTTGGCAATTACTTAATTTCGCATAGTTGCATTTTGTTTTGTTTTGTTCTGTCACAAAACCCAAATATAGAAGGTAATCTTGTATGTACGGCGTACGCCCCCTGAAATACGCGAACTTACCAAAAATACGGTCGCAAATTTACTCCCTGATAAATCCTCTGCAGAATGTTCTTTGCACATTTTGTAATTTAAACTGTCTTACATGACAAGATAATTTCGCATCAAAAGGATTGCCAACTTAAACATTTTCGTAAAATGTTCCGTGAATTAAGGGCCATAAGGATAACGCAGATGATGACGTCGAGTTCGTTAATCTGTGTGTTAAAGAATCAAAATGAAGGCAAATTACAGAAATATAAATATGAAATCAAGATTTTAAATAAAAAACGTACATTTGTGTTATTGCAAGAGCACCTTGCTGGGACAAGGCCGGGCTCATTAGGAAAGTATGCAGAATGCAGTGGATGTAGTATTTAATGACAGTTTCTGTACGAAAAAGCTGCAAGATCATAATGACACTCCTAAAACAACTCGGGAAAGAACAGTGAAGGAAATGGAAATCTCAGTGAATTCAATTGAAGAAATAATACAACTATAATAGTGGGACGCCACTTGTTCAGATACTATGGCCCCTTCTAATATTGCAGCTTGTTCTCGTAATGCCGGTGCCTCTGCGAATGATGCAGTCAATAGGAAAAGAAGGACATATAAACAGATTATTGATCAAGGTCATCACTTTGTGGCTGTGAGTGTGGAAACGCTTGGATCATTTAGCACTGAGACTCTTACTTTTATTAATGAACTCGGAACTAAGATTTATCAGACTACCGGTGAACCTAAATCAAGACATTACCTAATTCAAAGGTTAAGCCTCGCGATTCAGAGAGGGAATTGTATTAGTGTTTTAGGTACTCTTCCTTACTCTGATGCGCTAGACGAGATTTTCTTTTTGTGATGATCTAGGTTTTTTTTTTTTTTATTATGTATATATACATATATATTTAGATTATGTGCATTAAAATATTTGAATATACTATAATAGAATTTTTTAATTGAAGATTTAAATGCCTTTAGTGTTCCGAGATTTTTCATACTATTGGGGAGAATGTTAAATAGTTTAATTCCCAGTGCTTTCGGTAAGTTCTGGGTTATTTTTAGTCAAGCAACCGGTGTAACAAATTTGTCCTTCTTCAGTCTTAATTACCTCGCTGATCGAAAACAAATTTTTGAAATGCCATCAGGGGCGCAAAGTAGATGTGCACCGTTATTATCCGGAGTCCCGCAAGGTTCAACCTTATTTGTGCTATTTATAAATGAGCTCCCAGCGTATATCACAAATGGCGTGGACCCAGAAGAGATATTGGTGACCTGTTATGCAGACGATACAAACTTTTTAATAAAATCACCTATTTTACCGGAAGTAATAGAAAAAAACTAAATTAGTATAGGTATGATACATTTTGTTCTTGGTGCTCGCTCAACAACCTAAAGATCGATCACGACAAAATGAACATCATCCATTTTCGCCACGCAAGACGCCCCTTGCGACACCTTCTATTTTGGGAATTACATGTTCGAGTTCAGTAAAAATGTGATTGGTATTTGATACACATCATCGCTGGTCATATCACAAAGACCTGGTGTGTCAAAAACTTGGCGGGTGTTGTTATACCCAAAAAGCGTCTGTCGGCGAGATGTGTTGTTAACGGTTTATCATTCGTATTTCCACTCGCATGTTAGGTACTACATCATCAATTGGGGTAGCTGTACACTTAGAATTTTTCGCCTTCAAAAAAAGGCCATACCTATGTATAATCTGTAACCTTAACAATAGACATGCAGGGAATATTTTAAAGAACTAAAATTACTAACTGTAGCGAGCACCTACATTTTTGAAATCTGCTCGTATGTGTATGCGCATAGATCCCTTTTTGGCACAACCAATCATCAATATAATACAAGGCACAAAAAAGACATTCCTGCAATCTCTAATAAAACTCCCCTCTTCCAAAAAAACTTCATTTTCAATGGTCCGAATATTTTTAATTCCCTACCTGACGATATCAAATGTTCTGCAACTATGAACACTTTTAAAGCAAAGCTAAACAAGCTCTTGCAAGAGAACAGCTATTACACTGTGGCCGAGTTACCGCGAAAAATGAAAAATGAATTCACAAATTTATACCTCCGGAACGACATGTCTTGTCCATAGTCTGAATTTTAATATTAGCGTATTTATTTTGGTGTTTTTTTAACATTGACCCCATACATGGTGTCCCGGAAAATGTGGGAAATCTCTCGGATTCAGATAGAGCATGGAAGAATAAGATGAAAAGTTCCTATAAAATTTTTCCCTACGGGCCTTCCCTGCGGAGATATGTGCCCATGAAGGACGCCGTTGGTGGTCCTTTTTTCTTGAATAACTTTCAGAGAACTCAATATAAATTCATAAAAATTTTCTATGATGGACACTAGTAAGAGCCACTTAAAACGGTGTCAATGATACACTTTTGGTTTTTCTAGTTTATCAGGGACGGGCTAAGTTTTACACATCGGTGCTCAAATTTTTAACACTCTGTATGATAAAGACTTTAAAGAAATAAATTTGGGTAGTTAGGACCTTAGACTCAAAAAAATGTACTCTTGTTTATTTTCGATAAAATGAACTGTTTTCGAGATAAAGAATAATTAACGAATTCATGTTACTTAATAATTCTTATGAATTACTTATGAATGAATGTTAACTTTTATTAGAGAAAACATGAATTCGTTTATTATTCTTTATCTCGACAGCGGTTCATTTTATCGACAATAAACAAGAGTACATTTTTTGAGTCTAAGGTTCAAGCTACCCAGATTCATTTCTTTAAAGTCTTTATCATACAGGGTGTTAAAAATTTGAGCATCAATGTGTAAAGCTTAGCCCGCCCCTGATCTACGCAGGGAAGGCCTGTAGGGAAACCTTTTATAGGCACGTTTCATCTTATTTTTCCATGCTCTATCTGAATCCGATAGATTTCCCACATTTTCCGGAACACCCTGTATGTATGTATTTATGTAATTTTGACGCATCTCACGCAGCGCCTACTAGCTGCCAGGGATAATAAAAATATTATTATTATTTATCAACATTCCCAAAAACTTCCCTACAAAAGCTTTTTGTTAATTCGTCGGATATTGTACTATTACGACATGAGAATGGAACAAAAAACGTTTTATCGCAATTTAGAACCAGTAACTGAGTTTAGCAAGTATGTCACAAACCCGTCTTTGAACATCATCCAAGGTTTTACCAGAGTTCAAAACAGTGGTATCGTCTGCAAATAAGACTACTATACCTTATCCAACGAGAGAAAGGACTTGCGCTCGGACGAAAATTCGTATGTTTCAGTTGAATCGCCGTCTATTCATTACTCCTACTTCGACGAAGTCATACCTTGCGCCGATACCTATAAAGGTACCTCTTTATAGATGAATACCTGATTCCAGTTTCCTCCCACTTTAATCTGCAATGCGCAAACCAAGTCCTTTCTCTCGTTGGATAAGGTATACAGTTGTAAGGTCTTTTATACATAAATGTTTAAGTTTAACTTTTTGGAATAAAGAATTCAGTTAAATTTTACTTGAATTTAATACGAGTCCGAATGCACCCCACCACTGTCAAAAACTACCCCACTAGTAAGGCACATTTTACGCGACTTATTGAAAAAGATCAATTTCTAAACGAAAATGGAGATTAAGTAAATATTCTTAAATACATTAAAACTATATGTAGATACATATACATGCTTGTAAAGTCTGTCTTACGAGAGCTCGAGTGTGACTCATACCTAAAAACTATCCGAACGAAATAAATTAAAACGTTTGTCTTAGCTATCTTCTATAGGGCATTTTAATCTTCTAACCTCAAATGTACCAAAATATAAATTTAGTGTATTCTTATTTACCTGAACTATTCATGTTAAGGGTAAATGTCATCCACCGCGATCGCGTTCGTTCTCAAAATATTTGAGTACGTTCATTAGCATAATCTGCGATTGACTTTTTAACGATTTATTGCTAAGCGACATTATAAAGCAAATATAGGTTAACAATAACAATCAATTTGACAGCTGACACTACGATACAAACTCAACGTACGTTTATGTAATTTACAATGCCAATGTTAGAAGATGTATTTTTTATATTCGCTCCCTTTTCCATTAGGTACTTTTTGTAAATATGACAAAGACAACCTAATAATTTGCGTTAATTCACACACCAATAACCAATGAGTCACACTCGAGCTCTCGTGGGACAAACTATAATCATGTCGTTTCTTGAATGTTATATTTGATACGCGGAATCACTATTTGACAAAAAGCGTCCGAACCAGTCGAGCCCCTTCCACCACTGCTCATATTTAAGCATTTAAGGGCGTGTAAATTGTTATTATAATAATAATAATATTTATTTACTATCCCTGACAAATGGTAGCCATTGCATAGGATACGTCAAAAGTAAATACATACATATAAATCAATTGTTTAAAAAATAAATAAAATTACTTCGAATACACAATATCTATTTTTAAAATTAAAATTGTAAGCCAAACACACCACTTTTAACCGTTGAGATTGACAAATTCATTTATGGTGTATGGAGCTTGATCAAGGAGAATTTTTTTGATTGATGATCTGAATCCTTTTAGCGTCGTTCGTTTCTTTAAATTATCGGAAAGAAGGTGAATATTTTGATACCCAATGTAGTGGGTGAATTCTGCGCTAATTTAATTCTTGTTATAGGGGTAGCATATAGGTCCCTTTTTCGAGTGTTATAAGAATGAAAATCGCTGTTGCGTAATAGATGAGATCGGTTAATAAATATAAATGAAAGCACTTCTAGGAAGTATAAAGAGGCAAGAGTTAGTATTCGTAGTTTGGTGAAGATGTTTTTGCAAGATGTAGTTTTGCTGCTCCCCGAAATACAACGAATGATCCTTTTCTGAACAATGAATACACTCATAGCAGAGCTGGATGAGCCCCAGACAATAATGCTATATGAGAGCCTAGATTGTATTTGCGCAAAGTAATTATGTTAAAGTGTGCTGGGTTCCTATCAGTTCTTTTACGTTGCGTATTTGATAGCCTTAGGTGGTTAACTGTTTTACTAGATGTTCGCAGTGGCATTTCCAATTTAAATTTTGATCTATATAGATTCCCAAGAATTTGGCATTAGCTTGAGTAGGAATAGTTGATTCGACTGTACTGCTGCGGCATAAAAATTGAATAATAGATGTTTTAGCTTGGTTTAGAAATAATCGGTTAAAGTTAAACCATTGGCTAAGTTTACTTAGCATCTCACAGGCCTTTATTTGAACATCATACCTGGTTTTACCAGAGATTAACGCCGTAGTATCATCAGCATAATATAAAATTAATGACTTTAAATACATGACAATGTCATTGATAAACAATATAAACAGGATAGGGCCCAACACGGATCCTTGGGGAACTCCTACGTTTAGAGACAGGGGCGAGGATAAAAATTTAGAAATTGTCTTCACATTTATGAATTTAATTTCTACCTGCTGACATCTCTCAGAGAGGTAGGAGGAGAACCAATTTGCAACAACACCCCTTATATCGTATATGTTCAATTTATGCAACAATAAAGAGTGATCCACTGTATCGAAGGCCCTGCTAAGGTCGCAGAAAATTGCAAGAGCACTTTCTTTCTCATCAAGAAATGAGATTACATCGTTAATAAAGAAGGTAATTGCAGTCACCGTTGATTTGCCATTACGAAACCCGTGCTGTTTTATTATTATTTCCCCTACTTACGAATTACGATTTATTACTCCACGGCAAAATTGAACATTTTGTGTATGTGATAGTAATGTTAAAAACTGGCCTAGGAATTTCCTTGGCTTAGCTTACTCAAGAGGCACCACTAATTAAGATTAACAATGGTGTAATTAAGATTTTAAATCTACCCAACCAATTACCATGAAAGGACTACTGTTACTACTTACTAGCGATTCCATGTACTTCGTTTTATGTTACGTGTATACATATTTATTATCAAATTAAACGTACTACACAAAAACTGTTTCCAAAAAAACAAAAATTTAAAGCCGCAGTCGGTAGGATTCGAACCTACGCTCCCAGAGGGAATCTGATTTCTAGTCAGACGCCTTAACCGCTCGGCCACGACTGCTTACATTGTATGCAATGAAATCGTCGATGTCTCACAACTATATTACAAAAAATGCAATCCCTACACTTTGAAAATATAGCATTACCCTACTTTACAAAAATAAACACTTGATGGACAAGCTGGAATTGAACTGACGACAACACCGTATATTACATGCACTCACTGGAATGAAATATCAGTAGCGATCAACGAATTTCCAATTTATTTATAAAGAAAAATAATACATTTTTGTAAAGAGTTCCAAAATCAGTTCCATTCCAACTAGTAAAGATTTACAGTGTTCATAAAGTGCTGAAAAGAGAAGACAGATCCCAAGGGTATTACATGAAAGAGGGACGTTACTTTTCTCTTTAGAACGTCTTTTGATCATTATACTACGAACCATTCCAATATCAATTTAAAAAAAAAATATTTCTACAAAATCAATCCTCTATAACTATAATATAAGGATCTTCTAAACTTTCCCGGATTTATTTACAATCCTCGTTTCATCGCGAATTCGTGCGCTATACCGTTGACAATACAACCAAGTTGACCTAAAATTATACAATTCCAATAATCGATTGTGGTTTTATTATTGTATATTTATTAGGCGCTTGAGTTTGTTACATCCCTGCTCGTTCTTAGGAAATCTCAAGTTGTAAATTTTATTGCCACGTCGAAATAGCGTTTGGTTTTCTCTTTGTAAATCTTACTCCCCAAACAAGCCACCACCATGTAGAGGATACTGTAATAAATTATAGACTGTCAAGTATAACACGAATGAACACACTCTGGGAAATCCGAAAGAAAATTGGCGCATGAAATATTTATTAAAAGACGGTTTGGAAAATAAATATCGTGATGGAATTGCAATTATTCATGCTGAGGGGCACCATTAAGAAATAATGATAAAATAACGCGACTAGAATTTATAAACGCTAAAATGCGATGGAATTATCAGCACCGCTATAAGTACGTAGTGTGCATCTGATAAAATTAACTTATTTTTTCAGTAACTTTCCTCGTTTCAGTTTTCGTTTATTTTATAGACCTCCTTATGTTTTCAAAGAAAATGACACATTTCGCTTATTCGAGTGAGGGTTAAAAAAATGTGTTAAAACTGGCTTTTAATTAGCTAGAACTTTTCTTATAGCGTCGTTTTTCCAAAATAGGCAATAAAAAGGCGGCGGTGTATAAAACTTTATTACGTAGAATATTATAAAAATGGCTACGTCGATTTTTTAAAAAGTTTGTTTATTATATTAATTGAATCATTATGAGGAAAGTTTGTTTCAAACATTTTTTTTAATAATTTGGCCCTTTAAGACACTTTTAAGATTATTTGAACATAAACGATATACAACAGTTTGGTACACCAGCTTCATTATATTGTTTTTCTAAAACTGCCTTGGAATTTTCGTATTAATAAAATTAGTGAAGAAAGTTACGTTTTCCTCTCTAGAGGTGAAAGTAAGCAGTACTACAGGGTTTTCATAATTGACCGTCCCCAAGTTTTTGCAGGCGATTAGGCAACTAATGATACAAGATTGGTAATTCAACGATTTCAATATTAATTTCCCCTAGACAGGTTACTAGTGTTTACATCAGATTAAATAAATTAATTTAACCTAAAAGATGTTTACAAAGAAACGTGATTAAAAAAATCAAGAATAGAATTTATTATTTATTGTTATTTACAAAAGGTGCTCAAAATGACCACCATTCATTTCTAGACATAAATTAACTCTTCGCTTCATATTTTCAAACACACGTTCAAGTTCAATTGGCGTTATATTGTTAATCTCTTGTTGTATTGCTCCTTCCAATTCTTCGAGAGTATGCAATCGATTTTTAAATACATTAGTTTTAATTCGCCCAAACAGAAAAAAATCTAAGGGAGTGAGATCGGGACTTCTTGGAGGCCACAAACCGGTAGTAATTATTCGGTCGCCATAAAATTGTTGCAGGTACCTAATCGTTTCATTAGCGGTGTGTGCACTAGCTCCATCTTGCTGGAAAAAACCTCGTTGTTGTTCATCATCATGTAAATTTTGTTCAATAGCTTGACGCAGAATATCACGGTATCGTTCTCCGTTTATGGTATCATAAAAGAAAATGGGGCCAATTATCCTCCTTCTTGACATAGCCACCCAAATGCCAACTTTTTGGGGATGTAGAGGTGTTTCGATGTAAACGTGTGGATTTTCTGCTGCCCAAATTCTGTAATTTTGGCTATTGACATAACCTGACAAATGTACCCATGCTTCGTCTGAATAAAATGTTAAGTCTAACAAATTATTGTTGTTTAAACGTTCATTGAACCATTGACAATATTGCACTCGAAGATTATAGTCAGGTGCATGTAATTTTTGTACAGAAGAAATTTTGTAAGGATGCAAATGTAACCTCTTTTTTAAAGCTTTGTGGCAAGTACCAGTAGACAAACCTGTAAAAAAATTATGTTCATATTTTTCGGTACATAAACACTAGCTTATTTAATCGTACCTGTTTGAGCGGATAATTGTGGAATAGATTTTTTCGGACTTTGTTGTATTCTTTGTTGAATGTCATTAACAACTTCTTCGGTTAAAACAGTCGGCCTGCCCGTTGACTTGCCTTTGCAAATACAGTGCTTGTTTTCGTACCTTGCAATAAGACGTAACCTATGTTTTTTAAATGCATCGTATTCGATGTTAACATCGGGAAAAGCTTCTGAAAACTGCTCAATACAGGACTGCAACGAATAGCTCCAAGTTCCATCAGGGTTTCGGGTACCACTGCGGAAATGTGCCATTAAAATAAAGGCATCTTGTTCTAATGTAAACACCATCGTTGTACAGTATCACTATACCAATTCAAATTAAATTAATTTATTAAAAATATTGCTAACTTACATCACAATAGCTTCGTAACGTTAAGAGCTCTGAAAAGAACTTTTTTTTAAATGTTGATCTCAAGATAATGTAGAGGAAATTCGAAAAGACAGCAAACAGAAGTAAAGAAAATATGAGGTTATAAAGCAAAATGTAAATATTACAATTTAGTTATTTTTGGCTTTACACGCGCACAACAGCTACCAACCTAAAGAAAGAATATTTTAAGCGCGAAATTTAAAATTGATCACGTGGGGCCCAAACATTGTTGAAAACACTGTACCAATAGCATTTATCTACCTGTTGCAGGAAAACAGAGGAATTCAGTAAATTGTCATGTTATGAATGTAAATTTCATGGATATTTTTTCAATAATAATAATATGTAGGTAGTTTTAGAAAAAAAATGTTTCTTTTGAGTTGAAAAATGCATAACTTTCTTCTCTAGATAAATATTAAATTACTTGCGCATTTTTTCTTTATTTTGTTTTAATAATAATAATGATAATAATAATAATATTTATTAGTCCAGCAAGATCAATATTGACATTGGACAAGTTACATATTAGTTAATCGATAAAATACAATAAAATAAAATAAAATGGACAAGAGAATTTGATAAACATTAACATTAAAATATTTAAAATTAGAATTTGTACAATAAAAATTCATTGGTAGAGTAGAAGCAATTTCTAATAAAAAAATCTTTAACAAAGTTGATGAAAATATTGTAGGTTAAATTTTGAACGTTCTTTGGTAGTTTATTATATAAATATAACAGTGCTCCAATGTAGTTTGGATTGGATTCGTATAACGTTAATCTATGTAAGGGGTATTGTAAATCAGAACCGTGACGTGTGTTATAATTGTGATGAATATTTAATGTATAAAATTTTTTAATATTTACTTTTATATATTTCAGCAATTCTAAAATGTATATGCAAGGAAGTGTTAAAATTTTGTTTCTTATAAATGTTGGTTTACAAGTTTCTTGGAATCCTAGACCATATAAGCAACGGATTGCTCGTTTTTGCATTATAAAAATACGATATACAGCACATGAGTTACCCCAAAATATAATTCCGTATCTGAGGACAGATTCAAAATTCGCGTGATAATACACTTTTGCTACTTCTACGCCAATGATATTAGTAAGTTTTTTAAGAGCATAACAGATAGATGATAGTTTTTTACTTAAGAATTCAATATGAGCTTTCCATGATAAAGACAAGTCTATGTTGAGCCCTAGTACTTTAGCGTTGATCACCTGGTGAATATGGCTTTTCTCTAATGTTACCAGTTGGCTTGCTATATAATTTGATGCACTCGGGTAAAATTGCATTGAACAAGTTTTTTCCACGTTTAAAGTTAAACCGTTTTTATTAAAATACCCACTTGCCTCACGTAAAGATTGATTCGCACTTTGTCTCACTATATCTTCATCAGCCCCATGTATTATGATTGTAGTGTCATCCGCAAAAGAACAATTATAGTACAGCAAATTGTTTTCTAGGTCATTAACATACAGTAAATAAAGTAATGGTCCCAAGATACTGCCTTGGGGAACGCCCTTACGTACTCTGCAAGTATCTGATTTCTGTTGATTTATGAGGACTACTTGTCTTCTGTCTTCTAAATAGCTCTGAATAATGTTGTAGCAATTCCCTCGTAGACCGTATAATTGTAGTTTTTCCTTTAAGATATTATGATTCACATTATCAAAAGCTTTTGATAGATCCAAGAATAATGCCATAACTTTACTTCCTTTATCTAATTCATTGTAAATTATATCCAGCATAGATGATAGCGCCGTGGTTGTAGATCTATCCTGTCTAAATCCGTGTTGTGAGTTGCCTAGAATGGTGTTCTTATTCAAGAAGTGTATGATTCGTTTTACTAAGAGCTTCTCCAAAATTTTCGAGAAAACTGATAGTATTGATATTGGTCGATAGTTACACATTTCATTAGGATCGCCCTTTTTGAAGATTGGTATTACTTTTGATGTTTTTAGGGTATTTGGGAATATTCCTGAGGTGAAGCATAAATTTGTTAAAAAGGTTAAAGGTTTACAAATATAATCTGCACTTAGTTTTACAATATTCGTTGAGAATCCATCCAATCCGCAGGATCCGGTGTTTTTTAGATTTTGGATAGTGGTTTTCATCTCTTGTTCAGTAACTGGATCAAGAAAAATTGTGTGCTTTATATTTGGCAGTACTAATTCTAGTTCTTTATGTTTTACGTTTCCATTATTTGTTTGATTTAGAATATACTCGTTGTATTCATTTGCGATGTTCTTGTTCGTTTGTTTATCTCTTCCTCCCAACGTAAAACTTGTATTACTTTTTTGGTTAGTATTTGCGTTTATTAATTTCCAGACCGTCTTGCTTTTATTGTCCGACTTTAGTATCAGTCTTTCATTATAAAGTTGTTTAGCCTTGCGAATAACTAAGCGATATATTTTTTTATATGTTTTGTAGTAATTAACGTCTATTAGTCCATTTATTTGTAATACGTACAAGTTTTTTAAATTTATTGATGATGTTTTGATTCCTGTAGTTAACCACGCGTTGCTTTTATTTTGTTTCAATTTACTCCTTTTTACCTCGTTACATTGTAGTAATACTGTTGATAAAATTTGTAAAACCTATGTCTATATTCCCTTTACACTTATATACATCGAGCCACACTTCAGTTTTTATACTATTTATGAATATTTATTTGTTTTTAGTACTCAAACAGCGATGATATGTAATGGTTTCCCTTTCTGGCTTAGTTTCTACTGGAAAAGCTATTTTTTGGGCTGTATGATTGGATAATCCGTTATGAATTATAGTCTTTGATGCTAGGTTATTGCTAAAATTGGTGAAAATGTAATCTATACCAGTGCTTGTATTTTCATGAAGTCTGGTGGGCTCCGTGAAAACTGTATTGAAATTTAATGAGGTGATTAGGTCAATTAATTTCGTCTTCTGCGGACTTTCCGTCAAGATATTTATGTTAAGATCCCCACAAATTATAATTTTTTGGCAATAAGTCTTTTCGCATATTAAAAATAAACACTTTTCAAAAAGTTCAAAAAATAGATTTACTTGAGAGTCTGGTGGTCTGTAAATGCCTATTATAATAATATTTTCCTTACCCAAGTTTATGATAACTCCCGCAGTTTCAAATATCTTTTCAACACTCACACTATCTAGTTCTGACATGTTCTTACATAAAACACCACTTTTCACTAGCACCATAACGCCTCCGTGTAGGTAGTTTTTCCTTGAATAAGTACTTGCAACCGTGTATCCAGCTATGTTTAGATTCTCTTTTTCATTATTTACACACCAACTTTCTGTAACGTAATATACATCTGGATTTTCACTTTCCAGAAATATTTCCACTTCTTCAACCTTGCTTTTTATGCTTTGTATATTTTGATGGATAACAACAAAACTTGATTCCCTACATTTTTCACTATGTTTTAATTGCTATGCTGTGTAATTGGTTTGTCGTTTTTCTTCTTCTCCATATCTTTGATAAACTTTGCAGTTTCTATCAAAACACGTGTGATCTACATTAAGTTGTAGACCTAAGTTTTCTTGAGCTCGTAAACAATTTACACACTTGATAGTATCATTTGTGCAAGTTTTCAGTTCGTGCCCTTTTTCACTACACTTTAGGCAGATTTTTCCGTTTTTGCACTGCGACGAGGAGTGTTTGTAGCCACCACAATTTAAACATCTTCGAATACTAAAATGTTCAAACACTTTGCAGCAGTCCCATTTTATATTTACTTGTCCTAGCTTACAAACTTCATGAAAAGTTAAGACATCCGTTTCTACAATTGCCATGTATTTAGTCTTCATCTTTTTGATTACGTGCATTTTCCAAAATGAAATTAATGGTTTTAATGTAGGATTTTGCTTTTCAATACAATCTTTTAATTCTGCATCATTTAACATTTCCGTGATTCCTACAATTTTGATTTTCGGCTTTTGTAATTCTGGCTTCTTTATGGAGTAGTTATTTCCTAATTTTTGGTGAGCTTCGTTCTGTAGTTTATTTATTTCTTCCTTCTTGTTGCATCCGATTACTATACTGCCATTTTTTAGTTTCTTTAATTGTGTTATTCCTACTTCCATTTCGTGCGGCTTGAGGATCTCCTGCACCACTTGCAATGTATCGCTGCTGGTTTGGGTTTTTCTTTGGCTATATTACTACAACTTCTTTATTTTTAGTTACATCACTATACGATCTCATTATAGGTTTTTCGAAAGCTGTTTTGTGATTTCCTGGATCACTGCTTCTTTGATTATTTTTGCATAACTTAATCTCCTCATGTAAACCTTCAAGTTTTAAGTAAATTTCATTTTTAAACATTTCTAATGATGATAAGATACCACTATTTAAATCGCTCGATACGTCGATATTTTGTTTAAAATTCGATTGACCTTGTTGTATTTGCGATTTTAATGTATTGATTTCCAATTTCAATTTATTAACTTCAATTTTTAGGTACTCATTTTCTAATCTTAATTTTTTGACAATATCACTTTCTGTTACTTCCAAAGAATCACATTTTTGAGCTTCTGTTTTACTTAGTTTTCTATCCCTGTGTTCATGACACACTAGTTCATTTTCATTTATTATCTCGAAGTTTTTACCTACGCAACTTCTGTGGTACACTTTATTACATTTGATACACTTTATATATGCCACTGAAACTTTTTTCTGGCACTTTCTACACCAGTTTTCAGTTTGTAAGAGCGGAGGTTCGGTAAACACGTCCGCGTCGTCCGACATTTTAATGGATGTTCTCTCGTACCCACATGCCTTTCTTGCGCCATTAAATTGTGTCATTTGCGACAAATATAAATTTATGAGAAATTGACAATAAACTGTCATTAAAGGTAGATTATATTATAGAGTATTTTTAAAGCAGCATACGATGGTAATTAACTAAATATAACTCGGCAATCACTAATCAGTGCAACATTATTTGGATTAATAATAATTATTCCCAATTTTATTATTAACAATATCAATTAATTTTTTAATTTAATCAATCTTTTGTATCCAATCACGTAAAAGGGGATCTGATATAAATAAAAAACATTTGAAAATGGTCATTAATCTTGAAATTTTTTTTACGATAACGATTTTTAACACGGTTGGAATATATTGAAACCTCTAAAGCCAAAGTTGCTCTATTACACGAGGGCTATAAGTATCGCCTCAAAAGAAGAAATAAAAATAGCATAGTGTGGAGTTGTGGACCTGTGTTCATGAAAAAACTTTAAAGCGTCGAGGATCTCTGATTGTGGAGTGGGAAAGTTATCTCATAACTGTATTCCTGATGTGGCCAAAGCGGAAGTCGAAACAACTTTTTAAGTGTAAGGCCAGGAACAGGAACTGACGCCAGTTACCAAGATATTTGATGAAGAAATGAGAGATGTGTTGAATAAAGGGTAGCCATTGGACCACAATTTTTTTCAATAGCTTCCTCGTTGTACCAAAACCGACGAAAAGCTCTTGGAGCATCTTTTATACCAGGAAAAAGAGAAGACATTAAGTTGCCTCTGAGTCTAACACATGACTTCTTATGGATTGACGATGGCGACGAATACCGTATCTTGATATCTCCCAGTGCAACTGCAAGGAGACTTTTGGCCGATAGTAAATGTATGTCCAACACAGTTTTTACTAGCTGTATACGATCCATGCTGATGTAGGCAGTACTACTGAATCAACTTGTGTTTTTCCATTGATGTACCTACGCTTTGTTGCCGAATAAGAAACATGAAGCCTACCTGCGACTTTTTACTTTAATTAAATAAAATGTACCTCTTTGGTTACCAGAATTAATTAAAATAGGCTTTGAAAGTGTTGTTCTTCAAACCCTGCGTGAAGTGTTCAAACATACTATTGTGTCTGGATGCAATTTTCATTTCGGTCAGTGCTTGTGGCGCAAAAGGTGCAAAATTTAGGGCTCGTCGATATGTATCAAAATCGTGAAAATGTTCGGTTACACGTGAAACTGTGCGCGGCGTTGGCTTATATTTTGTAACATTGATGTAAAATATAATGCAGTGTAAATCTAAAGTATACATAAAGTTGGGGCAAAGCAAAAAGCGTTGCACGTCACGAGTATTATATACATGTCAACAGTGTTGTCATATGGTTTAAAACGAAATAGAATAAAATACGAAATGGAAGACAATAAATGACAGATGTCCTTGTTTGCAACACTGTAATTTTATTTATGATGCTGCCAACTTGTAGAATTATTTTACCCTAGAATATTACCTTTAATGACAATCCGAAAAATTAGTATTACATTGGTACTGTTTTTACGTCATATGTCACGTGCAATGCTTTTAGGATTGCCGTGACTATATGTGTCTTATTATACCTATCATTTATTCAGTGTTTATGTTTCATTCGATGAAAATGACCATCTTCATCAACAACAAAAATATGAGCGGCGCATTTGGCAAAAAATTAATGATTCGGCGCAAATCGAAACGGCGCAAATGGCTAGTAACACAGTGGAGTGTCGTACACATCAGAAAATAGCACGGTCCGTCTAATCGGTCCCCTTTTTCATATCCTTTTGTTCGGAAATTATCTATTCCGAACAACTCTAATTATTCTAGAAGAGTGCGTACCACTACTACGTTAGTATGATATCCGGTGCCTCAGTTAAAGGAGTAGATCCTCTAAAAAATTCACTGGCACGGTACAATGTTGGGTAAACTTCTCCGGTAAGCCTATGGCTATATGGCAGTATATATGATTTGATAAATTGATTACCACACACTATGTATGCGCCACTAATGTGGTGGCACAGAAAGAATATACAGATACTTAACAAGTAGAAAGTGTGGATGACTGGAAACATCTAGAGTACGTTTTATGGTGCGATAACAATTAGGATGGGGCGCACATTAGGGAACTAGCAAATAAGAGAAATTGACTAGTGGGGCAAGTGGGAAGTGGGAGAAAGAGTGTTTGGGAAGGATATGGAGCGGAGATATGGGGATGGAAGGAGTGGGATAAAATGGAAAAAACCCAGGAAAAAAACCGGAAATGGACGTTGGGGTAGGATAGAAAGACGCCAGGGTATATCGTGGAGGAGGAGACGAAAGCGGAAAAAATAAGAATCCAGGCAGGAAAGAGAGCAGC
This sequence comes from Pyrocoelia pectoralis, assembly GCA_036250285.1. Taxonomy (NCBI): domain Eukaryota; kingdom Metazoa; phylum Arthropoda; class Insecta; order Coleoptera; family Lampyridae; genus Pyrocoelia; species Pyrocoelia pectoralis. Next base: position 39,520,754 of record CM070079.1, on the reverse strand, counting down.
AAAATATGAGGAGAAGATCAAGAAAAGGGAGGAAATTATTGGGGTAGAGTGTATGAGAGAGTTAAGAAAAGAACGGATAACGTATGGGCAAGAGGATAGGAGGTTGTTTTATGAGGGAGTGGGATATGCGAGGGAGGAGATAGAAATGAGAAGAGAGGAAGGAAGGGATATGGTAGGGGAATTAGTAACAAGAGATAAAGATGTCCAAAGCCAGGAAAGGAGAACGAGGATAGGAGAGGGAAGGTATAATGTGGAGATAATGGTGGAAGGCAAGGCCGATTATTTATTGGGTGACATGGGGTTAAAGGAGAAAAGAATGGTGGCAAGGTGCAGGTGCGGGAACGAGGAAAACAAAAACAGATACTGGGAGGATGAGAAAAGGATGTGTAGAATGTGTGGGGAAGGGAGGGAAAATTTATGGCATATGATGAGGGAATGTGAGGAGGTAAGGGAAGAGGAGAGAGAAAGAAAGGTGATTTTGAGAGGGATGGGGGTAGGGGTGGAGTGGATGAGAAGGGAAAGGGAAGAGAGAAGGAGGAAAGAGAAAGAAGTTTTTATTTTTTGTAAATGCACCTACTTTTATTTGGGAGAATGAGAATCTTTTGTTTAAAATGTAAATTTATGACAAATTAAAGGAATAGAAAAATACTAGAATTTGCAGCACAGCGTCTGCCTCGAAGTTATAGGGGCAATGATAACGACCCCTACAGCAGCTATGGCTTTTGAACCTACCGCCACTACACCTAGTTATTACGCCAGAGATACTCAGAGGGGCATACCGGCTGAGAATAACCAAAACAGTTTATCCTACTAATCCATTTAAAACAACAATCACAATCAGGGTACAACTAGGAGAATAATTTCAGTAAAATAAGCTGAATGGAATCGTGTATTACACAAACAGCTCGAAAATCACTAAAGGCTTCGGAGTATACGGGATCAATGTAAGCGGCTGCAGAATTTCTGTAAGTCTAGGACAAAAAGTGACCGTGTTCCAAGCCGAGGTATGTGCGATCCTGACTGCGTCTGCTCTGCTATTAAAAGAGAACCTAACCAAAAGGAGAATTTTTATAGTTACAGACAGCAAAGCAGCAATTGCAGCAGTAAATTGATATGTAATAATTTCTGAGCTAATCCTTGAATGTACACAAGTGTTAAACTCATTAGGCCACGATATAAATACTAAAGATAGGATGTTGCGCATGGTGGGCGGTCCGCAAATATGACGCGTGACGTCACTTGTAGAGTGAATTACATTTGAGGAATACTCATTTGATGTGTTTTTCGTCTGTACCGAGTTTATTTTTCGAGATACAAAAAATTTCATAAGATCAAATATGCTCCTTATGATGTCTTTTATATGTTAAAAATAATAGGGTAGCTCAATCACTCTCAGTTAACCTGAAAAATACTTGTATTAAGTAGCATAATTACATCTGATGGTGTTTGCGCCGCGACGACACATAAACGGTGCTAGATAGAGGAAAATTGCATATGAACAAATTTGTAGAGCACAAAATTTACTAAAGAAAAGTCCGCGGCAGGGTGTCACGATCTTCGATAGTTTAAGAGTTACAGGCGTCCAAAATGATGCAAACCTTATTCGCGCAACTGTCCACGCCGCTTTTTCCCAAACTAATGGAGATAATTACACCCTCTCGCGGACTTTTCTTTAGTAAATTTTGTGCTCTACAAATTTGTTCATATGCAATTTTCCTCTATCTAGCACCGTTTTTGTGTCGTCACGGCGCAAACACCAGATGTAATTATATGATACATTATACAAGTATTTTTCGGGTTAACTCAGAGAGATTGAGCTACCTTATTATTTTTAAGATATGAAAGACACAACATGAATTTAATCTTAATTTTATCATATTTTTTTATTGGTTCCTTACTTTACCTTTTTTTATTGGTGCCCTACGTTACCTTTTTTATTTCACCTTTTTAAACCACGCCTCGGCGTGTTTAAATCGCTCTTTCAAAAATGCGCGTGTTTTAAAGTGGGCATGGCAACATCACCAATTTAAAAAACGTGAAATGACAATTTTTTGATTATTGATCTGACAACTTACTGTACTTTGTAACGTCAAATAAAATATTAGGTACCAACAAATTCAAAACCTTTATTCAAATATTATTTAACAATTTAGACAGAGAAAAAATGCACAAAATTTACTACAAAAAAGTCCGCGGGAGGGTGTAATTATCTCAATCTCAAGTCACTGTAAATCTCAGTAGCTCAATCTCTCTGAGTTAACCCGAAAAATACTTGTATAAAGTATCATAATTACATCTGATGGTGTTTGCGCCGCGACGACACAAAAACGGTGCTAGATAGAGGAAAATTGCATATGAACAAATTTGTAGAGCACAAAATTTACTAAAGAAAAGTCCGCGAGAGGGTGTAATTATCTCCATTAGTTTGGGAAAAAGCGGCGTGGACAGTTGCGCGAATAAGGGTTGCATCATTTTGGACGCCTGTAACTCTTAAACTATCGAAGATCGTGACACCCTACCGCCGACTTTTCTTTAGTAAATTTTGTGCTCTACAAATTGGTTCATATGCAATTCTGCTCTATCTAGCACCGTTTTTGTGCCGTCGCGGCGCAAACACCATCAGATGTAATTATGCTACTTAATACAAGTATTTTTCAGGTTAACTGAGAGAGATTGAGCTACCCTATTATTTTTAACATATAAAATACATCATAAGGAGCATATTTGATCTTATAAAATTTTTTGTATCTCGAAAAATAAACTCGGTACAGACGAAAAACACATCAAATGAGTATTCCTCAAATGTAATTCACTCTACAAGTGACGTCATGCGCACGGTCTGACGAAATCTGAACGTCGGAGCATCCGGCCCTGTCATTAGGCAAGTGTAACACGGAATAGTGTGGGCACTTGGGCACGAGGGAATTGCAGGTAACCAAGTTGCTGACAAGCTTGCTAGAATTGGGAGCGAGAAACGTACCCTAACCGGTCTGAGGGTTACGTATAACACAGTCTGCTTAAAATGATATAGGATGAACATAAAATTTTCGGGCCACCTCTAGGGAAATAATAAATAAATAATGGATTACCAATTAATCCCATCCAAACGTTTGTTGAAAATTAATCGAGGCGACTTTTTATAATAAGGCCCTGAAAGTCTTCGCAGTTTCATAGGTGGCAATAATGACTTCTTAACCACCTGCAAAGTGTACCCTCGGTTAAAAATCGTCCTCTATGAGATGTTGTACCTCTTGAAAAGGATAAGTACAAGCCGTCTTCATGTAAAACTCTCCAAACCGTTATGTGACCAACTCCAAGATTCTCAACCACAGATATAATATGTATTGTATTCACCAAGAACGGCCTCCGTTACACACGTTAACTTTCGTTTCATTTTTATTAACTTACAATTTTAACTCCCTGTAACAATCGCGTACGCGTAGTCCACACGCGTTGTGTAATGGAAACTTGTATATGGACGGAGGTAAATGAATTAAATTCTAAACAGATCTACTGAACAAAAACTCTCGCATTCGATTTTCCTCTTTCTGTCTTTAAAAGCAGTCATCCGATTACTTTTACCTCAAAAATGGTTTTATATTGAAGATCCGCATAAAAGCTTTTTGCACCACGAAGCTCCACTTTTGACTTTATCGAGTTTTTTTCTTAGAGACAAAGAGGCACAAGGAAAAATTTATAATTTCTTTTATCCCTTCGTCATTTATGTTATATCCAGAATACAAACAAACAAAAATTTTATTAACTATTATAAACCAAAACTGAACCCGGCATAAAGAAATAAGCAAGTATTTCATAATAATCACAAAAGAATCACCAAACTTCTCTAATGGAAGTGCAGTAAAAAAGTTTAGACATCTCGACTTTTCATAACTTTATATTTTCGGGGACCTGCAACTTTTATTCAACTTAATTTTTCTTTTGTTGAGGTGTTTCGCAAAATGTCAAGATAAAAATTGGCATATAAATGTGAATTAAATTCGATAGATCGTTTAAAAAATTACTTAAAAGCTTTGAAAGCTTCACTTTTAACCAATTTCAATCGCACTACGTACTTTATAGCACGGATAGGTACTAAAGATAGGAAATTTAACTTCGAAACTAATTTACACCCCGACGGTGAAACTGTTGATGTAAATAAAATTTGATTGAAATGTTCATCCATTTTATTTCACTAATTTATAATATTGGAAACGAAACTGTACCAGCTGAGCATTTTATCGATCGCTGTTTAAAATGCTTAACCGTACGATAAATGAAAATTACAATTTGCTTAACTGATTATTTATACAGGGTGTAGAATTGGTAGATTGGAAGTAAAAATAAGTAAATCAATCGATTCAGAATTTTTGTCTCTACAAAAAAGTTAAATAGCCTTTTGGTTTAAAATAATTAGGGAAGTTAGTAATCGAATATTAAGATTTTTACATTGAAATCCCTATGGTGTATCGGCTGATTATACACCCTGTACATAATATACCGTGTGTGAGAATTTAAATATCCATAACTGCTTCATTATTATTGGTGACGGGTGAAATTTTCCTTGCATTTTTATATATTCTGTACATTACTTAATTATTATTTAAGAAAATTTGATTATGTTGTAATGTGAAACTTTCTACATTAATTTTCTTGGTAATCATTTATGATTCTTTAAATGATTTGTTCCAGTGGTTGTTCTCAAGGATTCCCCCAGATTTACTACAACATGTACTTACATTTTAAGTTTAAGTACTCAGGTGTAAACCAAATGACAAAAAATTTAATTTCTTTTCAAAATGAATTATGAAATATGTCTGTTTACAAACACAAGACATTTTGCCTCATAATTTGAATGTTTACGTTTCGTATCGTCATGTTATCTCCAGTCCTTTGCACAACAAACTCTCTATCTAAGTGTACTTTAATTATGGGAAACTTTAACATTGATTTTTTGCGAGACTCTTCCAACAAACTGGCTCTATTACACATATTACACTCATTCAATTACCAAATGTTAATACAAGAACCAACCAGGTACTGTACAAATGTTAATGGAGTAACGTCCTCCTCATGTTTAGATTATGTGACAGTAAATAAAGGTTTTGGAGAGCTGGTAAACAGCTGCGTTAATATGGATTGCGACATTGCGGACACAGCGAAAATTCTTGAATTTAGTAGTATAATCAAAAGACAACCGGAGATGAGAAGTGCACCTTTCGAGTTTTTAATCAAAATTCAGTGAGCAAACTCAGAGAAGATATAAAAAACAGGTTTAAATGCTGAAGTAAACCCAACCAACCTTGACCTATCAGTAAAGGTCTTAATCGAAAAGTTAAAACAATTTATAGAGGTAAGGCTGCCGGCAACAGAAAAAATTATTAGACTAAGTAAGGGATGGGTAACGAAAGAGATCAAACGAGAGTGGTTGCAGTTAAGGGAATTACATTAAATAGTTAACAGAGTATTGCTTTAAATGTCAATGGCAGTATGATAACAGATGACCTTGAGATAGCACAATGTTTTGCTGAACACTTTTCTTTTTAAAAACGTTAAAAAGTGTTTCATTGCCTATTAGTTAAAGTAAATCCGAGTATACGAGTAATACTTGTGTTTTCA